>JASCZW010000798.1:145431-324647 GCA_034211315.2 Aedes japonicus | reverse complement strand
AAACATGTAGCACTTTAAAGTTCCGCTTGATTAACTAAAAAAAACTTTCCGATTCCGTCTTTCACACCCCTTTTAATATTGTTTGCAAATCTTCACACTTGAAAACATCCAGTGGTTGAGGTAGCGATGATGATGGGTCTAAATGCTGACTTTTTGCTATCGGAGCTAACGGCAACATTTTGCAAAACAAAATTACGTAGAAAGCACCCAACAGAATTGAGATTAAAGGGCACGACTCAACTTCTCCTGCAGAAACCACTACAATTGCCTTTTCCTTCCACTTTGTTCGGCTATGATGCCGACAGGCGAAAACAAAGAGGGTAGAAGCGATTTTCTTTCCATTCGCACAAAATGAAAATTCATACTTTACATTAACTTGAAATGAAATTATGATTTTCCATGGAATGATTTTATTTATGTTAAATTTGATGGTTATCTCGCCCTTTTTTGTCGAGCAATCCTCCGGCAGTTTTCTTTTCTCGACACTCTGACTCAGTGGAGCTCTTAAGACAAGGAAACACCAAACACAAGAATTAGCTTCGTTGTATCAAAACAGTAGACACACTAACACATTTCAAGAAGGAAGCCTTAAATTGTTGCAGAAAATCAGGAAACCGGAAAAATTGCGGCACCATAAAAAAGGCCAAAATAAAAAAAAAAACTTTTCGACTGTGATTGGGAAACTTTTGCGCTGTGTAAGCGAAGATCCTAGAACACAGTGATTATGCAAGAATAACAAGATCATTTCGCCGTTTTCCGAATGGAGAGCAACATGGGAATGGCGAAGTGTGCGCCGGATTCATGAGCTTTTGTTTTCGAGGAAGTTTTTTGTTCACAAAAATAACTCTGACTAGAAAGTTAATCGCTAAGGTGATAAACTTGATTGCTTCAGGATTTGATGAATTTGTGTTGCTTAGTCAATTGAACAATTTGCTTCTTCTGTTTTGAAATTCACGAAAGCTTTGCTTGCATACGGAATAACAAAATGAATGCCATGTGACAAACAACCAAAAATCAAATTTTACATAAATCATTCCAATCGTCCTGGGCAGGAAATATTCACCAAAATATTCCGAATGGCGAGTAATAATTCATCAGAAAGCGAAACACGACCCAGCACTAAATTAGCAGCAGCAATTAAATTTAATCAGAAAATTAACACACTTGGGAATCTGCGAACAGAATTTTGTGTTTTACGTATGACACGATTGGTGGTGTTTGGGCCAACTCTTTGGAAGTAGCACGAGTAATTTGTGGGGATGAAACTTGTATTACACCAATTTAGGCAGATGCATTTGTGCTGGTATTTAATTAAGCACGACGCAAGTGAATCTGTGCTATTGGTAGAGGTCATGATCAATGGCTTACACATGCTGCGCGAAAACTGTTTTTGTTTCATATTAGCTACACAATTGCTCAAAAATTGCAGCATTTCTGTGGTAGTTCATCACATTGACTATACTGATACTAAAGATACAAAATTCTAACAATTCCACCTATGAATGAGTTCTTTATTTATATGGAATGTATGGAATATGCGCTTTAAAAAAGCAATAAAAACTTTTTCTGAGTCGCAAGAAAAAAATTAAAGCTGAACAGAGCACACTGTTTCAGCACGAGTCATACATTTACGATGAATGTCGAGCATAATGAGTTTAACAATCAGTTTTATGTTTTTTTTAATACTTGTTTTTGTGCTGCGTTACATAATGCTATTCATTTGTATTTTGCAATTTCCCATCACTTCATGATTTTCATAATGCAGTAAAGATGTGTTGTGCTCAGTGTATATTAACAAGCAAAGCCGTTCTCATCATTTTTGATTACTCTCATTTTTTTGGTTAATAGAAAAAGGGAGTTGTTATGTATCTTAACAATAGAAAGATTTTTTTATTGAACAGATTTGAGTTAAATACTATTTATTGTATTGTTTCACAATCGTGGTAAATACTAGGATGTGTGGTGAATGGTACATGTGCAGACAGACGTTCGACTTAATGACATGACTTCCCTCAAGATGTAAAGAATTATCTTACAGATGGTGTTCTGTCGCCAACTTAACAGGGGATAAATCGTCAGATAACGCGCACTCTAATAACGTTGACTCGCAACTCAAAAGAATTAGATTAAAGAGTCTTTATTTTGCACTACTTAACAAAAATGCTTGACGGATCAAGATGAATCAAATGTAGTTGTACGAATGCCACAGTAGGAAAAAATTGCCCGGAACGCGAAAGAATACTATATCTCAGCTCGGAGTGGAACGATTTCTGTAAATGTTACGTTTACTTGAAGGAAAATTTCTAAGGAATCGAATGGACGTAATTTCACTGGCTGCACGGAACTTCTTGGGGAACAAATGAGCTTATTTCACCCGGGTTCCCCTTAAAAGTCCTTGTTGCTCCGAACTTTCTTTGCTCGGTGTGACTCAAGATCAACAGAATGATGCTAGTCCTATGTGAAATTTCCTGGAGAATCGATAAAAATTAGTTTTGCTCACCGCACTGGTTTGTGAATGAAGATATGGCTGATTTTACGCTGATTTCCCAAATATTTTCATATTCTTCACAATTTTCTTCGCTCGGTGTGACTCAAGATCAACATGATAATGCTAGTTCTTTGTAAAATTTTCTGTGAAATCGATTGAAAGTGGCTTCATTTACCGCACGTCTCTGTGAATGTAGATATCCCTGATTTTACCCTGATTCCCCTAATAGTTTTGTGTTTATCATAAATTTCTTTGATCGGAGTTATTCAAGATCAACAAATTAAGGCTAGTCCTTTGAAAAATTTGCTGGAATCTATTGGAACTAACTAGAAATTAGAACACTTTTGATTGTTATATTTGTATTCTCCCCAGCGCGGAAGTAACGATCTTTGATGAAGTTTTTTTCAGAAGCAGATAATTTATCATCTCCATGCAAAGCGCTAGGAGCGGACACTAAATTTTTACTAAAGTAAAAATTACTGTCCGCTCCTAGCGCTTTGCATGGAGATGATAAATTATCTGCTTCTGAAAAAAACTTCATTAGAAATTAGAAGAAAAATTAGTATTTTCCATTTAATTCCAACTTCCTTTACTTATCTTGAGAGATACGCGTATTTCGTTTACAATGTGCAGACTTCTTCAGTGTTTCGTACTAATAAGTCGAGTTATTAGTACGAGACACTGAAGAAGTCTGCAAATTGTAGACGAAACACGCGTATCTGTCAAGATAAGCAAAGGTAGTTGGAATTAAATGGAACATACTAATTTTTCTTCTAATTTCTAGTTACAGGCATTCCACTAAACAGCTCAAACCCTCTAGAATTCATATTGAAACTAGTTTCGTTCACCGCACGGCTCTGTGAACGAAGATATGGTCGATTTTACCCGGTTTGTTTTGTTCGGTGTGACTCAAGAACAACAAAATAAGGCTAGTTCCGTGTAAAATTGCCTGTAAAATCGATTAAACCTTACCTTACCAATCAGACTCTGCTGTATACAGAAGTTGTCTCCATTCTATTCGGTCCATGGCTGTCACTCGCCAGCCTCGCTGTCTGCGGAGGGTCCGCAGGTCGCCTTCTACTTGATCGATCCACCTTGCTCGTTGCGCGCCTCTTCTTCTTGTACCTGTCGGTTCGTTTTCGAGAACCATTTTCACAGGGCTGTCGTTCGACATTCTTACGACATGCCCAGCGCATCGTAGTCGACCAATTTTTGCGATGTGTACGATGGGAGGTTCTCATTCGTGGTTCATTCGCCTCCTCCACGTTCCGTCTTCCATCTGCACTTCACCGTAGATGGTACGCAGCACCTTCCGTTCAAAGACTCCAAGGGCACGTTGGTCCTCCACTAGCAATGTCCATGTTTCGTGGCCGTACCGAACTATCGATCTAATTAATGTCTTGTAGATGGTCAACTTTGTGGTTCGGCGAACTTTGTTCGATCATAGCGTCCTTTGGAGTCCAAAGTAGGCACGATTGCCAGCCATAATGCGCCTTTTTATCTCTCTGCTGGTGTTGTTATCGGCGGTCACCAATGAGCCCAGATACACGAATTCGTCTACTACCTCGATTTCATCACCGTCGATCTGAACTCGTGATAGGAGGCTAACATTGTCTTCTCGTGAGCCTCTTCCATTCATGTATTTTGTTTTCAACGCATTAATCACTAGCCCAATCCTACCAGCTTCAGCCTTAAGTTTGATGTTCGTTTCCGCCATCGTCTCAATGTTACGTGCTACGATATCAATGTCGTCGGCGAAGCCAAATAGTTGGACAAACTTCCTGAAGATCATGCCACTCGTGTCTATCCCAGCTCTTCGAATCACACCCTCCAGTGCAATGTTAAACAACAAACACGACAATCCATCACTTTGCCGTAACCCTCTCCGAGATTAAAAGGGACTTGAGAGCGTCCCTGATTCTCGGACGACACTCATTACTCGATCCATCGTTGCTTTGATCAACCGCGTCAGTTTTTCCGGAAATCCATATTCGTGCATGATTTTCCATAGCTGGTCTCGGTCGATTGTATCATACGCTGATTTGAAATCGATGAAAAGATGATGTGTGGGCACGTTGTATTCGCGAAATTTCTGCAGCACTTGCCGAATCGCAGCACGGGCAGCCATGAATCCCGCTTGGTATTGCCCCACGAACTCCGTTGCAATTGGTGACAGGCGGCGGCATAGTATTTGGGAGAGCAACTTGTAAAATAAGTTCGTAAAACAATGCGTAATATACGAGTATCCTCAAGTATGAGAAGAGTTCGGGTAAAATGGACCATTTTCGAAGGTCAAACCAAAGCAGTATCATCTTCATTCAATTCTGCGGATAATTTCACATAAGTACAGTGCAAATGAGGATAATAGTGATGGGTCCAATTCTCTAAACTCTATGTTATATAAGTTTTCGCAAGTATGAGGGGAATTCGGGTAAAATGGAAAGGTCAAACCAAAGCAGTATTCTATTTATTGGATTCTGCGGACAATTTTGCTTAAGTACAGTGCAAATGGGGATAATAGTGATGGGTCCAATTCTACAAACCGTATGTTATATAAGTTTTCTCAAGTATCAGGGAAATTCGGGTAAAATGCACCACTTCCAAAGATCAGATCTAAGCAGTATCATCTTCATTGTATTCTCCGGATAATTTTATATAAGTACAGTGCAAATGAGGGTTATATTGGTGACATCAATGTATAAAACTAAATGACATATGAGTTTGAGGTATAATCATGGGGAGAATCGGGCAAAATGGACAATTTCCCGTGTCTTGCGGTGGCTGAAATCATCTCCAATCGATTTCTCGTGATTTTTTACACTAGAAATGCTCATTTTAAGGGACTGAAACTAGCGGCCATAAAAGATCCGTTTTTGGGCTCGTTTTTGCCTGCCGTGCATTGTTCTCTTCGAAAAAAATGATTCATAAATCTTGATATACAATACCCGCTTGTAAGATATTTCTTTCTGGATCAGTTTCCTATTTTGTTCGACTGAATTCTTAATGACACAGACTTTAATTTAGTTCTCATTTGATCGAACCCAGAATACTATTCTGGAAAACTACTCAAAGCATGTCTTTAAAGATACATTATATTATAGTTTTGAACTTAACTATCGCACTAAACGTTGAATATGGAGGCTATTGATAAAACGCCACGACTTCCAATTTATTAAACGTTATCCTCAACATCATAAGTTCCCTAGCGGTTACCATCCGCTTGTAATAGTGTTTTTCCGTTCGTTTCTACCCTGCTGTCAGCCATGTGGATTAGTTTATCCCAAGAAAATTCCACTTACAATGTTTCCAGTGACCCCAATAAAGTTGTACAACACCATTGAATTGCTGCTACATTTCGTCTTTAATCCCAGTAATATTTTCGGTCAAACATGTCAAACGAAATACTTGTCGTTCCCTAGGATGCCAACAGTATTGTCCCAGCTGAATTGCGGATCAAAAGTTGGGCCGTGTTCGTTGAAATACCTTTAGCCTGTATCGCTTGTACCATGCGGTGGAGGAAAGTCACCGACTTCTGCAAGTTTTGCTATGCCTCCCAAGGGGAAATATTAGAGAAAGAAAACCAGCAAAAGACTGAATCAGCCATGCTAGAAGAGTCAGACCTGAGCATCGCAAAAGCTCTCGTCGAAAATTTTAGCTTGAGGTTGTGAATTATTAATTTTCACTTCTCGTTTCTCCCTTTAGGCTGCAGGAAACAAACTTTACCCGGCTTTTTGTTAAATAATCCACCTTCACCAGAAGTGAGCTTATTTCATTTTTCGTTGTTCACTCGGAAGAATTTTGTTCAACAGGAAATCACCGCTGTGTACATATATTTTCTGGGACAGAAACTTTAGAAGAAGTGTCTCTGCTTGGTCTTCGTTTCCTAGGAAAAAGAACTCAAATGCAAATTAACACAAAACAAGATTATGAGGGAGAGATGCTTGATTTATGAGGAAAAAAGCATACTTTTTAAGTGTATGCATAGGAAACTATAACAAATTGAAGCCACATAAGAACTCCTCGCGGGTTTAATTTATTGAAGTGGTCATTTCACTTTTTAAATCGTCGTAAATATATAGAAAAAGCCAATAGTTTTTTTTTCTCAAGAACAAGAATTCTGCACTGTATTCACAAATCATAACAAAAAGCATAGCCCAGGCCAAGTGACTAGCTGCTATATTAGAAGACCACCGCCTTGGAAGCATCTCAATCACTGTCACTGCAGCTGTGGGTGTTCAATCAATGCAGGTGAGCGAGTGGATAGACGGCTTGGAATAAGAAGAGTTCAAAAGACGGAGAAATATGAAAAATGGTAACAGATGGCGCCTCTGCAAAACACTTTTTGCTGGTGTGGTATTTGTTGTCGCTACTATTGCAGCTGCTGCAGATAAATGAGCTCTGCCAAACGAGAATCAATCTTACTATAAATGTACTAGCTGGCCATCAAAACTCACAGAGCTTCACTTGGGAACTTTTGCATCCGAACGCTGTTATTGAGCTGAAATCAGATGACCGTGTTGTATATTGAAGGATGATATTTATTACCTTTCTGAGAAAGCACTCATTAACTTTTACATCAGTCAAATAACTAAATCGCTTAATTATCGAAAATTGTCAACATGCCAACAAGATAAGCAGATGAAACATTTTTATGAAATGGAGCTAATTATGATTAATATGTATCAAAATAATCAATAAAGATGAGAACACCTATCCACAGCTTATCATTGCAACTAGTGATCCTTGTTTCACATAGGAGTATGTTGGAATTAAACATAAAGAGCTATCGAGAGTTCAGCGAACAGTGATAGACTATCGTCAAGAGCTATTAATTAATCATCACGCTTCGTCGATTTCTAATTTTATTGAAATTCAGCTGGGAGCTCGGTGAGTACAACTTCTAAACAGACGATCGTGGACAAATAAACCTATCACCATTTTTAAGCTCTTTATATATTAGTTTAGATGCACCATACCACATTTGCTTAAAGTAGCCAATAAACACACATTAAATATGACAAAAAGTGAAAAATTGATTCGTTACCTTTTCGCGTACTTGCAGGTATAACAAAAATCTAATTGCCGAGGGGGGGTGCAATAAGAAGACGGGCCGGTTTTGATAGCGTAAGTTGTTTCAACTGTAATTAAATGCTTCATGTAAGTATGATTTACACATTCAATCATTTTAGGTTAGACTAACAATTCGGTAGCCCTTTGTTTTTTTTACACCCTACTTGCCGCCTTTATCTTACACGAGGCACAACCTACAGGATTTGTTTAGAATTAGTGATTTTAATATTAACTTTAATTATATTTAATACTTTACTTTTTTTCCAGGTGTTTCGCGGATTTAAGAACGAGCTATCAGACGGCGGGCTTCAGAGCAAACTCAATAAATCGTTCAGCAAACTTTCGCAACTAATATTTTCACTTATTACGCCGTGGATTGAATCGACTAGTCGACATCAGAATGACCTAACTCACTATCACCACTAAATTAACTTTATCTTTTCTCTTCGGATTAAGCACACCTTATCTAGCAAACGTACTTTCTATCGATACCGGAAATGTTCGATTTGTCACTTCGTGGATTGACATCTGTCACTTCAAACCCGACGCGAAGCTTTGACAGCTAAACGCGTCGCGTCAAAGTCTGTGGATGACAAGGTTGCCAGCTTGCCGTTATCTGCGCCGACAGTCTCCCCCTGGTGTGGTCCGGGATTTCCCGGAGTCTCACGTAACTTTTGAAGGTCAAACAGTGTCAACCATGACACCGGCCGTAGCAAAGCCTTCTCTCCAATCTTCACGATAGCCTGTCGAGGTCTGCCATCCTGGTTCAGGACAGTACGGATGATCCGTCCACGCTCTCATCCTTGTCGTTTTGTCGGCTCGGCTACCATGACCAAGTCTCCCGCATGTAACATTTTTGTTTCCTCGAACCACTTCGATTGCCGACGGATCACCGGCAGATATTCAACCAACCAGCGCTTCCAAAAAACATCAAGCTGGTACTGAATTAACTCCCAAGACTTCCCCAGGATTTCTCGACGCACGAGTTCGCTGGACTGACCCTGAACGGTAGCAACGTCTCCTCTATGACTTATTCTCACCCCGGTAGAATTCAGCATCAAGAAATTATTGGGCGTAAGTGCCTTTTCCTCCTCGGACTCGAGTGGTAAATACGTCAGAGGCCATGAGTATTCAGCCACCACGACCAGTGTCTGCAACCCCTCGTCAGTGAGTTTTCCCTCTGAGTACGCATCGCCCATCGCTGCCTTGACAGATTGAACCAAACTTTCCCATGCGCCACCCATGTGTGGCGCTCCAGGCGGATTGAAGTTCCATTTTGTGTTGTACTCGTAAACGTGGTGGACAGTTCCTGGCTTATCTGATCCTGCAGTACTCGTTCGGCTCCTCGAAAATTTGTCCCATTGTCACTGAAGAACTCAGAAGGTGATCCTCTGCGACCAACGAATCGACGTACACAGGAAATGAACGACTCTGTTGACAACATGTAGGCTACTTCCAGGTGGACGGCGCGTACCGTCTGGCACGTGAATAGTGCGATCCAGCGTTTGACGTTGGCTCTTCCAAGCTTTACCAGCAGTGGACCAAAGTAGTCCAACCCGGTGTAGGTAAACGGTCGTTCGTGGCGGGCAGGGCGCGCGGTTGGTAGTGGCGTCATCGGTGGAATCGCAGGCCTAGCTCGACGGATCTTGCAGGTAGCGCAGCCACGACTCACATTCTTGACTACTATACGAAGTTTCGGGATACTGTATAGCTGTCGGACTTCGTTAACCACAGTTTCCGAATTTCCGTGGCGGTAGCGTTGATGATAGCAGTACACCAGGAGCTCCGTCACATGATGTTTCCTCGGTGGGATGATGGGATGACGCGCTTCGTGCCTGACGTCTTCAACCACACCAATTCGACCGCGCTCTCGCAGCAAGCCGTTTTCGTCCATCATCGGCATTAGTTTGTAGATGGAACTGTGTTTCCCGATTACCTGTCCAGACTGGTTCGGTGATTTGCTTGACATTGCGGCGACCTCATCTGGGTAGGATTCCCGTTGCACCAACTTGATAATAACAACTTCAGCTTGTTGAAGTTGACCAGTGTATTTCTGCTGCTGTTTGGCCGAATTGTGTAGAAACCGGAGAGCGTAGGCCATAGCACGATGTAGCCGATCCCAGGAGGAAAAACGTTTAAATTCTATTACCAGTTCGAACGAACAGTGATACAAAATTGCTGCACGCATCTCTTCGGAAGTAGCGGTCACTGGCTCCTTGGCACGAGGCCACTTGTCTTCCGGCAAACGCAGGAAGTCGGGACCCTGGAACCACTTGCTGTTGTTGTCGAAGTATGGGCCGCTTAATCCAGGATAATACGGTTCTGGAGTCCTTCCAGAACACCGTATTGGAGACGGGAATGTTGTGATTTTCCTTGACCAACTTCCACCAGCGTTTACCTAAAACGCATCCTTGTAGCTCGAGCCTGGGAATGGACCACGGCTTCAGTGGAGCGACCTCCGATTTGGCGGCAATTAAACAGCACTGTGGGTCACTATTTCCGTCGATGTGCGCAAATATATCGCATAGGAGTACGCCACCTCACTGGCGTCGACGAATACGTGGAACTCGGAGTTTTCGTAGGTATTTTGATTGGCGTGATGGAAATAACATCTGGGAATCCGGACTGCAGCGATGCACTAAAGCATCTGTACTCACCGCCGCCACTTCGCATAGACGTCTGCACTGACTTGCTCATCCCTTGCTCTGCTTCACTTGCTCTGTGCCTTCACGCCAAGACCTTCCCATGTATAATAAAGGGCGAGAGCAACCCAAGTGGATCAAATAGTGTCATCACGCATCGTAGAACTTGTCGCTTCGTTGGTTTGGTGGCCGTACGAATCAACGTCTGCACCTCTTCGCTCAGTTGGGTGGAAAAGCTCAGCTCATCGGCTGTCAAACTCCACAGCATGCCGAGCACCCTTTCTACCTTCCCTCCTTCGACAAGATTCAGAAGCTTATCTGTCTCGCTTTGCACTTCTCCTAGTCGCTGTAGAACCATGCTGCTATTCAAGCTCCAGTTATGCAGTTTGAACCCTCCACGGCTGTGTACGTGTCGTACGTCGTGTGCCACTTTAGCTGCTTCTTCCTCCGAGCTGAAACTCGCTAAATAATCGTCGACGTAGTAGTCGTCGACAATCGCTTTCGCCGCTTCCGGGAAAAGTTCGCGATGTTGCTCGGCATTTCGATTTTTGAAGAATTGGGCCGAAGCCGGCGAGCAGGTGCTGCCAAATGTGGCGACTTCCATCAAGTAGACCGTAGGCTTTTTGGACGGGTTAGTACGCCAAAGGAAACGTTGCAAATTCTTGTCATCTTCTCGGATTCGGATTTGGTGGAACATTTCCTGGATGTCCGAGTTGACTACCACCCCATACAACCGAAAGCGAAACAAAATAGCCGGTAAGAGACACCATTAACTTAAGCCGCTGCGTCCCAGATGACGCGGACTTTCCCTGGTTTTTGACATTTGTCACTGCTCCGATCGGGAGGTACCACACTCTTCTTGGATCAGCGGTTTCCAGTTCTGCTATCGTAGCCTGATGGACCAACAATGGACCGAGTAATGTGCATCGTCCAAGTCTCAAGGACACTCGACACTCTAGAGTCCCTTAAAATCTCGTAGAGGTATACAGCAAGGTCGTGTTTACAATTGAATATCGTACAGGAGGGTGTATAGTGTATAGTAATAGTGATGGACACAAGTTGTACGATCATCAGGATGTCCGTAAAGGGTATATAATTTTAATTTTCTTAAGGTGCTTTGTTGTGACAAGTTTGTTTACATGTCAATAATAGTTGTGCAGTCGATTGGTTTCGGTACAGTGGATCGTTTCAAAGATGAGTCAAATTGATCTGAAGATGCGAAAGATAATTCTGCACATTTGGTGCTCGGAAAAGGGTATCACGTACATTCAAATTGCAAAATGGGTGAAAGTGTACCACAGTGAGACTCTTTCTGTGAAATATTTGCCCCAATCTGGCAGGAAACCAGATCCCAGCCTGGGATTTGGTAGTGGTTGTGAACACACTTAGATTTTTTTTGACATAAATCTGTGAAATTTTACCCAATTCTCAAAAGCTAAACGTTTGGTAATCCGATTTAACGGATCTCGGTGATGTTTACAGTTATCTGTAAAAAAATTACCGGAAGTTGTTAAATTTTACCGAAATCCATTAAATCGGATTACCGAACGATCAACGTTAAGAATTCGGTGACATTTTACAGATTTCTGTAAAAATCTTAGTGTGCACATAGAAAAAACCCATCAGCGTAGACGCGGTATCTGGCCAAGCAATTGGGATGATTCAACGGCTCAAAGCTCAGAACTTCCTAAAAACCTACCTGGACCGCTGTATTATACAAAATCCGTAGACTAAAACTTATCCACAATTGAACACGTTGGTGATGGAAAAGGTTGGGCAGAAGGTGGCAGTTGTACCTGTGGTTTGCGGTCGTCGATTTTGTTCACGAGGAAGAATGTTTGAAGAAGAGATTGTAAAAGCATAAGGCTCCTCCTCTCTTCTGACCAAATATAGCTTCCGTCCAGCTCGCCAAGTCGGTTAGCCAACAAAAATGTACAATTCTTGAAAAAGGATATCAATTCGCCAAACTGTCACGATCTTCGGCGAATTGGGCGATTGTCAAGCGGCACTTTCGGAAAGAGGGCACAGTGTCCCAAAACATGCAGTATTTTGAGAGATACTGGACAGCAGCCACCAGGAAATTCGCAAAAGCAACTGTTCAGAATTCAATGTTCCGGAAGAATGTCAAGTCAAGAGGAGTGCGGGAGTTTAACAGAAGCTAACATTTTTATTAATATAAACAGTGAAATACAACAGAAGGTTGTTTTTCTCAAATAAATCGAAAACTGAAGTCAAAACTTTGGTTTCGCCGCTGACGTTGGTATCGTAGCACTCAACTTTGAGACGTTTGTGGAAACGTAACCATCGATAATGAAGCCAGCAGAGATATCAAAGGCGCATTATATCTGGAAACCGTGCCTTCCGTGTACTTTGAAAGGACGCTATGATTGGACAATGTTCGCCGCTTTTGGTGTCTTCAAATCGAAGGCATTGCGTTCAATCTACGGAATGTGGAGAAGGAACTGAACTACTAGGAGAATGAACTACGAATTGTATCAGTTGCTGGAAGAACCTCGCATCGTACACACCGCAAAAATCGGTTGACTACGGTGGGCTGGGTATGATGTAAGAATGTTGAACGACAGCTCAGTTAAAAAAAAAATGTTCTGATTTGTAACACAGAAAAAAAATTATAACAGGTGTGTAAAATTCTGCCTCGTTTAGTTCCAAGCCAAAGGATGTGTAAACAACGAAATTGCTTTCAATTTTTCATGCGCCATACACCTTTGTTTGCAAATTTTCAATCAACAGACTAGATTCAGGCGTTATCTGGCCTAATTTTACATGAAATATCCCATTATTTCCTGCCAAATCTAGCATTCCTTTTATGTGCATAAGAAATCGCAGAAAATTAAAAGATTCTTTCAAATTGTGATTGTTGAATGTGAAAAAGCAGATGATCTGGAAAATTTAAGTTTACTTATACATGATATTATTTTTTATTTTTTTTGCAAAGTGGGGTATAAGATAATGTGAATATATAAATGTGTTGGCTTACCAGTTGATATATGACCGATAGAAAGTGTTGAGGTGCGTCATCGTCGTCCCCTCACAAACTACAACCCTGTGTAGATCCCGAATAGATGCCCATTATCTTCGCAAGCCATCACTTCCTAAGCCGAGAGCCGTGAGCGATAATATCAGGGAGATCATGAGAGCCATCGATGACGTCACCTACCTTACGATGGCAGTGGTGATTATGCCGATCGGAGACAACGGAGTAATGAGAGGTGAGGATGAGAGAGCCGGATCTCATTCTCATTATCTACGATATCCACGAACATCGATCGCCGGTGTGACGGTGATCAACATCATCATATCGCACCAGTTCCAACTCGACCCGTACTCTAATCGCCAGCACGTCGGTGAAGGGCTTCTGCATGGCCCACGGTTTTAAATTGTTCAGAATAGTTTTAATGTTAGGATTAAGAATAAAATAAATGTTCAACGTGTAATTTGTGTTTCCTGTAAATATAATGTTTGTCCGCGAGTGTGTGTTAGTAATTTAAAGGAGGAATGACCCACTAATTTTCTGGGAAGAAACAACCCTACAACCCATCAACCAACCAACCCGGTCGAGTGTTGAGGAGCCACACAGGATCGGTTCCGCAACAGAAAGATTGTCGAAGAAATTTACAAAACATCTGTTGTAGAATGGCTTAGTTTTTTTCGTCATGCCAAAAATATCACATGTACAGTCAGTTCACTCTGACTAACGATTGAGCTTAAGATATCTCTTTCACTGCTGCAAGTGATTTATTCTCCATTGTTGTTTAACATTGTAACAACTTTAACACCGTTCCATAAATTTATGAAACATAAACAGGACATGCAACACCATACTGGAGCTGACTGAGTTCGATTCCCGGTCTGGTCTAGGAATTTTTCGTTAAGGAAAATTTCTCGGCTCCCTGAGCAAAGGGTATGATTGTACTTGCCACACAATGATACTAATGCAAAAATGGTACCTGGCATCGAAAGCTCTTTATTAATAACTATGGAAGTGAGTTTAGATCACTAAGTTGAGAGCAAGCAATAAGCTTGAAACGCTAAGAAATAAACAGGACATGCATTTTGAAATGGTTTAAAATACTGTTGATATAACATTTTACAAAACACGTTTCAAGACACAACGATGAACTTTTCATACAAGATTGTTGTAACACTGCCAACGAGCAGCAAATCACAAGTACAAAGAACTGGCCTTTCAACGATCGGAGCTGGCGTACCAAAGAAGCTATTACACCAAGGACTAGTGTACGAATCCCATCCGCGTCGGTGATCACATTTATTTACGAGATTTTTTTGCTTTTTGCGTCGCATGAAAGTATGAAACAAAGTATTATAAACATGTATTTTTTTACCTGTATTTGTCATTGGACAGTATTTGCAACATTTTTGTGACAAGCTGCGTTGCTTGGGTAATTACCTGTAATGAATAAAAAGTAAGAATATTTACTATTAAAACTGAAAATGAATGCACAAGAGGCTATGTTTGTTCATTATTGAGTAAAAAAAATATTCAGAAATACGTGCTAGACTACTTACCAAAAATATTATATAATGAAAATTTGTACGACGTGATTTGAAATGTTGTAACGTTCTATTCTGTTCCCAAAGTAAACGGCTTAAGCGCCACCTTCCAATAAAGGACCATTACTCTTATAGAATTGCGTGGAATAAGACTGCCTTCTCAGGGCAGGTTATGCAGTTTTTCAGAACCGAAAGTCCCAATTCAACCCCAAATGTCGCATGGCAATTAAACAGAATTCAACTAATATCATTCAATTGAAACAAAAATTCATAGAAAGAAAAACTCAATAGTTTATCAAGGGGGAGTAGTTAAGCTACTAATAAATTTAAACCAATCTAAATTAATTTCAAAATTTTATTGCGCCACACGAAAAAAAAGGTGGAGAACTAACGACTAAATTAGAAGTAATTGATTTATTTATCGCAAAATTCGTTCATGTAATTCAGTTCAATTCAAACAAATTGAGCTATATTTCGATTCTGAACGTAAGAATTCAAATTTAAATTCAAGCCAACCTAATTCAAGCATAGGCTCTTTTGTGACGTTACGCTACTTTTAGTTTTGAGTTCACTATTTGCCTCTACTAGTGAGTGTTTGAGCTTCTCACTGATCAGACCTGACCTTAATGTGGTGGTGGTCTCGCGTCGAACCCCCGAAGACAGATGAGTTGCTGGGTTTGTCGTCACCAATGTTTGGTTGATTTCGGGTTCAAAAACCGATCTGGTACCGTACCCTCGTGTCTTGCGCGCCGTCTGATCTATCGGAGTTTATGTCCTCTAGAGAGGTGGAGTTAGTAGCGCCAATTAGATGTGCGAAGACACTAGAAGAACGAATTGGTGGGTAGGTAACGCTTTCAAGCAGTCGGTGGATGTCCGCGCTTAGCTTCGGACTAGGTGGGTCTTGACTAACCATCACGATGACGGAATTCTCCAGTTCAAACCTACCGAAATAAACCGATACAAACCGCCCACGTTGTTTGGGCAATGGTCCTGTTCAACGCGGTTTATATTTATATTTAGGCTTTGCTGAATTTACTCAATTACACTAATCACGAATCGATTTCATTTTAATTTCGCACACTCGACATATTTGGCAGCTAGTGTGAAAAAATACACAAAATCAATAGGAAGAGATCAAACACAACCTAAAAACGCGCGAAGACTTGCTTCGAGTTTAGTTTCAGAAAATTCTGCAGTTAGAAATTACTTTAATAATCTAAGTAACTTTCGAGACAATCAACTGTTCTCTACCAAGCATTCCATAGAATTAAATAGATGGACTCGCGATGGATTGGTAAGAGCCTTATTTTTGCTGCGCTGATTCCTCCTATTGGTCGATTAAAGAGATCATTTATTTATTTTCAAGTCATTCACATCACTACGCTATTTAGGCCGAATCTGTTTAATTCTCTACGACGCAATAGTTATGAGTTCTGAAATGTTTCGGCCTGCTTCCCTTTTCTCTACTAGGTGGCGTATTTAAGGGTTTGTCTCCACTACAACATTAAAAAAAATGACAGTCTCTTACACACAGCTGACAGCATATTTCAATTGGAGCTTTTTGCTGCCAATATAATGAACTATTTAAGTAAAAATGAACTCACAAAGCGTTGACGGATAAGGTGAATTCACAATGCGGTAACAATGTCTTGTATGAAATTAAATTATTTAGTTGCCACCATGAAGTTAAGTCAATGGTCTCGCAGTGTTTATTTTAGAGATGGGGGCGACCCAGACGTAGAGGTTTACACCCATACCTCTCACGCCAAAGTCAGGAGTTCGAATCTCATTCCGGACAAGTTACAAAAATACCCAAATGGTATTTGAGTGACTACGACGGGAGATGAACCAGCCCAGGGCTAAAAATCTCGATAATCAAGGCACTAAAAAGAACTTTTTTAATGATCGTACTCGAAAAAAATGCAACACTTGTTTTTGTGTCTATCTTTTTATTGGAACAAAATAGTTTTAGGAGTGCAAAATTTGTGCAAATTTACGTCACAATCCAGTCACGTCCGGCGATTATCGAGATGACTTCCAAGCAGGAAGTGCTTGAACAAAAAATATGGGCGCGGTCGTGGAAAATCCAGCACAGTCCCACAGGTGGATCACAGAACAGTTGAGATTCGGCAATTCGACCGTGTCCTAAAAATAAAATCGTTAAAGGAGTCCCACATTGACCCAGCAGCAAGCTGGTAGTGGAAGATAAAGCAAAAATTATCGATCCCGTGAACGCCAGGAAGGTGAGAGATTACTTCAAGCGCAATCCGAACCATTAGATAAAGAAGAATATGTTCTGACACGGACTAATTAGTGGACTGCAGTTGATTTTGCCCATCCACGGATCTTAGATCACTGACCTTTCTTTTCAGAGAAACGTTTTCCACTTGACTATCGGCACGGATTTAAACTTTATTTTCAAGCGGTTAAAGTAAATCGATAGATGTTTTGTGCCTGGTGCCTAACTGGTATCAAACTGATTTATTTGGATAGGATCGTATAGCTTTACCGACCTAATGCGAAATATTCTCGGGAAGCAATGATGTTATCTCTTATCATGAGAGTGAAGATACGATCGAATCTGATCTAAAAAGATCAGAATCAGGAATTCTTAACTTGTATTGGACCGAACAGAATGCCTCCAAAGGACCTGCTGCCTTTCCTCCGGTCCAACGAAGGTGACTCTCTGTTTTGGCTGGATCGGGAATTGTGCCATTACGCGGAACTGGTGATGGAGTGGTACGAAGCCAACGATGTAGTTCGCCATATCCGCCAAACTCCCCAGAACTTGGCCCAATAGAAAAACTCTGGGCTATTATAGAGGGCAAGCTTCGGAAAACAAGAAAGTTCTTCAAAAACGACTAGGATTCGAAGAAAGAGTGGATGAAAGTGTGTAAGAAAGATAGCGCAAGTGTTCCGCAGGATTTGAGGTTTAGTCCAAGGTGAGGGCATTCAGCCTTGGAGAGGAGAATGAATAAAACTCTATCACACTTTTATACGTTTGATTTTCTGATAAGATTATCTTATTGGGTGTGTTTTGTTTTCTCCTGACTGCCGTTTAGTAACAGTAAGCATTTGCAAGCATTTAGTAACAGTAAGCATTTGCAAAAATGTGGGAGCTATGAGTTTTCATTCTCAAACCATATCACAAATAAGTTCCTTAGTCCTTTTGCTTATATATAATTTTATGTTCCAAATATCAATGATTTCCTAAATATCTCAGAAAACCAGGGACATTCGGATTTAATGAAAGTTGTGCTTCCTCAAAATCATTCCTAAATCATGTGTTCATTTTGCCATTAGATTGATTGCACCTAACTGATTGCTCATATTTGCCTGCATAGATTAAAGCAAACAAAGTGTCCCATATCATGTCAATTCAAACGAATGGAAACAAAGGATGCTAACGAGCCCATAGTTCGATTAAAATAGCAATCATACTGCAAACCGGGCTCAACTGCTCCTCGGGTGATGGCCCCAATTAGTCGATCCAGTTTTTAACTGTCCGAATCGAGTAATAGGTTTGCATTCTGCACTATCACTTACTTGCACAAGTTTGCAATTGAACGAAGTATCATGTCACCATGAGATTGACTATTCTCTCTGCGTTCTGTCACAACGATAAATAGAGGGAATAGCTGGAATCGCTCGTGTCTGTTTTGCTGTTATACATTGGTAAACATTTATATAAGGTAAGTTGAACCGCTGTCCCCAGAGCACTGCAGCATAATAGAAAAATCAAAACTACCTGTGCAATTGTCAGTTGACTATTGCAAGTTAAAAAAAAAAATATGAATCATCTCCGTTCATTGGGACCTTGGCTTTCATACTTTCTTTTTATATTTGGACAACATAACTTGCAAAAAAAAAGTAAATGCGTGTGATTTTGAGATGTAATAAATTCACGTTCTCCTCCTTCTCGTTAGATGCTCTACACCCAAGCAGCCCATCACGATCATAATTAGTTGCAGCAACTTGATTATGACTAACAAAGGCACATTTATGATTTTTCAACCAAATGGCAACATGTGTACTAGGGACAGTGGCTATCGGTGAAGCAGAGCGTAAGGTATTTAACAAAAGGTTTCAGTTTTTGAGTAAATAACTGTCTGTTGTCACGATATTAACGCAAACGAGTAAAAAGTGGAAACGAGTTAATCAATATAATACAAGAAACACAGACGATGTTAGAACACCATATATTTTGTAAGGAGTTTCACAAAAGTCGTTGTTTTCAATAGGCATAATAAAACCGTAACGCTAATAGATCACCTTTTTGTGGTGCGTCACGGGATATAAGATGTACGTCCGAACTGTTCTCCGAATTTGTTCTAACTAAGGAACATATTTGTTATTATTGGCAAAGTATGCCTTGTTAAAAGTGAGCTATCGGGGAGGGCCATAAAATAAGGAAAACTGGGTTAGACTTAATTTCTGTGAATTCCCATTTTCTAGATTTGATGTTCAACAGTTCGAAGTGGTTCAGAAAAAAAACCAACGAGTTAACAATTGACAATTGATATGCATACGTAATATTAAAATATCGTTGATAAACGTTGAACATTTTTGTATCTTTCTGGGATGTTCTAGATCATCCACAATGAACTTGAGGTCAGAACTTCAGATCTACAGTTGTAACAGAAGCTAGAAACAGTTGTAAACTTATTAGTATTCATATTAGTATAGTTTTCAAACATATTAATGAAACAGCATTCATGATTTGGTAATTTTAGGATGTTCTAGGATATCCAAACTGTCCTTGACTTCAGAACTTAGAATTTAGAGTTGTAAGAGTAGGTTTTTGGAGTATGCAAAGAGCCAATATGTATTCAGCAATATTCATTGAATAGTGTGGAAGGTCAACAAAAATAATGCGACAAACTTGGGATATACTTGGTCATCACTGTCCAACCTGTCTTTAAGTTCAAAACATGAGATCAAAAAAAAAAAATGCATGGATAAAGGACTAGGAGGGAGGGGGAACCAAAGATGTAACGAGAAACTATGGATAGGTCCAATGGCGTTTGGTAGATCTGAAGTTGTAACATAAGTTTTTTTGGGCTATATAAGGTGAAGATACTAGGTGTATGTACTCAAACATATTCAATAAATCTTTTGGTAGGTCAACAGTGATTATTTTATAACTTTGAGATCCTCTAGGTAATCCAAACTGTTCTGGAGGTTAGAACTTGAACCAGCAATAGAACCAGGAGCGTTTGGGCTATACAAAGTAAGGTAAGGTATTCAAGCATATTCAATTAATATTTTCAAACCAACAAATACATAAAGAGATAATCTTGGGATAGTCTTTTTAAATTTTTTAAACGGGATGTAAAATCTGCAACCAGACACTTGAAGAACTCAGGGTATGGGGATGAGGGTGCCAACTCCTCGAAAAACCCTCCCGTGCTTTGAGCCCTGGACCCTCCTCGGAACCACCTTTCGGTATTACTTCGGGCAGGGAGCTATTGTGCTTGTTAAGCACCCACTATGTCTAACTACTTAGGGTTTTAGGGGACATGCCGTAGGTCGTTTTGCCATTTTGTTGGAGATCAAGTACAATCTGGGAGGCTGCTATGCATACCGCGTCCCAGATGTCCCGGTCTTGGCACATCCTCTGGACCAAATTATCCGGAGTCGTGTCGTGACCTCTTACGGAAAACACATTTTCCGCGGTTTCCTCAACTCCCGTGCATTCGGTGTATGCGGAGGACTGTGCATGGTCTTATTTGTGCAGAAGTGTTCTAAAACAACCGTGGCCTAACAATATCTGCGTTAAGTGGAAGTTCACTTCACCGTGTCGTCTAACAACCCACCCGATTAATTCCGGGATTAGCCGGTGGGTCCACAGACCTTTAATGGAGTTGTTCCATTCCCTTTGCCACTTCACCATACATGCGGATCTAGTGGTCTTCAGAATACCACTTGTTCCACGTTGTCTCCTTTTATGACAATACCTATTGGCATCATCCCCGCTAGGACGCAGACAGCGACGCGTGATACCGTTCGGTATGCACTAACCACTCTTAGGCACATAAGCCTGTGCGTACTCTCTAGCTTACTAGTGTAGCTCTTGGTGCTCAAGGTGGTGATCCATGCTGGCCCACCTTACCTAAGTATGGTCAGGATGACACTTGCCAGGAGTTTACGCTTACTCCCTTGCAGCGCAGAGCTATTCGACATCATGCGGGATAATGCCGATATAGCCAGAGAGCCACAATCGATTTGACTGATCATGACCCCAAGATACCTCAAAGACCTCTTCGATTCGATTGTACAGTTACCAGCACTGATCGTCGCATGTTGTTGCGATTTTTGATTATTCACCACCGTGACCTCAATCTTATGGTGGCCTAGCTCCAGTTGCCTGGAACTCATCCATCTCTCCACAATGGCAATGAAGTGGGAGGCCGTTAGCTCGACCTCTTCAATAGATTAATCCCATATCTCCAGGGTGATGTCGTTGGTGAACCCGACTATCTTCACCCCGTTCGGGAACTCAAGCCGCGGTGATCTGAACATGTTACTGACCTGCCTCTGTGTTGTTTACCAGTACGCGATTCTGGAAGTAGCTTCCAAGAATCTTGTACAGGTATCCAGGAATCTGAAGGCGTTGGAGCGAGTTGGCAAAAGCCTCCCAACTAGCGCCATTGAACGCATTATTGAACGCATTATTGAGCACCAAATCAATTAGAATTGAACACCAAATTGCTTGTATAATAACGCTTAGAAAAATTAACGCCTGCAAAGGTTGAAAAAGTGTCGAACTAAGGATTCTACCATCCTCACTAGTTTCAAAGAAGTGAACAGGACTGTTTTCGATTGTTGGAGAGTGTATCACTTCCATAGATAGAATCGGTGATTCATAAATAATACTCCTTCCATTAATTGATGTCAGCATGCACATCTACGCATTTCTAGGATTTTTTTCAAAAGGGCGAATCTAACAATGAGAGGCTCTCTCCTCTCTCGCTCTCTTTCATTTATTACAGCGCCATTATAAATCTTTTGAGGGATTCTTTAGTACAGATAGAAACACAACAGTGCTGGCTACCATACTCTACAAATAGTTGAATGAAAAAAGTAACGCTGAATGGAATATGATTGAATGAGAAAGTAATCAAAGAGAATCTCTCAATTGCAGATTTGCCCTAATGAAAAAAACCTCTAGATTTACTCGCTACGAATTCGTGCGACATGGTCAATACTTATGCTTATTTATCCCATCAGACACTCACACATCACCCCATTCTTAAATTCATTCGTTCATAAACCAAATTTGTGTTCTACAATTTGAGTTCCACTGTTTTTTTCTTACGCAAAAAATCCAGCAAGCTCTCTTACAATAACATCAGTTAGTTGCACTCTATTCCAATCTTCAAGTTAATATCTTTGAAATGTTATCAAGGATTTTTTTTTACTAAACATATAGGACATGTTTTATACATGCATATTCGTATACATACACCATTAGAGGAACGAAAGGGACCATCACAACACCCTTCTGCAGCGAATTGGATGGGGAGAGTGCAAATGCTATTCCTCGCCCAAGCAACACAGCTTGTATTAAACAAGTTGAAAGCACTGTTAAATTACAAAAACAGGATATAAATTAAGGTGTATAATACTTTATTTCATACTTTAATATGACGCAAAAAGCGCAGAAAGTGAAGCTTTATAAAACATAACATAGAAAAAAACTATTGTCATACCAAAATATAACATCGCCAAGCGTGGGATTTGAACACCAGTCCTTGGCGTGATAGGTTTGTAGCTCCTTTGTAGCAAACTCAGATTGTTGAAAAGTAAACTCTGAGTATCTATGATTTGCTTCTCGTTGGCAGTGAAACCACAATCTTGAACAACGAGTTCATCGTAATGAGAAAAAAAACACGTTTTTCAAAACATGATTGGTATAATGTAATTTCAACAGTATGTAGAACTGCGCATAAAATCTTGTCCTGTTTATGTTTTATAAATGTATGGAATCATGTTTTTAAGAACAATAATAAAATAATTATCCCTTGCAGCAGTGAAAAAAATATTTTTAGGTCGACCGTTTGACAGAGAATACGAGAGATCCAAACCGCTTCGAAATTGACATGTTTTGCAATACGTTTATAATACATTTATAATACAATCAATTATAAATCATTGTAAAGAGATGTTTTGTGTGTTACTTGGGCGTTCGTGCAGAAAGAATGGATTCTTCGCGCCACTCATTGGTGCATCCTCTTGAGCTCTCTGTTTTTTTTATCTATTGTTCAGTCTTCTAAGGAGATTTTAAAGAATCCAGAGTATACGTTTAAGCGATGTTGCCTGTCGATCCAGTAGTTATCAAAGTTTGATCAAGCCAAACAGAGAGCGGCCATCTTTCTTATTTTCACACTCTCAGTTCACTGCTTGCTTCACACGGATCCTTGTCGTATGGATAAAGGTCGAACTTCTCGATTTCCAACAGTTTGCCACAATCCGTAACTCGCCCAGAATTTTTTATTGAAGCACATATGGCATGAAAGCCATCTCGATAACCATTCGCTATAGTGGAATTTACTACTTTTTACTAGTTGTATCCAAAATTTCATCAATTTTTCGCAATGCAATGCAATGCAATTGCACAAAAAAAAGTGTTGCATTTTTTTTCGAGAACAATCTTAAAAAAAAAAATACTCTATAATGTTTGACTAATTTGCTCGATAGCATTAGCTTGTATGTATTTATCAAGAAAATTAGTATTAGAGTTGTATTATGATATTTTGATTTATAGAATTAGCTATACTTTTTCCAGCAAGCGACGAAAACTTGATTGGCATTTGATGCAAACAAACATTAATAAAAAAGTAGTTTCAGGAAAGTGATGAAAATCGCTCCGTTTTACGATACCCAGTAACTGACGTTTGCTAGCTTGAACTGCAAAGATCCACATCTGTAAGGTAGATACGAATATGTTTCATCAATGAAGTAAAATTTGAGGTCCTGTGCTTATGTGCGCTGGAATCAGTATGTTCGTGAAAACTGGATTACAAATTTACGAGCTTACCTTCGTTACCCCGGCTGCCATCTACCAACAGCTCACAACACCAGTCAAGCGACAAGGGAAGCAAACATTGTAGAGCGATCGTTATCAAATGTTTACCGACAAAATTGCGATGAATTTATGTGTGCTGAGCGGGAGATGGAGCCAAGCGGATGGTTAAAGGCAGAGTATCATTTAAAGCAATCGTGTTGCTGACGCGTCATGTGATTCAGATTGGTGGCGATACTTATATGTTTGCTTGATTGATTTTTCATGAAACATTCAAGGAAAAATCATATAAATATTGGCATGAAATTCAATACAATTCCATGATATCCTTAACCCATGACTGAAACTGTAATTATAAATTCATGCCTGCGTCAACATTATTTTCATCAGCATATTTTTTCTTCATGATCTCTGCCAGCACATGTGGGCCATCTTGACAGGCCATTATCCGTTGTTTATTTTTACAATTAATATTGATTAATTGCCATCAGGTTGCAACTCTCATAACTCTCTGAACCTTTTCCGGAGCCAACTGTTACTATTGACAATTATTTTGCATTTTCTGTTTTCATTATTTTTCCCGGAATTCAACTGAACGTTTGAGTTATGGCAAAATACTTCGCCTGATTGAGAGTGTGGTTTTGAATATTACACGCCATCATGGGCAGCACAATCCACGGAAGCAATGATGAAAGAAATCTAGGTGAGCTCCAGAATGAATAATGACGAGTCGTCACGAAAAATTGCCGATGCGCGTTCTTCTGGTATGCCACGTGGATAATGAGGGTGACGGCCGATTTTGTTTGCTGTGAAACAATCGGACACTTTCGTTCGACGACGCTGACTACGCCATGGCTCAGCATGTTGGACGATAATGTCTACCTGCGAGTTCTAGAAGACCATACCCGGTGACAATGGGTGCTATGCAGTTGGAGAAAGGATGAAGGACGTTAATTAATCATAAATATAGACCATGCTGAGTTTTAATGAACTTCTGCACTGGACAGTAGAGTCTATAGGCGACTATTGAGTAAAATGTTGCCTTTTCGGTTCTTTGTTGCAAGAACGAATTGATGAATGTTGTTTCGATCGATTTTTTTTTGTAGGGATAGTCGTGATAAGCTGATGGCAAGCTGAGTATGAAGCATTGAACTCTCGAGCTTTATCTTGAAGATGAGTTTTATTTGTATGATTGCTAAGCTTACTTTTGTAGTCTGCTAGTTTTGTGTTCATATAGTTTTACTTTCAAAGTGATCTAATATGATACAATGAAAATGAAAATCATGTTTTGTTACTAGTCTGACTAGTAATCAATTTCGCATTGAAGATGATTTTCGACATGTCCATAGACCATTATTTCATCTTCTCGGATAGTCTCAGCTGGTTTGAGGCCCTCCGGTCGATGAAAACAGTAAGATACTCACCTTACCTTCTTTAAGATTTCATTAAGTCCATCAAAATTCCATATAACGAGTACATAATCTGATACAATTGGATAATCTTTTGGACGTGGAATTGCTCCTGAAACTGACCCAAAAAGATACCGTTGCAAATCACAACAAGATCGAATATTTAGGATTATTTAGGCTCTAACCTACATACAATCTGGGAATACTATCAAACGTAATTGTGCTACTAATCCCACAATGTTGTCAAGGTCTGTTGGTGTATAATGCATTCTGACGCAAGGATGCTACGTTGAAAGTGTGGCCCGTGTTAGCTGGATAACCGTTATGGCAGAACAAGTAGTCAGAAGAATCATCATCAGGCAGGAAAGACACATAAATAATTACATTGATACTTGCTTGGACAAGCCTGCAGGAAGACCTCTTCTTGCAGCAGGCTTCAGCTGAACTCACGACTAATAGGGTGTCGTAATGTGCTGAGTGGGTGTGAAGTTTCCAGAGTGCTTACGTGAAGACCATCCTTAGCGTGATAGGACATGAAGCTGAAGAAACAGGACCAGTAATTTGGAAAAACGTTCATCTGTCTCGATCAGCACAAAGTTCTACGGGATGGTATGCAAGACGGGATTACACTTGCATTTCCTTCGATGGATAATTTTCCAAATGATGTCGGGGATTTGATCACTGTTCTGCAGTGGAATTGTCGAAGTTTTTTTTTTCTAAATTGGAATCTTTCAAATTATTAGCTCACAATACTGATTGTGATGCATTTTTTATTTGTGAAACATGACTCTCTTCCGAAATTAATCTTCCGTTTCCTGATTTCAAACTTATTCGTCTTGATCGTGATTATTCGCGTGCAGGAGTACTTTTGGAGATCACAAAGTGCTTCACTTTCAATAGAGTGATTTTTCCTAAAATTCCAGGTACTGAAGTTGTCGCATATCAGGCTGTTATAAAAAGTAAAAGCCTTTGCATACCCGAGCAAAGGATTACACCAAATTGATAACAAGTTCTATTACCAGGTTATCATTTTTTGATCACTGAATATGTTATCGTTCAGGCTGAATAAACAGCCAAAATAACAGAATGAATAACAAAAAAATACTCGTTGAATATCATAACAATAACTTATTTTGTTATCACTGCGAACAACTTGATAACAAATCCTGTATTGTATGAAAATTTATTGAAAAAGTATCAAATTATGTTATCAATTTGAAATCAAATGCTCATGCCAATAACTGAAAAAAATAATTTGATTAAAATCTAAATTTCTTGTTCAAATATGCTGGAAGTATATATAGTTTTACA
This sequence comes from Aedes japonicus, assembly GCA_034211315.2. NCBI lineage: Eukaryota > Metazoa > Arthropoda > Insecta > Diptera > Culicidae > Aedes > Aedes japonicus. The sequence continues at coordinate 298,169 of JASCZW010000798.1, read as the reverse complement.
ATTCAACTTATAACGTTCATAAAAAATAGTGTGTTCAAAATGATAACATATGATAACAAAATTTGCCAATGGTGATAACTAAATTTGTTATGCGATAGCAGCGGAAATCAAAACGATAACTGGGATAACAGAACTTGTTACTTATATGATATCAGCTTGTTATTTTCCTTTGCTAGGGTAGCATCTGTGTATATTTTTCATAGAGCTTAAATGAACCAAAAACAACTACTCCACGGTTGCTTATGGGTGATTTTAACTCTCGCGGTACAGACTGGAGAGAACTGTACGATGACAACCTTGATATATAATATCTGTAACAACTTCAATTTGAAGGTTCTTAACAATGGAGAAGTAACACGTTTGGCTGATCCATCCTCGGTTGGCAGTAGATTAGACCTCCGCATTGCTCGAATTCATTATCGTTGGATTGCACGTGGAATGTGATCCAGTAAAAAGTCCGACGCGTTTAAAGTTTTCCGTAGACGTGGAACCCTGAGCACTTCGAAGTATACATGGCGAACGCGAACTAAAGAGCTTCATCAAGGCCAAGAAACGCGGTTAATGGCGACAATTTGTGACCGGGCTATCGCATGAAACGTCAATGAACACTCTCTGGACTACGGCACGAAGACTACGTAACCGAACTACGAACAACGAGAGTGGGGAGTACTTGGGCCAATGGATCCTCAGGTTCGCGCGAAAAGTTTGTCCAGATTCTGTGCTGGCAAGGATGATTCCTCGCGAAACCATAAAATCGATAGCTGAGAAAAGCCAACCCTTTTCAATGGGAGAGTTCTCTATCGCACTCCTTTCGTGTGGCAATACGGCTCCAGGAGCTGATAGGATCAAGTTCAACTTGCTCAAGAACCTCCCAGACGTCACAAAGAGGCGCATGTTGCACTTGTTTAATCAGTTTCTGAAACTCAACATTTTACCGGATGATTGGAGAAGGGTGAGAGTTATTGCATTTCAAAAACCTGGTAAGCCCGCGTCCGACCACAACTCCTATCGACCCATCGCGATGTTATTATGTATTCGAAAGTTGTTGGAGAAAATGATCCTCTTCCGTGTGGACAAATGGGTTGAGACGAACAACCTGCTTTCAGATACTCAATATGGTTTCCGTAGGGGTAAGGGAACGAACGACTGTCTCGCGTTGCTTTCCACAGATATTCAGTTAGCTTTTGCTAAAAAACAGCAAATGGCTTCTGTATTCTTGGACATAAAGGGGGCTTTTGATTCAGTATCTGTTGAAGTTCTTTCAGATAAACTTCACGCTTGTGGCTTTTCACCATTAATGAATAATTTTTTGTACAATTTGCTGTCAGAGAAACACATGAGCTTTTCTCATGGAAACTCTACAGCTTCCCGATTTAGCTACATGGGTCTCCCCCAGGGATCATGTTTAAGCCCTCTTTTGTATGATTTTTATGTCAAAGACATTGACGGTTGTCTAAGTGACAACTGTACGTTGAGACAACTTGCAGATGAGGGTGTAGTGTCTGTCACAGGACCCAATGGGGTTGATCTGCAAGGACCCTTACAGGATACCTTGGACAATTTGTCTACTTGGGCTTTAGAGCTAGGTATCGAATTCTCTACGGAGAAAACTGAGTTGGTAGTTTTTTTTCTAGGAAGCATAACCCTGCACAACCGAAGCTTTAAATTTGGGGTACACCATTAACTCATTCCATGTCGTTTAAATATCTTGGGGTCTGGCTCGATTCAAAGTAAACCTGGAGATCCCACATTGAGTATCTGAAGCAAAAATGCCACCAAAGGATCAACTTTCTTCGAACAATTACTGGGTTCTGGCAGGGCGAATCCGCAAGATCTTCTAACGTAATAACGGACGACGAATTTGTCGATTTTAAAATACGCTAGTTTTTGTATTCAGTCATACCATGAGTCTCAGACGCATACCATGAGTCTTGAAGTGCTGGCTGGCATGTTGCCACTCTCGGAGCGGTTTATAGAATTTTCTATCCAGCTCCTCACCAGGTGTGAAGTCATGAACCACCAAGTATTCGAAAACTTTGAGAAGCTTCTTGAGTTGAATCCTCAAACTCGTTTCATGACTTTGTATCATTTCTACATAACAGAGCATGTCAGCCCTACGCTGAATTTTCTCAATCGTGTTTACTTCTCCGATTTCGGCAGTTCGGTTCATTTTGATTAATGAAAATTAAGTTTCATGGAATCCCAGAGCATCAACGTCCTATGATCACTCCGGTGATATTTTCTGCAAAGTTTGGCCAAGTTGATTCCATTAAATCGTCCTTCACTGACGGATCTTTGATAGAGGAGTCAGCAGGCTTTGGTATATTTAATGAAATTAATAGCGCCAATCGTAAACTTCAAGCTCCTTGTTCCGTATATGTCGCTGAATAAGCGGCAATACACTTTACGCTAGAAATGCTTGCCTCATTAACACCGGATTAGTACAGTAACTGTTCGCTAACTGGGTGCTGTTTAACTGGGCTGCTTTTTAACTGGGCGTTCACTAACTGGGCTATAGCCCAGTTAAAAAGGAGATAAACTTCAAAAAAACAGCATTTGACATTTTGTTGTCAAAATCGGAAGGGGCATGTAAAAGGCATATGTGTTACGTAGAGAATTGAAAAATGGTTAAACTGTACGAAATTGAGCCGTGATTTCATACAAACTACGTCAAACATTTTGCACAATGGGGTGCACAATATGCTACATCGCAATAACGCATAAGACTTAAAAAAAATATTTAATTTATGTATTGTGCAATGAAATATCCCAACCGAAATCTGATCGAAAGCCCCCTCGAAGTTTATTTACATTTGAAATGTCAGCCCAGTTACCGAGCCCAGTACTTAGCCCAGTTAGCGAACGGTTGCTGTATTTCATTTTCACGGATAGTCTCAGTTCCATAGAGGCTATCCGCTCATTGAGGCCACCTAAACATTCCTCGTATTTTCTCATAAAAATACAGGAACTTATAAGTGCTTTATCTTCGCGTTATTTTATCATCACCTTTGTATGGGTCCCATCTCATTGTATAATTCTGGGCAATGAGAAAGTGGACTCGCTGCAAAGGCAGGCGCAATGGAAGGTGATATTTATGATCGAAAAGTTGCCATCAATGATTTTTTTTCCTACTTTTCGTCAACAGTCACTCGTCAACTGGCAGTATAAATGGAGTAAAGGAGATTTGGGACGATGGAAACATTCTATCATCCCAAAGGTGTCGAAGAAATCATGTTTTGGGGGAATGGATGTGGGTCGAGACTTCATTCGTCTGATGTCTCGCCTTATGTCCATTCATTATTCTTTGAACGCTCATTTATACCGTGTTGGACTGAGCAACAGCAATCTCTGTGAATGTTGGCAAGGTTACCAGGACGTATATCACATTATTTGATCACAGATCTAAGCTTTATAATTTCATTCGGGGTAGACAACGCCATGTACCGGTTTGAGATATTTTGGAGATATTTTTACGTGGAGTTTAGGAAACTCATTTATGTGTTTTTGACTAACATTAGTGTAAGGTTGTTTTATCCTTAACCTATATGTTTCAGATTTCTTTTTATTTATGTGCTTTTGTTTTTTTCTCGAAAATATTTTTCGACTGTAAACTAAAACTTATATAGTTTAATGATTAGACAATAAAAATTAAATATGTAATGTAAACCTTACTTAAGTTTTAAGAAAACTGATGTTTATAATCATGATAATATGGCTCTGTAAAGTTGATTTGATTGAAATGTTGTTCAAATAAATGAATGAAATAAAAAAAAATAATAATAATATTGGCATTTTATTTTGCTTTCAGGTGGAGTTCGTTATAAATCAGATAGAGAAAGATTTAAGCCGATCATTATTTCTAATGTGAATTTTATGCAGAATTCAAAAATGCCGTCAAAAAAAATTAGAGTAGAACAGTTTTCGAGATATGGATAAAAGTAGTTTTTTTAATAAATGAACAGAAACACATTTACTACAATTACTATCTACAACCTGTGTGATCCATCTTCAAATATTTTGTCATCAAATGAAGCAAAATTAAATTTAACACTGATCTTCTGAGCATTGGAATATTGTAGGAGTAATAATTTCGACGTATATCGTTTTTTTTTGGAGATTTGTAAAAAAATTGTGCTAAACATATGATTAAAACCAAAAGTCTACAAAAAAAGATGTTGCATGTTAAGCTTAAGGCCAAAAAAAAACAAAGAAAGTTAGGGCTCAATGGTGAAAAACGGTTGAAAAATGAGGAAGTAATGCTTTTTCGAAAAACTGCAGTAATGCGGGAAAAAAACAGGAATTCGAAAGAAATACGCCCATCTCTCTCTCTCTCTCTCTCTCTCTCTTTCTCTCTTTTTTCCTTCATTCTTTAGCACTATACGCAAATTTCTTTGAAATAAGTTTATTAAAACTTACAAATGCTTCAGATTTGAGCTGCGTCGTTGATGCCTCGTTTTGGTTTCTTTTACTACAAACCAACAGTACTCACCCAGAATTGATTCGTCCCAAAAGCGCTCTATTTGCTTCATTTGTTGGTGGAATCGTTCACCGTACTCATCACTTGCGTCGCCAAGATTCGGTGGGAAGAAATCCAAATGTGAGTGGAGGAAATGGATTTTCAATGACATGTAACATGGGTACTATGTACATGAAACATGGGTAACTAGATAAGTTATTTTTAGATTTTATATTACCTTTTTTCTTATAGTTTTCCAGCAAATTCTCAATATCTTCAACATGATCCGCACTTTTAGTGTATCCTAGAAAATTCGCAAGAACCGGTCGAAATGATTTCCACGCTTCTTGCTCATGCAGGTCCATTCTTTTCCAACGCTTTTACAAAATTCTTGTAGAGTCTCAGTTTTATGTGTAACGGTGGGAGAATAATTTGGTCTTTATCCACGAGAGGAACACATTTCACGTTTTCATTCCCAAGAGTCAAACTTGTCCTCTTTGGCTAGTATTTTTGAACATAATGCTTAGGTTTACAGAGAAAGCACATGTATTTTGTGTACCCCTGTTATTACCCAGTCAACTTGGCAAAGAGTCCAAGAGTTATCAAATTCAGCAGCAGCGCCATTTATTCATACGGTTCCTTCATGTAAACAGCATGAGCCAGCTGAATCGAGGGTTTCCTGTTTCCTTGATGCAGTACAACAGCCTTCAAACTCAGTTTACTGCTGTCGATAAACAAACGTCATTCACTTGGATTGTTATGTTCCCCAAACTCGAACAAAATGTTTACATCTCGGCAAAAACTAGCGTTATTTTGTTTGGAGAGGTATTTAGCGAATTGTTCATCACGATGTATGTAGTACGAAATTGTCACACCAGGCTCTAAGATAACAAAACGGTCTATAACTGATTGACGACAGCAAATAAATATTTTAAAGCCATGGGTGGGTCCAGGTTAGATTTTGTTCTTTGTTTGTCTCTCAAGAGCCACTTTAATACATCTGTTCCATCAGCACTCGATGTGATTTGATACACCTTCCTGTTCATGCTTACTGTATTCCGGGCATTCAAATTTTATCCATTAAAAGATTAGCCCCGCTTGAAACTTATTCCAATCGGCTTATGTAAATTTTTGTACGCTTCCTTTACTTATGGATCGAAATGGCGTGCTTCGCACTTGTCGACGGATGAATGCTCTGCGCTATTCAGATGTTGCTCCGTACTCAACACGGTGCAAAAAACTCAAAAGCTTAGAAGTTCTGTTTTCATATATGCATGTCTCGCTGACACTAAATAAAACCAATTTAAATAAGTTATCATAATTTCTTTTTCAAACATTTTTTAGATTCGTTTCTTTTCAAGCGACGAGAAAGGACTGTAATGCTTTTTTACTTTTGATTTTCTAGTGTGTATGTATAACTGATCGACTTCTTCACTCTTTCTCCCGCTTGACAAATGAAGCCTTACCCTGCAGGTCTGGCTGTTTTTCTTATTTTATCGGTGGCTGGCGTGGCATTGAAAACGATAGTTGACGAGGCGCCAATTCCACCATCGCTGACGCAGGGGGGCATCTGCTAACTTTTACGTTGTCGGAAGGCGTACATAAGCAGGCCTGTAGAAAAAGACAGGAGGAGTCCACTAAATTGCGCTTTGGTGGGTTACGTTTATCCATGAAAATGTTTATTCAGTCGGGTTTCTATAGTAGGGTGGGTGGAAGCATACAGTCACCCTAATTTCTCGGCTGTCTTGCAGAAAATTACGCAGGGGTTCGATAAGTATCAGGTCTACCATAGCACCTAAGAACCTACAAAAAATCAGTTCGATTGGTTGCCGTAAAGTCGCGATATAAGAATGAGTGGATTGTACCACCCACCGTTCTATACGAGACCTAATTGTACTTGATCATTGGCCTTACTCAGGAATAAAAGAATTCAGTCTTCTTGAAAAATAAGGAAAAGTTTATCACCTCAGATATATTGTGATGTGGAGGTCGCAAAAAAAAAACAACAACCCCCATACCAACCTATTTTGGGGGATTCATGAAGATTGTGAGATTCATTTTATTTTTGTAGGGTTGATAAGCAGACACTCCCACATCCACTGGAACGCACATTCGCCAAGCGTCTAGAGAGGTAATGATGGATGAGTTTATATATTATGTTTCATTACGGATTAGCCCGTGGTGGATTGTCGTAAAGTATATGTATACAGAAGCAAATAAATCATGTCCGTTTTTCTTCGTGTAAACACCTTAAGCATAAATTGAATACGTTTCTGGTCATTTTATACTTTACTGTATGGGGGCGACCCCGGCGTAGTGGTTAACATCCATACCTCTCATGCCAAAGTCACGAGTTCGGATCTCACCCCGGACAAGTTGTGAAAATACCAAAAAGGTATTTGAGTAACCACGACGGGAGAAGAACCAGCCTAAGTCTGAAAATCTCTATAATCAAGGGAAAAATCTTTTCTGTATTCACAACTCTTAAGGAATCCTAGAAGGTTTGAGCTGTTTAGTGGAATACCTGTAACTAGAAATTAGAAGAAAAATTAGTAACTTCCATTTAATTCCAACTACCTTTGCTTATCTTCGACAGATACGCGTATTTCGTCTACAATGTGCAGACTTCTTCAGTGTCTCGTACTAATAACTCGTACTAATAACCAGGTCGAGTTATTAGTACGAGACACTGAAGAAGTCTGCACATTGTAGACGAAATACGCGTATCTGTCGAAGATAAGCAAAGGTAGTTGGAATTAAATGGAAGTTACTAATTTTTCTTCTAATTTCAAGTAACTCTTAAGGGTTGTTCGGAATCAAATTGCAACACATTTAAATGGCTGTAACTTCTTACCCTCTCGGTATTTTCTATTGAAATTTTGGGTGGAATTAGTTTAATGTGTACTTGTTTACGCTGTTAAAGTTTCACTAGCAGATGTGCAATCGTTGCGAAGATGGAGCCGGAAGAACAGCAGCGGCGCTAAGAAATCGAGCGAACGTACTTCGAAAATCCGGATCTTTCTAAGCGTGCCATCAGCAGGAAGCTGGGAATGGTACATTCTACGGTGTCGCGTGTTTTAAATCGGTGCCACAATCGTTTGACCATCGATCAGAATGAAAAAAGTGGCAAAACTGGATCTCCGTATAGTGTTAAGGATCACAAGCGGGTAGTTCAAGCAGTCAATAGGAATCCTAACAGTTCAGTCCGAGATGTGGCGTTGAAACTGAATCTTACAAAAACTTTCGTGCAAGATGCGAAAAAATGTGAAGGACTACACACGTACAAATTTCAAAAGGCGCCTAATCATAATGAACGGTAGAGTATGGTAGCCTATCATTGGTAGGTAAAACACGTGCACGGAAACTCTACACCCAGATGTTGACGAAACCACATTGCCTCGTTATGGATGATGCGACGTATGTAAAAGCAGACTTCCAGCAGCTTCCGGGGCTCCAGTTTGTCACTGCTCATCATAAATTCGATGTCCCTGAGGACGTTCGAAAGCAGAAGATGTTAAAGTTTGGCAAAATTTATATGATTTGGCAAGCAATTTGCTCATGTGGAAAGCGGAGCACCCCATTCGTGACAACTGGAACGGTCAATAGACAGGTGTACCTAAAGGAATGCCTTCAAAAGCGTCTACTTCCTCTTCTGAGGTCACACGATGGTCCTACGATTTTCTGGCTGGATTTAGCCTCGTGCCATTACTCGAAAGAGGTTTTGGAGTAGTACAAGGCTAAGGAGGTCAATTTCGTGCCGAAGCATCTCAACCCTCAGAACGCACTGGAACTGCGGCCAATTGAAAAGTACTGGGCCATCATGAAACAGGCAACTTCCAAAGCATCCTAAGGAAGTGAAATCGGAGGAAGAAACGAAGAAAAAATGGATTGCCACGCAAAAAAAAGTTGGTCCATTTGTTATACAGGACCTTATGAGTAGTGTAAAGATGAAGGTTCGTGCATTTGGATATGGAATTGAAAATGAATAAAACAAACATGAAAGAATATTTATAACATGTTTTATTTTACTCCCTGAAAGTTTGAAGATGATTGGTTGAACGGGTGAATTTTGGCGAATATTTGTGTGTGTCGCAATTTGTCCGTACACTTTTTAGCTTATTTTAAAGAGTTCATGTTGGGTAGGTAACGACTTAAGCACCCCGAGACCCTATTCCAAGCACGGGGTTAACGTTAACCTACAACGCTCATTTTTTGTAGTATGGTGCTCCATCTAGTGAAGCACCATACTGCAAAAAATGAGCGTTGTAGGTTAACGTTAACCCCGTGCTTGGAATAGGGTCTCGGGGTGCTTAAGTCGTTACCTACCCTTTGTAATTTTTGTTCGAACTTATCAGGTGCAACTTGAATTTGAACATGATTTTTTTCTGGGAACAGATCGCTTATGTATTCCAATGCAATAAAGGGACCATTAAAAGGTAAATAGATTATTTATGAAAACGCGTTTGTTCCTTGTGTGATATAGTAATATTCCTCAGAGGCATTTTTTACGCTTGCGATCCCTCTGAGAGATTTCACATATAACTTTTCAACGGTTTTTTATACGACCATACGACGTTAAAATGTATGTTACTCTTTTCAATTTTTTTAGAAGGAATAAATGTAATAGCTTATTTGCAAATAAGCTTTTCAAAATGCTACTGACTTTAATGCCTAGAGTTTTACATTTAGCCGCACCAAATAATGTCAAAAAGTTTTCCATTAATTAAATGAACGTGGTTTTTGGGTGGGATAAATTTAGTAATAGTAGCACACCAAAGACACTTTCATGGAAAGGACACGCATCTCACTCACACATATTGTTTATTGCTGCTGTCTGTGTACGGTTCACACAAGAAATTTGTCACGCGCTATTTTTTCTCAAAACTGAATCCCAAATCACATCAGATAGGTATTAGATAGGTATATTAGATATTCACTATTAGTGTATAGTGAATTTTTTATCTTAACCCTCTCTGTTTGTGAAAACCTGCAACAAACAGAAGTCCGGTGACTCCATTTCTTCTTGTTTTGAGTCAAACCAGAAAAAGCATCGTGGGTAGAGCAGCGGTTGTGGTAGTGTGATGAAATGGTTACCGGTGGACTTTTTGAAGTGGGCACGGGATCAAACGAAATTCAGCTAAGTATTTCTCATATTTCTGACACCAGAATAGTTGAGAATGAGCCCTTGTAGCGAATGTTGTGCAGTGGAGAAAATTCCTCTACAGGGTGCGGCAGAGAAAAATGCGAAAATGTTCAAACTTGAGAATTGGGTTAACTCGTGTAGCTAGTGACTAATTTCTGTCGAAAGTGTATTTGTTTATGTTTACTTTTAAGTGCTGCATCCAAACACTCTATTTGTTTTATTGCAAAATCGTCAAAATGTTCGTGAAAGAAGTTATCACCAGTTTGTTGCCTGCCCAGAAAAAGCCGAAAGAGATTGCCAAGGTGGTAGGGTGCAATTTGGCAACAGTTTACCGCATAAAAAAGTCCCTGCAGGATGGTCCTGAGCAGCGAAATCCGGGAAGCGGATTTGGAGGCCAATATTTTGGAGAAATCCATGCGGAGAATCATTAAAGAAGACCTGCATGCATCTTCCAGAGTCAGAGTGAAACGCCATTTGATTACGGACCGGGTCAAGGAACTACGAGTGACTTGTTCCAAGAGATTACTTTCCTTGTTGAAGAAGGAAAACATGATAATCCTGCTCTCCGACGAAAAGATTTTCAGCATCGATGCTGTGGCCAACAATCGCACGGACCGGTTCATTTCACCGCAGAAAATGGAGAACGTTCCGGAAAAAGTAAAATTCAAATTTCAAACCAAACATCCGGTTGGTGTCGTGATATTTGGCATCCTGTTTACATTGATGCTGGAGTTAAAATCAATACCGGAGTGTATATCGGTATTTTAAAGGACCAAGTGCTGGGTGAAGGTCAATTTTTCCGAGCACCAAAACTTTGTCCTACATCAGGATGGAGCGCCGTGTCACACATCCAATCTAACCCAACAATGGTTGAACGATAACGCGATGGTTTGGCCGAAGGATTTGTGGCTCCCTAGCAGTCCAGATCTTAATCCGTTGTATTATTCGATTTAGGCATCTGTTGAAGCACGCAAAACATCACACCCTAGTGTGAAAATCCTGAAGTCAACCGTAACACGCACATGGCAGTCAATGTCGGAGGACTACGTCCGAAAGGCATGATCTGGCTCGAAGATGTTATCAATAAAAATGGAGGACACATTGAATAAATTTGTTTAGAAGGACTTTATAAAGACAACTGCACTAGAAAATGTTGATATTATTGCTTGAAATAGTTGAAAATGGGATTTGAAAGAAATAGAACAAATTTTTGCATTACTTTCTGCCGCACCCTGTAACAGCACATAAATTCAAATGTTGAGTTGACAACCGGGAAGCAGGGTGCGACCTACCTCTGGTCCTCACAAGTTAATACAAGTTCAACGCCTCCATGAGTCATATGACCACAGTGGACTGCCGGCTGAAACATGGAGACGTTGGTTGGCGAATCCTGGGCAATGTTGTCAGTTTGACAGTAGCTAGGTGAGGGGGTGCGACTGAAGATCGTGTGCATCTTAGTCATGTTGTTTATTTTCCGTTCTCGTTTGGTAAATGGTTTCAGCACGCTTTGAAATCATCTTTGCGTTCCGAAGCCATTTAGCTTAGGAGCATGTATATCAGATGAAAGCTTTGTTTGGTTTGAGCATTTCAGCATGAACGTGTGTGCATTATGTGATTGTATTTGAATTAATTTGTTTGGTGGTGTTACATCTTGAAAAAAAGCAGCAAATAAGTTACTAATTTCGGCTGGATTATTAGCGTCTTTGTCGTTGAATTGCATTTTTGTTGGAAAATTTCTCATATTCTTTTTATCTTTAACAAGGCTGAAAATTATGTATTTCGCCCAAAAATCAGTGGAGTTGTGTGTACCGTAGAAGGTGCATTGCCGACCAACAAATTGATCTGATAGCTGATTGCGCGGCAGGCTGTAGCTAGCGCGCGCGCGTGTGTGTGTGTGTGTGTGTGTGTGTGTGTGTGTGTGTGTGTGTGTGTGTGTGTGTGTGTGTGTGGTTTACCAACGAACGAACGAATGTGTCTCCTCAGCTCTTTGCCCATTGTGACACTTTTATGATCGATCCGCTGTGATCTATTCACACTCAGAGTTTCTTCTAACGTTTGATTACGAGACACGCCGTTGACTTTGGGAATTTTAAAACTTTTGCTATTTTTTACAGACCACGAAGGATTCCCTAGATGTTTGTCCACAATGATTTTTTTTTTCTCAAGTTCCATGATTCGTAATTTCGTGACGCGTCGATCAATCGAGAAAAACATTTCACCTATTTCTCAACATAGGGAAGGTCCATTAATTATGTCATGGAGGAAGGGGTGGTTTGATAAAACGTGACAATCCATTAAAAAAAAATTTAAGATCCATACAAAAAACGTGACAATGGGGAGGGGGAGGGGGGGGGCTTGGTTTATAAAAAGTCACTTTTTGCGTGACATAATTAATTACTGTTCCCAAATGCCAGTCAAACGTGTCTTGTTCCAACCACCAGGGACCCGATGGTGTATTAAACTGTGCGTCCAGATTTACTTTGAATCGAGCTTTAAAAGAAGTTTTGTTCATACGTACTTCAAAGGAACGATAACCAAAAAGGGGTAGCCGACAATAGTTCCACTCACTTGATAAGTTTGACGCGTTATGAAAACACGTTCAAGCCGTTCTGGATAATTCTGTTGAATGTTATAGATAGAGGATCACTGAGCAAATACGACGAAAATGTTTATAAAAGTGTGGACTAGTCGGCCTAAAATAGGGTAATCAGCATACAACCTAGTTCCTGTAATATGTGTTTTCGAAACATTTTCCGGTCATGTCTACGGATTCAGTTGACCGATTCAAACAATAGTTCAAAACCGATATTATGAACCAAGTATCGTTCATTTGGCAAAGAACATATTAAAATTATCGTACATTGAACTGGAACCATATCCACTCCCAATTGACACGAAAATTTCAGACCTGTTGCCAGCATCGAACGGGTACTGTAAATAAAAAGCAACGACAGTATAAACTGTTCGTAGATATTCAACTTTTGCTTTTTCTCAATCTGTATCAACAGAAAGCGGGTAAATTACTAATGTAATCATTCGCTTGTCGCCACGATGGCAAAACTGTACGATGTGCGCACCAAGGTGGAATGAGTAGTGTTTCCAGGGAAACACTAGGAAGGACAAGTTTCAGCGATTGCTTGCATATAACTACCTATATTCGGAGGAGCACCTCTCGATGTCAGTCTGCATCAACCATTCCAGCTGATGGTGCCGGCATGCAATGATATAGGTAGAGTGAAAATGATACTTCCGCACGTGATTTCTGACTGCGCTCAGGGTTCTCAACTATGATGGCACGAGGCATGCGATGAAGTTCCGGCGGCTAAGAATGATGTCGTCGTTTGTACCAAAAAGTATGCCTGAAGGGATATATGTTCTGCTAATACCCCACAACCGGAGCTCCACCATTTGTGCCTGCCTGTGTAACGATGAGCGAAAAACGGTGCATGCATAAGGAGATAAAGAGCAGAACATGTGATGAATAGATTATGAGGAAATGGAAATGTCCTATTGGAAGTTCTGTTAGTTTGTCGCTTCATGGTGTGCAGTAGTTGAGCGCAGGGCTAATTTCATTCGGGATAATGTACTCTCCAGGTGTGAGTAGAGACAAAGCAAGGCAAGATAGTGCTACTGATTGAGGCAAAAATAAAATGTCGAGGTAGGCTAAAGTAAGGTGGAAGTTAAATTGTCCTCTTATACTTTCGGAACTTGTACGGTCGAATCACTGATCACTAAAGAAAATGTGTCGCCCTAAAGTGCAATTTACTTCCTTCACTATTCACTTCAATGCTATTTTAGATATAGAGAATGCATCAGGTTTGCTGTAACTATCAATCGGAAGATTTGGTATCGGATCGACTTATTGAAAAGTTGTTGCTGCTCCAATGTAATCTAATATATGACTTACATATCCACTTCTTTAAAGCATTCTGGACAGTGACGAATATCCTTTCATTGAATGCATTTATTATTTCATTATGTGACATTTGTTTCACGCCAAAATAGACAGAACTGCTGATTCTGATCGCAGGGGTAACATAAACCCTGAAGTCAGTTTATATTGAGGATTTTTATACGAGGTTCCAGAACATTTTGTCGTACAGATCAACGGCTGACGATGAACAACTACCCTGTTTCTGGAAAAAAAAGAAAATTTAAAACCTTTATTGAACTAACCATCCAAACCACACCCCAACTACTGCCCCAAAGTACATCTACTAAAGGTAAATTTGTATTTAACGTTTGGTCTGTACTCTTACGTTTGCATTTAAAAAAATGGACTTTTTTTCGAATGGTGATAAAAAAAGCTAAGACAGATGGTTGCTTTTGATAAATTTCCTATGGAAGGTAATTATTAAAGCTTACTTGCAAAAAAATGGTCACCCTTGCGAGCGGCCTTCCGGCAGTTAACTGGAACATTCATCATAGCAAACGAAAACATGCGTGAAGGCATGTTCTTTCTTCGTTTTATTTATCAATTCCCCCTCAGTTTTCACGACGAAATTGTTGAAGTAGATCTTACGCTTCAGGTTGGCCCAGAAATTCTCGATGGGACGCAGCTGGGGGACGTTAAGCGGGTTCGCCGACTTGGGTATTTCTTGATGAACGACGCAACTTCCGGTAGGCATTTCGTACTATAAATTGCCCCGTTCACGGCCAGTCCGGAGCGAAAGAAGAGCGGCTTTGACATCCCCTTCACGCTGATTATCAGCTGCAGGAGTACCTTCTTGGGGAACGTGGTGTGTGAAATGTATTTCACCTCGGAGGTCACTCGGGGAAGTAAAATACGATGGTCCCTGCCAGTCGTTGCCATCCAGGGTGAGATAGGTCTCGTCGTCCATCACCAGCGCCACGTCGCGATTCACCGGGAAAATCAAGTTGATCATCCTATTCAGCCGCTTCCGCTGCATCATTGCCTGCAGCTCCAAAACCAGTGGACGCGACCTCCTTTTCGGCATCCTTTGGAGCTTCTAGTCGCTCAGGGACGTCAGTCTTCCGGGCTTTTTTTCGATGCTCTGATAGTTTTTTTAATAGTGCCAAGATGTTGTAGATGCCGGAACGGGCGTATTTGGCCTCCACAAAGTGCCACACGGTGTCCGATTTCTACGCGGCGGGATGCCGTTTCTTGAACGCGCCGCACTTGAACCGTACTGAACGGAGTTGCTTCACTTTGACTGATAGAGCTATAGAGCTGATAGAGACAAAATTTAACGTCTGATGACTCATGGGATACTATGATTGATGCTGCATTGGAAGTTTTGTCAGTGCGGGTGAAGGTAAACCCATGAAGAATCGGCAATTTTTGCCCATATTTTTCAATGCAAACGTTATTACGATAAGGATCTCCCTTAGCTCAGTCGGGCGCGGCTACAATGCAAAACCATGCTGGCGGTGGCTAGGTTCTAAAAACATTTCTCGACTCCCTGGGTATAGGGTATGATTGTATGATTGTTTGGCAACAATCATACTAATGCTAAAATTGTACCTGACATCGAAAGCTTTTAGTTAATAACTGTGGAAGTGCATTTAGAACACTATGTTGAGAGAAAGCAATACGCTTGAAACGCTAATATACAAGAAGAAACGACTTATAATCAGATCCATGCTACGTAGATAGTTAGTAGGCACAACTTCGCGCTGCCAACGAATGCCTTCTGCTTTCCGCACAATGAGAGGGAAGGCTTGTCAGATGGAACAGTGCCACTTTTGACATTCATAGCGACAACACGATCGCGCTGACAAGTGTTAACCTCATTTTTTTTACTATTCTTCAATTTTCATTTGCTTTTGGAGTGAATACACTCATTCCATCTAGCTCTTCCAGGTTTCATTGTTTGAAAGTGGTGAAATAATTAAAATAGCAATTATTTCTTGTGCTTAATAAGTGGTTAACATTTGTATTGGCTAGCATTTTTGGTGTATTTTTATGATCCAAAGGCATTTCCAAACAAATCGTAAAGTGAATTTTTTTTATGTTATGCGTTTATGGCGTCATGTTTGTAAGATGGAACACTGTTGAGCTTGAACGATAGAACAATTTTTTTTCGGTTTAAAACATATGAATGACATTTTTTATGTTTTAAAATGCCATGGAATCAATAATAAATTGAAAAATAAAAATACATTTTATGAAATTGCAATTTTCGATGAATTTCGAAAATTGGCCATAATTTTTTTTTTTATTACTTAAATAATCACTTCCGTGGGCAAACTTGGAACCCTTTAGTTCCTCTCTCGAAAAATCCTAGAAAAAAAAATTCTACATGTTACGAGCAAAAAACGTATCGTGTTCGATCTTGCAAGCCTTTCCTATATCTGAAACCGTCGGTGTTCAATACATTGAAAGTGTAGTTCCGTCTTGCATACCCACTCTTAGAACTTTGTGCTGATCGAGCCAGTTTCGTTGAACGCTTTTTAATATCACTGGTCCTGTTTCTACAGATTCCTGTCCTATTTTGCTGAAGATGGTCTTTAAGTAAGCACTCTGGAAGCTTTACATCCACTCAGCACATTACGTCGCCCTAGTAGTCGTGATTTCAGCTGAAGTTCGCCGCAAACGATCGTTTCATAAAAATAGCGCCTGCTCTGTAGGCAACAGCATATGTAGTGCTCGAATCATTTCAATTTTAGTTTTGATCATTTGGTCAAATGAATTTACGAAGTATGGGAAACGGATCTCTAAACGGATGAATCATAGTTCGAGCTGTTCAATCGAAAGCAGCGGATTCTCTCACCTGAAGCTTCTCACCCGATCTGCACCACAAACGAACCCGCTTCTTATTTCGTCTTCTTCTGATTTAGCATTTCAAGCTTATTGCTTTCACAATTCGCTTATTGCTTGCTCTCAACTTAGTGTTGTAAATGCACTTCTACAGTTATTAATTGAGAGCCTTCGCTGCCAGGTACCATGTTTGTATTAGTATGATTGTGTGGCAAGTACAATGCCAAGGGAGTCGAGAAATTTTCCTTATAGAAAATTCCTAGATCAGACAGGGAATCGAACCCAGTCTACTCCAGCATGGTTTTGCTTTGTAGCTACGACTTTACCGACTGAGCTAAGGGAGGACAGCATCTTTACTGTTAGTTTAAATTGTGCCATTTTATGGAATAAAAGAAAATAATACAAATTATTCCACGTTTCGCAATTTTTATTACTATAAGACATTCGAACGTTTCCCACAATTCTCTAATTAGCACACAGGATACATGAGCCGTAATTAAACAAGAACGGCAGTGATTATATGAAACACGTCTAAGTCCACTGTTTCGCAGAGAAACTACCGTTACATAAGTAAATTTCTCCAGCTGGTTGTTTTCAATATCACGATGATTTTCGTATGTTTTACCAATCTTCGGTATTAATTCCTGTACAGTTTAGGGATTTTTGACAGCTCATTGTTCATCATAAGTTTGATAATGTTTGAAATTTGAAATATTAACTGAATTGGTTTCTGACCACTCGAAATTTTTTTTTACTGACTGCGTCGAAAAAATAACTTGCCGTATAACCTAAATCTATATTCAACAGTTTCAATTTGATACATCAGTGTAAATGATGTATTAAATTGAAACTGTTGAATCCACTTTTGATTATCACTAATAAGCTAGCTTTTACCATTTTCGCAACTGCTATGTAAATGCCACCAGTAAATTGCATACGACGATAGTGCAAAAACATAGTAAATCGATATTGTCCTCGAATTGCCACCACCTTCCCTCAAACTCTTCGCTTTGCGGTGGAAATGGTGGAGAACAGCAATATGTTGGTATTTTTCACATTTCCTCTTTATTTATTCAAGAATCGAACACTGACGATATCTACTACCGTTTGCGTACCATGCATTTCATGCCTGGTTCGTCTGGCAGTATCTGTCAGGGATGCCTGATATACGGACATGTCTGCTATAAGTATCATTGATGTTGATTACATTGAACTTGGTCAATCGAGTAGCTCTTTAACCCAGCTGTCAGTGTCAGTAAAATTGTACAAAAAATATACAATAGATCGATTAAAGACTTCTCCAGAAAGTACCCAAGTGGCATTGCCAAAACCATTCAGCTTGATAAAGTTTTATTAAAGTTTTACGAAAGCCACTAGAAATCAATTTGTTTATAAAAAGTCACTTTTTGTGTGACATAAATAATGGATGTTGCCTATGCATGTTTTACACGAACTTCACAAATCCTTAGGATTCACCGAGGTTTTCAGGATCAATATAAAAATATTACCGGTATTCATTTTGCAAGGAATTTGTGAAATTTATCGGTGCCTTAAAAATTAGGATGCAGGAAAAAATTGCAAATCATTTTTGCACTTCCTTTTTATAGGATATGTGTTGGTCAAAAATATGAAGTTTAGTAATTTTATCTCTATGTTTGATGGAATCTTTTGTGCTTAAGTGTTCTATTTTCGCTTTAGGACATTGAACTTCGATAGTTTGACCCAGTTTGTTTCGAAAACGAGGTAAGCTCACGTTTGATTTTGCCGGGAGCCTCTTGAAGACCCTGATAGACAAAGCACTTTCAAAAAATAAAGCCTGTCCACGTTAATTTTCGGACACTTTTCTTTCAGTGTAGATTTGGAATAATTTCTTGGATTGCTGAAACGTTCCACTTATATGACCACTGAAACTTTTATTTCTTGGTACAACATGTTAACATTCTTGTGAAAATGGCGTCGAATCAAGTGAAAGTGCGCAAATGCATGCATTTTGTACGAATTGAAACAAAATGCGAATTTATCAGTACGCGATCTTGCAAAGAAACTAAAACTACCGAAAAGTACCGTGTTTTGTGTTTGCAAATTATTTCACTAGCTCTTGACTGTGAACCGGAAGGTTGGAAGTGGAACAAATTGGAAATTGTGCTCCTGACATATGGACAAGAAGGTGGTAGCGATTATTGAGAAAAATCCCAATCTTTCTGTACGAAATGTGGCTCGCTAAGTTGGGAAATCAAAATGATACGTACAAGGTGAAAAAGGTGCTCAACAGTGATGGCAAGCAAAATTTCACTGCAAAAAGATGTGTTAAGAAACTTTTCATCAATTTTTGCAAACATTTTCTTGTATCATAATGGATGGCGAAACATACGTCTTCGAAGACTCTAAACAGCTTCCGGGTCTGGCTTTTTATACCGCAACACAAAAAAACGCCGTTGCTATGCACTTCTGGACAAAGGAGGTGTCCGAACTCCCGAAGAAGTATTGATTTGGCACCAATATAGTGGTGTTCAGAAATCTAAAATGTCGTCTCTACCGGCACTATCAATGAGGATGTGTACAAGAAAGAATGTCTGCATCAGAAGCCACGAGTCTCCAGCCTGATTTGGCCTCTTTTCACTATGCGAAATCCGTTTTGGAATAGTTTAAAGTACAACAAGTCAAATACGTGCCAAAAACAGACAATCCTCCAAATTGTCCAGAGTTTCCGGTAGATGGTACCGATGATTTCAAGAAAAAATGAAGAAGCCTCATGACGGGCGTATCTGAGGATACCGTACGGAACCTGACGGAGGGTTTACTACAAAAGCTCAAGGATTTGACAGAAAGAAGGATTACATACATCAGTAAGGCATTTGATCGGATTGACATTCCCATGCTACTATTCAAATTACAAAACTGGGTATTGAGCCAGGTCTTCTCAAATGGCTCAAATGTTACCTTACTAATCGACAACAAATAGTAAGATTTAAAGGAAAGAAATCAAATCCTATTTAAGTTTCCTCAGGTGTCCCCCAAGGATCCCATCTAGGCCCTCTTTTGTTTATTCTTTTCGTAAACGATATTTCATTCATTCTTAAAACTGTAAAAGTCTTAATATATGCCGACGATATAAAGCTCTTCCTAGAAATAAGAAGCAACGATTACAAGATATTTCAAGAAAAAATACATATTTTCTATACTTGGTGTAACAAAAGCCTTTAACAATTAAATGTTCAAAAATGTAATGTGATAGCATTTAGCAGAAAACAAGACACACCTGACATTATGATCACTCTAAAAATCAGTCTGTAGGAAAGTGCATAAGAATTCGTGATTTAGGAGTTATGCTGGATTCTAAACTAACATGCATTGACCATTACAATACAATAATTAACAGAGCTAATAACATGCTGGCATTTATAAAACGCTTAAATCATAGTTTTAACGGCCCTTACACAATTAAAACATTATACATTGCTTCTGTGAGGTCAATACTGGAATATTGTAGTGTAGTCTGGTCACCTTTTTGAGTTATCCATGAAGAGCGAATAGAGTCTGTTCAAAAACAGTTTTTTTTGTTTGCATTACGTAAATTAGGTTGGGAAAGATTTCCCTCAACCCTATGAAGCTCGCTGTATCAGTATGCAAACACTAAAACAACGTCGAGAGTTTGCAAGGATTTATTTCGTTAATGGAATTATTTTGCATCGCACTGATTCAGCAGAGCTATTATCAAAATTAAATTTTGAAACACCCTCCCGGCAACTGCGCATTCGAAATATTTTTATCACAAATCACTATCGCACAAACTACGCTAAATTTGGTCCTCTGAATCAGATGATGGCTACCTACAATTTACATAGCGATAGAATTTACTTTACAATTGCAAAATCCAAATTGAAGCAATACTTCAATGCTATACGCTAAAGAAGAACACGCCATATGAAAATTGTGAACCAGGCACTGCTTAGTCTAATGCTGTGTATTTTATATCCTCGATTATACATAACTAGAATTAGGAACAAAATGTAACAAACGGTCTACTTATGATTGTCGACAACAAATAAATAAATATTACATACATACATTTATTTGTTCAACGTCAACATTTAAGATAAGATATAATCAACAATAGTACGCCACAATACTCGGTTTGAGGCTGCCGCTCTTCAACCTCGGTCACGCCCAATGCTCGCCAGATCACGCTCCACCTGGTCCGCCCATCGTGCTCTCTGCGCTCCACGCCTTCTTGTGCCCACCGGATCAGTAGCGAACACCAACTTTGCAGGGTTGTTGTCCGGCATTCTTGCAACATGCCCTGCCCACCGTATCCTTGCGGCTTTGGCCACCTTCTGAATGCTGGGTTCGCCGTAGAGTGCAGCGAGCTTGTGGTTCATCTTTCGCTGCCACACACCGTTCTCCTGCACACCGGCAAAGATCGTCCTTAGCACGCGTCGCTCTAAAACTCCGAGTGCTTGCAGGTCCTCCTCAAGCATGGTCCATGTCTCGTGTCCGTAGAGGACCACCGGTCTAATTAGCGTTTTGTACATGGTGCATTTGGTGCGGGGGTTAATATTTTTAGACCGCAGTTTCTTCTGGAGCCCGTAGTAGGCACGACTCCCACTGATGATACGCCTTCGAATTTCACGACTCGTATTATTGTCAGCCGTCAGGAAGGATCCGAGGTACTCAAATTCTTCCACTACCTAGAAGGTATCCCCGTCTATCGTGGTATTACTTCCTAGGCGGATCCGGTCGTGTTCGCTTCCGCCTACCAGCATGTTTCGACGCATACTTTGTTTTCGACGCATTCACCACCAGTCCGACCCATGCTGCTTTGCGTTTCAGGCGGGTGTACAGCTATGCCAC
This sequence comes from Aedes japonicus, assembly GCA_034211315.2. Taxonomy (NCBI): domain Eukaryota; kingdom Metazoa; phylum Arthropoda; class Insecta; order Diptera; family Culicidae; genus Aedes; species Aedes japonicus. The sequence continues at coordinate 276,998 of JASCZW010000798.1, read as the reverse complement.
CGTTCCAAATGTTCTTGCGATAATGTCCATGTCGTCCGCAAAGCACACAAATTGACCAGATTTCGTGAAAATCGTACCCCGGCTGTTGAGCCCGGCTCGTCGCATCACACCTTCCAGAGCAATGTTGAATATTAGGCATGAGAGAACGCCACCTTGTCGCAGTCCCCGACGAGATTCGAATGAACTGGATAGTTTACCCGAAACCCTTAAGCAGTTTTGCACACCGTCCATCGTTGCTTTGATGAGTCTGGTCAGCTTCCCACGAAAGCCCTTTTTCGTCCATAACTTTCCATAGCTCTGTGCGGTCGATACTATCGTACCGCCTTGAAGTCGATGAACAGGTGATATGTTGGGACCTGGTATTCACGGCATTTCTGGAGGATTTGCCTTACGGTGAAGATTCGGTCCATTGTAGATCGGCCATCAATGAAGCCGGCTTCATAACTTCCCACGAACTCATTCGTTTTAGGTGAAAGACGACGGAATATGACCTGGGATAGCACTTTATAGGCGACATTTAGAATTGTGATCGCTCTGAAGTTCTCACATTCCAAATGATCGCCTTTTTTATGTATGGGGCTGGCGAACCAGCCCAGGCGGCTGAAAGCCACTTTAATAAAGAAAAAAAGAAAAATGTATGTGTGGGGCAGATAACCCCTTCCTTCCACTCCTCCGGTAGCTGTTCGTTTTCCCAGATCCTGGCTATCATCCGTTGCAAGAAAGAAGGATTAACATTTTTATTAACTGTTTCTAATGTAGATATAACTCTATTAGTGATATAAACAATCAGTTTAGTTGAATTATGAGTAAATTTTGTTGTTGCTATTATTTTGGTGTTCGAAATTTAACGTGGACAAGCTTTACTTAAAGAACACTTCAGCAGCTTTTGAAGAGTCTGGTGAAATAAGTTTTACGAAGCTTCACGACGTTAGGTGATAATTTATGCATATTTATTTGTTACTTTTAAGTCTGCTTCAAATTTCAACTAGTTTCAATGTTATTGCCTCTGAAAACAAACACATTAATTCAAAATAGCGATCATTATTATCTTCAGGGAATGATTTTTAAAATATTGTGTTCTCCGGCATCCCTGGCATTGGTCAGTTTAAACGAACTGGTTGCACCATTATGGCAACAAGCCCTCTATACCATCAACGCCTGGCAGCCATTCCATGTACTGCGGCATTTTTTTAGGTGCAACCTTATTAACCAATCGGTACCAACCGAGTCCGCCAGGATCGTTCATTGATGATTCTAAATGGTAATAATTTGCGCTTCACTATTCTTTCCCGTTATCACAGGCATGGGAAAGCGGAAAAAAGCAATCACGGCGTTGATTGTTCTGAGCAAACTCAAGAAAAACGAATGCCATTCGATAAAACGATTTACCCAACACCCCTTGAATTGAGCAGCCACCACGTCGTTCCACAACACGTATGCCTTTTCTTCTCCTTCCGTCCTGTCGTACCTCCTGGGTTTGGCCATGTTTTGTTACTTTTTTACCGTAGAATGTGTAGCTGGGAATGTATGTAGACGGAGGATTCCGACACCCAGTAACAACAGCTTCCCATAGCATCATTATGCCATTCTCCGATTTTCACGCCAGCTGAAAATTACATTTGAATAACAAAGAGAAGCACAAGGAAAAACCCCGGCCGCTGGAAAAGGGTCACCCCCTCTCCTCCATTCACTTCTGATCTGACCATCCATGTTGAACCTTCGGGTGTCATTCTTATCCCACAGTACACAGCTCAGCTCGGTATGTTGTTCGGTCCGTTCGGTGTCTGTGCAAAAGTTCACACTCAATTTAGCAGACCGTAGAGCGACAAGAGATTGTGGCCGGTGCCAAAGCACTGAGTTCTGGGGGAGCAGATGAAGAAAAAAAAACGACCACTGCTGAACAGAATCAGGACACCAGTTATAGCGTTCCGATGCAGATATGATTGCGGGTGACTCTTGGTTAAACAAAGTGGTCGGAGTGGCGAAGGTATGAATGTACATATCTGGGTGGAACTTTAAATTTCGAATTTGATTGGGTGAGATTTTCGCTTTTTGCACGATAAAATCTAGCTAAAATTTCTCGGATGAATGTAAGCTGTCACTACTGGTTGAATGGGATTGGATTTCTGATTATGGCAGAAGAATCTATAATTGAACGAATTAGAAATTGCTGGCTGTCGGAAGAATGCACTGACCAAAAGAGATAATTACATTATTGTAGACATGATTTGTTGTGGATAGGATCAGAGGAATTGCAACGTGGCGTCGGCAAATGCAAGATATGTAATATAGAGTATTCAGAGTTGAAATAGCGTATTTGTCTCTTGAGTAATGTGCAGAGTTCGATTACGTTTTAAAAAGTTACCCATAAAGCAATTGAGCTGTATACAATGTTTAACTAGATATACGCTTGCAAGTATTACCTTCATTACACGATTGAAGCAGCTTTTAAAACTGCTTTTTTAATGGATAATCAGTTTACTCTAAAAAATGTAAACTTTAGATGGATTTGGTTGCAATGTGGGTCTACTTGTAAATGCAACTTCCTCTTACAAACTAGACTTGTAATAAGAGTGCTCCAGAATTTTATTTTCATAATTTCCTTTGAAATTATATTGTTAGCTATATTCAATTTACGCTTCAGAAAATAAAACTTTTTTCAATCATCTGAACAATGAAAATTATATTAATTTTTTACAAAAAAAGTACTTAATTTAGGAAACATAATTTTGATGTATAACCAATTTCTACTAGGTTCTCACAGCAACTGATACAATTCGTAGTTCATTCACCTCTTCCACGTTCCGTCTTTCATCCGCATTCTACCGTAGATCGTTCTCGACACCATCCATGCAAAGACACCAAAGGTGCATTGGTCCTCCACTAGAAATGTCCATAGTTTGTGGCAGTAGAGGACTACCGGTATAATTTATGTCTTGTAGATAAATAACTTCGTTTGATCTTAGTGTTCTTCGGAGTTTAAAGTCGGCACGATTGCCAGCTATGATGCACCTTTGTATTTCTCGTTGGTGTCGTTATTGGCAGTCACTTATGAGCCCAGATAAACGAATTCGTCTACTACCTCGATTTCATTACCGTCGATCTGAACTAGTGGTAGGAGGCTAACATTGTCTTCTCGTGAGCCTCTTCCTTTCATGTAATCTGTTTCCGACTCATTCGTGAGAAGCCCAATCCTACCAGCTTCAGCCTTAAGTCTGATGTACGTTTCCACCATCCTCTCAAAGTTACGTGCTACAATATCAATGTCGCACAGTGGGACCAATCTGAAAAAAGACGGTCAAAAGTGTTTTCACACTGTTCCTCACATTTTAGCGCTTTGGTGTCTACGGAAAAGTTGTTAGAAATGTTATTTCACATATTTTTAAAAACTTATCAAAAGTTTTACTTAAGTGATACTTTACTTAAAAAACTAACTTTGTGTGGGTACAAGATAGAAGGTTGAAGTCTTCAACAAAGTTTTAGAACTATATATTTAACGAAACTTTGCTGAAGATTGTTAGTACCTATATCGAAAGCATTCTGATATATAATTGATTTAGTATATAGACTTACTTAAAACTTGTTTTTTACTTTAGTGTGGCTAAAACATTACCAGATTGGTTGAATAATGTTCAACAAAGTTATCAATATTATTAAAACGCACAACTTTGCTGAAGACGTCATAAGTCTAAACGGCTTTATTTGAGTTTTTAAAGCGGATTTAAGTTAAAAAATATACATATTTTCAACAACAATAACTCAGACACCGGCAAACTTTTGCAACCAAATTTTGAATAGTTTGGTCAACCATCACTTAAAGTATACGTGTACAAAAAATCTGCGCCGGGTATCATCGGGTACATAAAGTTTTCAGTCCGTCTTTTCGGGTGTACCTATCTTTTAAATTTCGATAAACTTTTACAAATGTACAAATATTTCGTGAAATCTGTTAAATTCTACCGGCATCCGTAAAAATTGATTACAAAACGATCTGTTGTCAAGATTCCGGTAAAATATTTCTGAAATCTGTGAATTCATATGAGTGTGCAGTACTTAGTGTGATAAATTTCGTAGGCAATGGATATTCAAGTTTTAAGTAATCAGCTTTATGTAGCTGCTTTGAACGTATTTTAATTACTGAATATGTAATTAGTGGTATTGTAAGTGTTACTAATGAACTCTGACTATACAATTTCGCCAGTAATTAATTTACCTAAAAATAGGTACGGTATTATTCAATTTCACAAAGCTGTTATTAATGTCTTTGATATATCTCTGCATAGGAATCAAAACTTATTGCGAGCTCGTCGGTTCTTAGTTCTTTGCTTCTGACAAATTTGTTAAAATTAATGTATTTCATTTTTTTAATAGGTTTTCGCTACTTTAAATTGATTTATTGCTATAATAAAAGCATTAAATCGTGTTATTTTAAAATAAAGCCTTACTGATTACCTTCTTCCTCAGCTTCGGTGTCTGAATCAGGCTTGGTCTGGGGAATTTTGCAAAAGTTTCTTTTCAGCTGGTAATAGTTGCACAGATGTTTTGACAGTTGGTCGTCTTAGACTCCCTATCAACGGATGGGATGTCATTTGCAATTGTGTGAAAAGATCATAATTGGTAGCAGTCCTGTAGAGAAATGAAAATATTTCAGTAATTATGAATATTTGTGATAATGTTCAATTACTGTTAACTTACCTTGAACACTTTCGCGCTTCATTTTCTCTATAGCATTTTAAATCTTTGTTGCGGCATTCTTGTGGCTCCTCTGAAAGACTTCCGATTGGTAGTAATGCTGCTTATAATGTCTGCACCGTGTATCAGTATTCCATGAACAGACTGCGGCATGTATGTAAGACCATCCGTGAAACTCAACATAGTATTTGGCCGTCTCGTAGTAAAATGCTTTAGAAGAGTCAGTGTTTTTTTGCCTGCCACATGCCAGTATGCTCACTATGACAGAAAAGTTCTCAATGATTGTCTCTGCCAACCCGGTAATTTTTCGAATGATTTTTTTTCGAATGTGGCTTTATTGACTGATCTAGACCATCGCTCTAATGTTGTTAAATTGCTTTGGGGATGCTTGGCAAACACAACATTTTTTCCGGTCAAAGCAGAGCAAACTTTTCCAACGATCATACTACAAATCATTGTATGATGGATTCGAAAGTTTGAGATCAAGCTTGGCATTAATCTTTCGATTTGTGCGTCAAGGAATTCCTTTTCATGCAAGGACAATGCAACAGTTTCCTTCTTGAATTGGATTCTAATCGGTCGGCATAACCTTGAAGATGGAGGCATACGACTCATCCACAAAATACGATCTGGATTGTTACGGAGGCGAAGTATCAATGGTACCATAGATGTAATAAAAATTGCATTGTCATCTTCATCTACCCCTTCAAACCTTTGCTTGTAGTTTGAATGATCCGATGAGTCGTCAAAACCCCATTTCGATTAAAGCTCAAGATCTTCAAGAGCTACATCATTCAAACCTTCTATCTCCAAAGCCAAAGATAGTATTCGCTGAACTGTGTGATTCAGCAAACTCTGTACGTTAACCTCATCAGATACCTATGATATATATCAGATACGAATAACCAGTGGGTTAAAAACCCTCCTTCAAATACAACCATAACAAGATACCTCTGAGATGACGATACTGTTACTGTCTGGCAGACATTTTTCACGGGCCAGAGGTAGCTAGGGTATATTTTTGGTGCGTTGCATTGCTTAGACGTCTTTCGAAGCAGTATCCACTGATCTTTACTGTAATCGCAATCAATAAAAAACGCAAGTCCTTCATCAGCTGTCAACAAACGATGCTTTTGTAAATCAGTTTTGGATTTCATTGCTCGTCTCATTCGTTTGGTACTGGTAGGACATGCCTGTAATTCTTCTTGCAAAAGTTTAGCCAAATCTTCGCATCCCTCACTTCGAGAATTCATTCCTGCTGCATACGCCAATTCATTCGTGGTTCCCTGCTGCCTCAATCCTTCAACTCTCCGCCTTTTGTTCTTTTTATTCAGGTCAGAAAACGGTTTTCTGGGCATTCCAACTTTCACATTACCACAAGTAAATGCACTACAATTCAACCAATTCTTGTTGATTACTTCAAAACTTTTCTGTGTTCTTCCTGCCTTATTCCAGCGAGTGTTAAATTCAGAGCACAACCTGGACACGTCTTTCTTTATACGCTTGCTTTCGTCCTGCGACAAACAGTTTGATTTTTTTTTCAGAACGAAATCACGGATATGTTGCATTTTGATGGTACTTGAAGTACCATATTTTTGCAGCCACACTTTGAACACTTTTACATAATCTGAATCAACTGGAAACTCAAACTCAACTGCAGTTTGTAAACAAACGAAACTATCCTGGGCTACTTAACCTTTAAATGTGCTAGCCCTTGCGCAAAAGGATTCAAGGGTGCGGTTAATTATGTCAGGGATTTAAAAAATATTGATAGAAAACGAAATTGGTACACCTGAAAAGACGGACTGAAAACTTCATGTACCCGATGATACCCGGCGCAGATTTTTTGTACACGTATACTTTAAGTGATGGTTGACCAAACTATTCAAAATTTGGTTGCAAAAGTTTGCCGGTGTCTGAGTTATTGTTGTTGAAAATATGTATATTTTTTAACTTAAATCCGCTTTAAAACTCAAATAAAGCCGTTTAGACTTATGACGTCTTCAGCAAAGTTGTGCGTTTTAATAATATTGATAACTTTGTTGAACATATTCAACCAATCTGGTAATGTTTTAGCCACAATAAAGTAAAAAAACAAGTTTTATGTAAGTCTATATACTAAATCAATTATATATCGAAATGCTTTCGATATAGGTACTAACAATCTTCAGCAAAGTTTCGTTAAATATATAGTTCTAAAACTTTGTTGAAGACTTCAACCTTCTATCTTGTACCCACACAAAGTTAGTTTTTTTAAGTAAAGTATCACTTAAGTAAAACTTTTGATAAGTTTTTAAAAATATGTGAAATAACATTTCTAACAACTTTTCCGTAGACACCAAAGCGCTAAAATGTGAGGAACAGTGTGAAAACACTTTTTACCGTCTTTTTTCAGATTGGTCCCAGTGTGTGTCGTCGCCGAAGCCAAAAAATTGGACAGAATTCCTGAAGATCGTGCCAGCTCTTCAAATCACACCCTCCAAATCAATGTGTATTGCAAACACGACAATCTATCGTCTTGCCGTAAACCTCTCCGAGATTCGAAGGGACTCAAGAGTGTCCCTAATACTCGGACGACACACGTCACCCGATCCATTGTTGCTTTGACCAACCACGTCATTTATTTTTATTTTTTGAAAGTCATATTTGAACTTCTGTATTATTTGCAACTTTGTATTTTTAAGGGCGGCTTGTTAGGCCTTTCTCAACACCCTTTATTGCCTGAGGACCACCGTGAACAGCTTTGCTTAGAGTCCCACGTTGGAATGAGGATGATGTTCAGCCACTTCTAATAAGGAGAACAGACGCTGTTTTGAGCCGTCCCTGCCATGGAGAACAGATGCTCAGATAGACAATACCCTTCGAAGAGGGCAGCTCCTCTTCCCTGTCAGTTTATGATCAAGGTTGCACCGGGATTTGTTACGCGATCTTTCTTATGGTTACTCGACCCTGTCGGCTCCACGGGGAGGAAGGGATAGGAGTTACTGGACAAGAGGCTAAGGAACTAATCAGGATTGTTTGTGCAAACGTCCATTATATATGTCCTACCCTACCAGTCAAGCAGCTACTGTCTCTGCAGTGTATTTGTATTGCTTACAATAAATCAGTAGTTTCTATGCCTCCACCATGGCAGGACGGCCAACAAATCGTGGTCTTTATTTTTATTGAAAAACACAACGTAGGGAACATTCTATCCGTGCGCGATCAAGGATCTATTCTATAGATGAAGGTACGCGAAGTACCAATGGAACGCAATGTCCAGCCATTTACCTACCAACCTTCTCCATACTTCACCGAAATTAAACCAAAATTAACAAAGTTTTCCAAGAGTTTCCAAGCAGCTACAAGCCAGGATCTGGACAAAATCCAGGAACAACGTGGAAAAGAGAAAACGAGAGAGTGCTGATTACTCATTGAAGCAGCATCCGAAAATTGTTAGTTTCGTGCACACTGCATGATAAAGATGCATAGATGCGGCCCACTGACAGTGGTATTCCACGCTGCCCAGTTCAGGTAGACAGGACAAAACGTTCTTTGATGATATTGATGCGAGTCTTGTCGACAGTGGCATCTTGTCGTATCCTTGGACGTTTCTTCGATAAACGATTTATTATTTCCCAACAAAACCGCCGACGCCAAATCGTCACCGGTTGGAGGTCATATTGCTGCTTTGGTAGAGGTTACAGTGGTTTTAGAAGAAGGGTTGAAAACGTTAAGATCTCTGTTGAAAAATGATAAAAGTCATGAATACTGACTACCCAAACATGTTCCATAGTACAGAAACAATATTTATCCCATTTTTCTCAGAATGTTATCTTTTGCTCCATTCCTTGTCATTGCATAATGCGTTCGCTAGACAGTGATAGGACTGATCGTATGCGGTTGGTATTTTTCGTTGTGGTTTGCAACTAACCCTTGGTATTGTTCTATATACCAGGGCAAAGTTAGTTCGCTATCAATCGTGCACGCAGAAGGTACGCATAAGGTAAATTGTAGCTCTTGAAACCGTCGTTTCAGCAGTAAAGGTCGAATTTTGTCCATGTCCGAAGAAATGTTTCCTCCATGGTACCGGTAACAAAACTCCCCTTAACGGCTTAACGAACTTTGGAGGAAGGCCATATAATGCAGGCCAGGGCCCGGGCTTATCTCGGTCGGAGGAGAACCATATGGCGCGAGGTTTGGTAGGTAGCCGTAACCCAAGTAGCAGACACCGGTCATACTTAGTTGTAGTAACTTGATTATGATTTAGCAAGTCATATTTATGTTTTCTCAACTGAATGGCAACAAATGTGCTACTAGGAAAGCGGCCGAGGCAGGGAGATTATGGACGATCTGAATGGAAGCCTCTCTCTCTCTCTCTGAAGTCCTGAACCCAGTTCAGGGTCAGGCGCATCTCGACCGGATCAGCGTCAGGCAATGGAGACCTATATCGTTAGACATAGTGGTCTTTCCAGTTTATGTACTCCGAAAGCGTTTGGCGTTCACGTAGCTCAACAAGTGCTGCTTGTCTTATTCTACCAACTTGCTTGTTGTCGACTGTTCTTCGACTTTTTTTTACTCGACATGGATGCATCGTGCGCTCTCATCAAGGTTACCTTTCAAGATAGCATCACGGTAACACTAATAATGGATTCACGACAGGCTTTCCGGAGAATTTTGACAACAGCTGTGTTGGAAAGTCTGACATCCATCTTTGTCACACAGTTTGAAAAAAAAAGTTATTTTCTACGTTATCTAAGAGGATGAGTATGAGCATGTTTAACCGCCCGAAGTTGCTACTCCGTTGTTGCCAGATCAGCTGTTATTACACAGAGAACCAAAAGATGATGCTTGGGACTAACACAGCTCTTCAATGTGTAAAAACTGGTGATCCTAAACCTTATACTACGGCTGGCAGTATGAATACGTGATACTCGCTACTGGAAGCCGCGGAGTCCACTGCTCTCTCATGAAAAATCACTGGGATTTTGAGTAACAGGATTCGGTAGTAGCAGGGTTAGTTTTGGTTAACGATAAGCTGTCTAGTGAAATATTTTTTTTATTTTATTTTATTTGTCGTCAATCAGTTGTAGACCGTTTTGTTACAATGATATTTACAATTTAATGTTACACTTCTTAAATATATAGTATGTCTTAAAAAACTAACACATCAGGTTTATATTTTTAATGTTTAGGTTATCTAATTGCATTGAAGTATTGCTTCAATTTTGTTTTAGTCATAGTGAAGTCAACATTTTCTCCGTGCTTATTGTACGTTGCCATCATCTGAAATATATTTCTATTTCGTAATTGCCGGGACGGAATGAAAAATTAAGTTTTGCTAAAAGTTCTACTGAGTCAACGCGTTGCGCAACAATATCATTTACGAATGAAACTAATGCAAATTCACGGCGCTCTTTTAATGATCGGATGCTGATGAGCATAAAGCGTGCTTCAAAAGATGGAAGAGGTAACCTTGTCCAACCTAATTTACGAAGGGCAAATAGTAAAAACTGCTTCTGTACCGATTCTTTTCGTTCTTCTTGTATGACTGAAAAGGGTGACCAAACTACGCTACAATATTCCAGTATTGACCTCACATATGCAATGTACAATTTTTTTATAGTGTACGGGTCATGAAAATTGTAACAAAAACGTATTATAAATCCAAGCATATTATTTGCTCTGTTGATGATAGTATTGCTATTTGAGAATGAGTACTGATTTTTTATTTGAAACCAATTTAAACCAACAGTATGGATGCTATTGGTGCCACTCACAAAGTGTGATAGTGGTTTTCCACTGGAAAAACAAAGTGATTTTTAATAATGCTGAAAACCCGATTTTGACCGGTTTAAACCAATTGGGGCCACTCACAAAGTGTGATTGTGGTTTTTCATTGGAAAAACAAGGCAATTCATCTAAACGCCTGAGAGCCGACATGGACTGATCTACACCAACAGTACGGATGTCGCTGGAGTCACTTACAAAATGGAATAGTGGTTTATTTGTTCCAAGATAGTGAACGAATAATTTGGATCACAACTAGTCATGTACCTAACCACCGACCCATCCTACCCGACGAACCACGACTTATTATGCTCGATCGATCACTCATGCAACGAAAACAAGGCAACCGAAACAAGGCAACCGAAACGCTACGCCCGATAACAAAATATTGCGGAACTTTGTTTCGACAAAAGCGATGCAACCGATTCATCTGATGGTCGACGCAAACCTATTAAAAATATATATTATTAATATAGATACAATGGGTAACAATAACCTGTCTTGCTACACGTCCTTGAGAGCACTTACTACGTCACGAGTCACCTGTACCCAACTCCGCAGGCGTCCGTCGAGTTTCTCTTACATTTAGGGGACCCTCTCCTGGATTTGAGCAAATATAAGGTAAAGTTTGTATTATGTTTGTGGGAGAATGAAAAGGCGTACGAACTTTTGGTTTTGACGATTAAATTTTATTATTATTCAAGATTCTAAAGAGATAAAAAAATTGTGAAAATTCAAAATGGCGGCTACGAAATGGTGGTTTCTCGAAACCATGTTTTTCAATCTAACTTCAAGCCCCGGGCTTGAACTAATAATCTGATTTCCTCGATCAAATAACAGTTTGAAAGGTTATAGTGTTTTGTACGGCTTGAACTCAAAATTGGCATTAATTATTAATTATTTATGATTTTTGAACACGGTTGAAATGAAAATAAGTAGCGAAAAATTATACTTTTCAGTTCAAATGATCGCTTTGCAATGAGTTTAAGTATAAATTGTCTTAAATTTAATTCAAACCGTAGAAAATTTCATTATATTCCAGAAATAATAACTGATTTCTGTCCACTACAAGAAGCTGCAGGCTTGAAGTTGTCGCCTCATGTTTTGCGCGCAGAGGCTTACAGAAATCGCCATTTTGTAGCAGCCATTTTTTTTCAAGGTTGTCAAACGTTAACGCCTAATGTCTGTTTTGTTAACGTCTGCACTATAAATGTTTAAAAAAAAGTCGTTGCCAAGGATGCACACAGACGTTTACGATAAAGACAGAAAATGAACACAGATAAAAAGTAATTATTTTTAACAAGCCCGTAAAATTTCCCCTCGTTTAATTCCAAGCTAAAGGAGGCGTAAACAACGAAATTGTTTGCAATCTTTCATGCGTCGTACAACAATGTTTGCTATCTTTTATACGACGGGCTGGATTCAGTTAAATGGCTTAAATTTAAATGAAATATTTTATTATTTTCTGCAGGCCTTTTATTACTTTTAAAGCAATATTTTTATCTGTGTAGCTAAGGCTTAACCCTATTTGCCTATTGAAAGAGGCTTTGTGGGCTCTGCAAACTAAACTAAGCTTGTAGATACAAGCTGATATCAGACTATTAGTACAATGACCAAATATTTGCCATAGGCAGATAGACAGCTGCTAGTCATCATTGATTTCTACCAGATGTCTACCGTTAACAACAAATTTGGACATTATGTAAAAATTATTTGAAAAAAAGCATTAGTTGAAGTGTAATTTCTTGTACGTCACAATCACGATATCATAAAATCAAGTTCAAGACAACAGTTTTTATGGAATTACTTGTAAAAGTAAACAAATACCTCCACGTGCCACTTCTATATGCACGTTTCGTTGCCTTGAACCAAACATGTATTGGAAAAGTTAAAATGTATCTTTGATGCACTCCACGTGACATTATCACGACTTTCAGTAGTTTGTAAACTGCAACCGAAGAAAATGATACTATTCAATTTCAATAGAAAGTTGGAAAAAACGTTGAATGCTCCAATCGCACGGGTAGTCTTTAAAATTCTGTTATCATCAAAACCCAGCATAGCCACAATCCTTGTTGATCCGTGAGCTGTGATCTGAGAAAGTTATAGATGTTAGATTTTTTTTTACAGACTGAACAGTTACGTATTTGCTGTTTGGTTAAGCCTTTCAAACTCGGTTGAACTATGTTTTTTCTTGCTATGCGTTTTTATATTCTCATGTTTATCTGATTGTATCATTTCACATTATTAGAATGTTGTGCGCGAGACAAAAAAATGAAATTATTAATTTGTTCCGACTCAAACCCGCTGTATCCGATAAGGCAGCTACAAATAAAGCAATTCACAACCATCATAACCCTACAATGTACATACGCCAGATGATGATGCTACGACCCAGCGGAAAACTCTATTTTCTCTATATTAATTTATGGCTTCCAGTTGACTTTTCATATGATGCCGCGGAGGAACATCGAACCAGTTTCCTTCCTAAAAATTTGTCTACGAGAGAGTAAGAAATAGAAAGCAAAACGATGTAAAATCATCACATAAAAATGCTAACAAGGGAATGGAAAGTCACAGGATGCCACTGCTGCTGGTTCCTTTACAGCTCATCCTTGCCTCGGTATCCGGACAACCTTCCGAAGCAGCCTGGAATGTTGACTTTTTTTTAAGTCTTCCACTTTCTTCGAACATAACTGTCATTTATGGCTCGGAAAATTGAACCATCAGAAGAATGGGCCAGGAGACAGCTCTTCCGTTCTGTGCGCCATGCATCTATCTTGAGCGCAGAGATCTTGAGAGTTTCTTTCCTATGCGATGGGAGCGGAGTACACTGACAACTCTCACTGAAAGGAAAAACTGGGTGAAATGAACAGATCGAGTGCTGGTGGGTAATAAAAACGAAATCAAAAAACGGAAAATTCGTCGTTCCGTTTAGCTTTTCCGTCGTGAACATAGAACAGTGCCTGGGTGGATAATATCCTGTGGTAATTTGCATTTTCCCTGCGTTTTGTTCCTTTTCGTTCTATGTGCTTTGACCCGTCGTCATTTTCTTCCGAGCTACTGCCACTGAGAGCTAATCGAATGCTTAGTGGCTGGATTTCACTGGGCAATGGTTGATAAGCACCATGTTTTTCTACCATCATATGATTGTTAATTGAATTTCTACAAGCTTGCTATTTTAAATTGAAATTAAGGCATATAAGTATAATTGCAATGTCTATCAATTTTCATGTACTACACCGTGTCCAATATATTCTCATACACTTTTTCCTAGCATTGGTGTCGTGCAACTTTTCAACATGCTTCACGTATGTGTTGGTGTAGTTTTGCACTATGTTCATACAAACGCTTTTAGGTTATGTCCGATTGTTTTCATTCGGTGTTTATCTTTTACCAGCGATGAAGGAGTTTTGTGCTGTGTGAATAAAAAAGTTTTTGAAACGTGAGCGTTTTTGAAAACCTCGGAGTAAAGCGGGATTTTGTGTACCGAACTATCTGAAGGTACCGTGACACCTGCTCGTTGGATGACCGGAAGAGATCCGGTTGTACTCGTACGGTGCGGACTGCACGAGTTGTTAAAGTGGTCAGGGAACGGATTAGACTAAAATCACAGCGCTCTGCACGTAAAATGGCCGCAGATCTGAATGTTTCGAGATCGTCAATGCACAATATACTGCAAAATGACCTCAGTTTCTAAGCTTTCAAGAAACATAAGGTTCACGGAATTTCGTAGCGGTTAAAAGTGAATGCCATATATTATAAAACAGAAGTTTTGGAGAAAGTTTTCAAACCATATGTACAAGAGATGTTTGGAAATGATCACTATGTATATCAGCAGGACGGAGCGCCATCGCATACTGCAAATCTCGTTCAGGGCTGGTGCCGAGAAAATTTGACCGACTTTTTGAACAAGAATGAATGGCCTCCCAGTTCTCCAGATCTGAATCCCTTGGATTATTTCGTATGGTCATACATGCTGGCGAAGGTAAATGACCGCAGGGCGTTTAATATGAACCAATTCAAACCCGTAGTCAAACGAATTAGGGACGAAATGCCGATGGAAGTCGTGCGTGCCGGCTGTGACGGTTTCGAGTGGAGCTGGTCAAGAAGGTTAAAGGCGGTGTTATTCCAAAACATATGCTGTAGTTGATCAGTATTATATTGCAATATAATGGGTAAAGTTATCAATAAAATCTGGATTATCGATTTGAAATAAACAGAGTTTTATTTTGTATGATAATATATTGGACACGGTGTAGTTTATGCAGTAAGATGGTAGTCTAATGACTTGACAGGTTTCAAACAGATCCCGCTACGATCGCATTCCATTTTTCCAGTAACTTCTATCCCTACATCTCCGTTGTGGATGACTGGATTATGAGGAAAGATCGAGTAACCAACCCGGCTGGAACCATGGTCATACGCCCTCAGGGAAGGGGGCTGCTCTCTTCGAAGTATGTACAAGTATAACTGAGCGTCTGTTCTTCATGTTAGAAGCGGCTGAATATCGTTCTCACGCCAGCGTGGAACACATAACAGTGATGTGCAAAATATTCATATAAAGGGACAGGTGGTTGGGGAAGGTAAAACAGGCCACCCTTAAAAATTTAATGTTGGAAATAATACACAATCAAATACGGACTGGAACAATCGGCAAAGACCTAGGGGAAGAAATGAGAACTACGAACACCACATCCGCAAATCGCCTGCCAGATTAGAAACTTCTTTGCAAATTTCGATAGTTTCTTCTTTCGAACATCCTCCGGAACATCGAACTTCGACTTGGCAACGAAATATTCTTGCCCAGGAAGTTGACGGAAGTCGGCCTTGACGTATGTTTCGTCATCCATCACGATGCAACCGGATTTGGTGAGCAGCTTCGTGTAAAGTTTCCGGGCGCGGGTTTTCGCAGTGATGTTTTGTTTTTCATTCCGGTTTGGGGCTTTTTGCACTTTGTAAACATGTAACCCAGCACACTTCATGGTTTTCTGTGCAAAACCGCGTCACCTTAGACTTTTTAGCGACATCTCGAATTGACATGTTTGGACGGTTCTTGAATTGTTGTACGACTTTCCTGGCCATTTTACTGTCCATTGGATCACTTTTACGACCACTCCCTTCCTTCCTTTGGACACTCAGACGCTCCTTGAAGGTTATTATTACACGAGACACAGTTGTATTTGCAATTCCAAGCCTTTTAGCAATCCACCGGTGGGACGCCCCTGGATTTTGATTGTGAGGTGCACACAATTTTCTCACGGACAATTTCTTGTTTCGACGACATGACTGGAACTACTAAATGTATAACTATGAAACTTGGCAGATGTAAATAATACTATGGATAAGATCTACTCAAATTTCTAGGTTTTTTACTCATACGATTCAAAAGTTACAGAAGATTTTCTGTGTGCCATTTTTATCGAATACACCCTTTACTTCAGGTGGTCTATTTTCTTCAGTTGGCGGGGAAGACGGGTGGAGTAGCGGGGTATCAAATGAGATTTAGCAGTGAAGCGAAAGAGTAAGAAACACTCAATTAGGCTTTTTGACTTCTATTCACCTTTCCCTTTCTAGCACATGCAGAGGAATGAGAGTTTGTTTTCCTCCAAAACATTTTCCTTCTTACTTGCACTCCTTTGTTTTACATGGCGCTCAGCCCGCCCGTGACAAGGTATTAGATAAAAGTCTAAACGCAAACAAACACGTTGCAATTTGCCGTGACAGCATCATATCCCATGACATAGAACCCAGGCCTTCATTTTGTAGTAATATAGATAAATAATAAAATATTCCTTTATAACTTATCAACTGGTTGATCTCACTTTATTCTCATCACAACAAATCATCTGACGTTTCTGGCACAGCTTACTGTGAAGACTATAACATTGCGCGATCCAAACAAAATAATATTCGAACATAGTGTGAAGGCTGATATGAAGCGAGAAATAAAGCACGGTTCGCATCTTCGAACGTGCACACTCGTTGATACACAAAGTCCTTATTGTGTTAATATAAAAATGGATCGGTAATGGGCACGAACAAATGCATTGGTATGTGTGTGAGAATTTGTTAGAATAATGTAAGGCAAGAAATGTGAATACGAATGCAAATGAGTGTGCGTGTGTTTAAAAAAAAACGAGCTAGGTCAGATGCAAAATTGGCTGAGCTCGACATTCAGAAAACTAAGTTTGGAGCGAACGTACGTGGAAAGTTTGTGCAAAAAAATAAAAATGGACGGCGTAAAAGAAACCGTTTACCACACATTTCACTCGTCATCACATTTCGATCTCCCTATCTTCAAGTTTTCATTATGAAATAAACGAAGCCATAAAAGTGTGTGCGAGAGACATATGCTTCATTGCTGTATCGCCGGGTGTCGAAGCAATCGAAGCAACTGTTGGGTTTTTATTCCACTGAATTCATCTTGTTGAAGTAGCTAAATGATTACAATCTAGAGAGCCAAAACGCAGGCAGCTTCGGTTCGTATCTCGGATGCGTAATGTTATGTGCTTCTCACTTCCGAAGTCCAATTTTATACTCATCAATACACTGGATAACCTCGCTCACACATTGAATTTTTCAAAGCGATGTTTGATGTGTTGCTTTTTTGCCCACGACCAATGTTGCATTTTTTCTTGAGTTACGATTCATTGCGAGAAATGAAATAAAATCATGCGAAATGACATTACAACCTTGTTTTTTTTGTTTCGGATATTGCAAGAAGTTGCACGAGCAAGTACTGACTAAATACAACACTCAGCAAAATAAACTTTCGATATTCATAAGATTAGATTATGATTAGTTGCTATAAGGAATCAGTATGAATTTCTTAAATTTATCTTATGAAATATAATGGTGTTGAAAAAATAAAAATATGGGGCATCCTGAATTCGAACCCTGAACGTTGAGGTTGCGGGTCCAGTGACTTGCCCACTAATATATATCAACACTTGTAATTAGGAAAGCTTAAAGGCGTACAAGAACAACGTCGGGTTAAACAAATCCCATTCATAAGTCAGCCTTATGAAATTCCAAAGCATCGTTCATAAGTTGAACCTTATGAAATTCATAAGATTTTTTGGTTCAGTGAACGGATCAAAATAGGACGATGAAACTTACGTGACAATGGACTTTGAACAAATACCGGATCAATTTTGTTACCTCGCAAAACGTAAGAGTGATGCGACGGGTAAGTCCACAAATGTTCCCGCATAAAAATTCGGTCACAAGTTGATGATTTGGAAAACAAAGGTTTCCATCACTAGAGTGACTATCAATTGACAAGTTTACAAAGTGAAGTGTCTTCAGAATATAATTCAATCGCATGAAGGTCCTGTTTTGTCCTGGCCCGAGTAAGCCAGCTGCCTTAAGAGCCGTGAAATCGTAGAATGATATAGTTGTCTAGATTTTCATTCCGTCAAACAATTTCGGGAAGCTATCAAGCGTATATTAAAGATATGTGGCAAAACAATCAGAACGCCGTCTGATTTTCAGAAATCTTGGAAAGATCACAGATAGGGTGAACAGTACTACTGTGCAAGAAACGATGGGTTGAATCCAGCGAAAAAAGTTCAAAAATTCATTCTAATGACGAATAATTTTTCAGTTGTTTTTTTCCTGAATGGTTTATAAAAAAACTTTCAAAATAATATCCTTCGATTTTCCCTTCCTCTCGGAGATATCGCCCGTTTTGTGCGGAAAATTTCTGAATGAAACAGGCTTTGGGTTTTTATGTTTGATTGTTACTAATTCTCAAGTTTTGAGGCATGAACAGTTCAAGCATGAAAGGTTGAAATCACAGGCTGTTGCAGAAAAAATCTATGCCTTTGCGAGAGGCCTTCCGTGAGTAAACCGAGAAATTCGCCATGGCAGACGAAAACATGCGTGTAGGCTTGTTTTTGAGTTCTTTCATCGTTTTGTTTATCAATTCCTCCTCAGTTTTTGCGACAAAATTGTTGGCGTAGATCTAACGCTTCAGGTTGGCCCAGAAATTCGTTGGGCGGGTTCGCTGACTTGGGTCCACATCGATATTCAGCCGCTCCACCTCCTCCAACGATCGATTCGAGTAGTGGACCGACGCCAGATCCGGCCAGAACACCGCGTCTTTGGCCTTATGGTATTTCTTGATGAACGACGCAACTTTCGGCAGGCATTTTGTTCTGTAAATTTCCCCGTTCACGACCAGTCCGGAGGCAAAATAAGAGCGGCTTTGACATCCCCTTCTCGCTGATTGTCAGCCACAGCAGCACCTTCTTGGGAACGTGGTGTCTGAAATGAATTTCACTTCGGAGCTCACTTCTTTTGTGGGGGAAGTATAATACGATGTGCCCTGCCAGTCGTTGCCATCCAGAGTGAGATAGGTCTCGTCATCAATCACCACCGCCACGTCACGATTCGCCGGGAAATTCGAGTTGACCATCTTCTTCAGCCGCTGCAACTGCGTCATTGAATGCGGCTTCCGAAACCAGTGGACGCGACATATATGTTCATGTTTGCCAGGTGCTTTTTCACTGTTTGGCCGGTTGAACTGACCTCCCGGTCAAGCGCACGCAGCGATGTAACCACTTTTCCCTCGGTTTTCCTCTTCAGAATCCTTCTGAGCTTCTTGTCGCTCAGGGTTGTCGGCAATCCGGAACCGGGCTTTCTTTCGATGCTCTGATTGTTGTCTAATAGTGCCAAGATGGTGTAGATGCCGGAACGGGCGTATCTGGCGTCCACAAAGTGCCGCACGATGTCCGTTTTCGATGCGGCGGGGTGCTGTTCTTTGAACGCGCACACTTATAAACGGCGTTGCTTCACTGCTTTTGCCATCACGGTTAGAGGTCGACTAATAGATTTTTCTGCTGACTCGTGGGTTACTATGATTGATGCTGCATGGGTAGTTTTCTCAGTGCGGGTGAAGGTAAACCCATGAAAAATCGTCAATATTGGTCCATTTTTTTTTTAACGCAAACGTTATAACAAACATAAGTTGAAAAATTCCCTGAGCTGACAAATGGAATAAAGCTAAAGTTGCAATAAGTGAAAATTAAAATCGTTAGATGACTGATGGTAAGAAAGTCCAAATTCATTCTATCAGTATGCTATACGATTCTCAATCCAAATTCATCGCTGGTGTTGGTGATAGTCATACAAAATAACTGATGACTCTTATTGTCAGCGCTCCGTCGCGGCCATTCACGAATCTTAAATGCGATTGTTTTGCAGATTTTACTGCTTCAGTAATCATTTTACTAATCGTTTTTGGTTAACGTTTCAATTCGATATGTTAATGACTCTCGTGTGAGTTTCGTGAAAATTTGCATCTCAAGACTCTTGTTCCAAACTAAATATATAACACACTAATAGCAGATTTTTTTTCATTCTTAATCATTCAATGTCAAATCAATTTTCAATGCAATGCCTTATCAATTAATCTCATCAATAAACGAAAGCAGTTTTCATTTTTCTCTAAGATTTCGCCCAATTCACACAACACCCTTTTTCCAGATTACTAACATAACTAGGCGGAATAGTTTCGATATCTTTTAAATATCCTCAAATCAGCTATCGTGGGTGGTTTTAAAGCACTCGCCTTAATTTTTATTAATTCCCATTTTGTTTCCCTAATACTTTCACACATGAACATCAAACTGACATCCAATGATGCTAAAATTTGGCTCAGTTGTTGGAGGCCTCGATTCCCCGTACCATTTCAACCAGCTCTAATGAAAATACTTTCAACGAAATCGATACTCTTGACAGGTTAAAGCCACAGGTTCTTATCTTACTTATAGTCGATCTGAAATGGACATTCAAAAATACCAGCATGTGCGCACTCCTTTCCATAGTAAAACAGGAAAAGTGTTTGCTTTTTAAAGCAACCCTTTAGCTGACTTTGTTGCTCCCACAGGAGAGATCAAGCACTTCCCCACGTGCTGGCAGTATGTGCGACGTGACTTTTAGTGTACTCTTTTATTGAACCCCTGGCAGTTACCTTCTACTTTCGAACGTCCAAGACTGGTTGTTGGGATGTATAAAGAACCTCTCTCCGCTGAAAACCAGCAAAGGAAGAAATGCACTCGGTCCATACCCTTTTCTCTATTCCAAATATCAAAGAGATGGACGCTTTTCCTTATGATTTAACCTTCCTCCATTCAAGGCAAAGGATTAACGAACTTCATTAAATTATACGAGAAACCGAATCACTTGAAGGTTCTTACGTTTTACCGCCTTCATAGAATGTTAAGTTTTCCGAAAAGAACTGAGTCTGTCAGTAAACATCTTTTGAAAATCGTGTTGGTTGAATGAATCTAAATCAGCAAATTAGGCATTGGAAACTGGCTTCAGCTCCTGGCAAAAAAAGTTGATAAAGAGTATCGTATGTGCCACGATGTGATAGTTGCATACACGTTTTATTCTTTAAGCTTCTTGTTCAAAAGGGAAACTGCCCAAATGACATACGAATCTACCAAGTGTGGTATTTTGTTTCAAAAGGGAAATTCAAATCTGGCGAGAAAGATTTATGACAGTTTTAATATTTTTTGTAACGCTAGAGTGGGAGTTTGGTCTTATTGACAATATTCATTTAATTATTTTGTCCGAGTTTCCAACACGCTTTCAAAGCTTCCTTAAACTAGAAAGTAATAAAAAAGGAACATAAATGCATAGGAAATAGTTGTGGTACGAAAGAAGCGTAAGTCTTTCAGCGTTAGAGTTGTTGAAGCACATTTATTGGAACACTAATGCAACTTTAGTGTTCGTAGTAGCTTCCACACTAATGTCCCCAAATTTGTTACGTTCTCAAGCTTGTTTCAAATTGAAATGTATTCCTCCTTTAAAGTTCAATTTCAACTTTCTTGACTTCTCTGCACCACCATCCGTTCTCATCTCGAAGGAATGACAATTCGTTAATTTGTCCAGCTAACAATGGTCAATTAATCACTGCCACTGCGCATCTGGCTGTAGCTTTCCAGTGCCATACGACAGCTTGGTTTCGTGAGTAAGGTAACCTGAATAGTAAAATTTCGGTTTAGCAGTTAAACATTCTGATACGCAACACAAGAGGTAGCTTACTTAAATGAAAGCTATATAGCAAACCGGAAATTGTATCCAATTATTGTCCAATCTCAAGTCATCGTCAATGTGCCGCAACGACATTTCTTCTAATTCAATGGAATGAAAACTCACCTACATACTGGTACAATAAAACGAGATGACCCTCAGTGGATAGAAAAATGTTATTTAATTTTCTCCATGGTTCCGTCGTCATAATCCTGACCGGTGTTGATTCTGAAAGTGAATTTCATTCTCCAAAACATTGAGGAAATGAAAATAAACTGAAAGTGTTTCATTTCATTTTTTTTTCGAATGGGTTTTTCCCGCGAAGCACCAAGCAGGGATACTGGCTTTCCGGACCGGTCCATGGGATAGGATGCTATTTCAAAGCGATGACAATACCAACGCTGGCAGTGATACTATTTACTAGGAGAAAGCGAGTATTGTATCCGGAATGGAGAAAAAAAAATTGGGATAAAGGATATCGTTGCAGCATGGTGGGAAATGAAATAAAATAATCTAAATTAAAAATCTTAATTGAAAATTGAACGATTCCGCCTAGTAAGAGCTAGAGCTTCAATGATAATTCGTTGCCGAAAATTGTGACACACTGATGGGTTGGTTCGAGAACGGATAGATTTAGATGAAACCAATTTATTTCTCGTTTTGATTTGAACTTTAACAATGAGTATTTACACCACAAAAGTTCAATTAATAGACGCAGTGGGACTGAAAAAAACTGTGTCGCTGTGTTATGTAATGGAAAATCGACGAAAAAAAATATCAGTGCACTATGTCATGATGCACCATGATGGTAGATACTTAAAAATACAATGTTTGAAACAGGAGTTAGATTGGCATTAATTTGGGAAGAGAGGGTTACTACGTCGGATCATGTAATAGAGCACAGGGAGTATGAAATGGTCGACTAGTTTCCTTCTGTCTCACCAATAGATGTCACATACTGATTTGAACGAACCCTCCATCGGGCCGGTGCCAGCGGTGTAGTGGTAGGAGTGACTGCTACTTGGCAACCCAGTGGATCTGGGTTCAATCCGAGTCAACGTCGGTGGTTTTTTAAAGGCAACAAAATCTTGTCAGGTCTTCCTTCGAAAGGGTAGTACAGCCGTTGGTCCCTGCTCATGTGTTGATGAGTGCGATATGTTGGGTCAAGTTGGTGGAGTCGTCTTCCTGGCGTCGGTGCTTGTCAACACGTTTTGAGGAAATAGGCCGACGGAAAATTAACGAATAAAAAAAAGAACTTTCCATCGAAATTGGTGGGAAGGTCTGTATCCACAATACTATGGACACCCAAAATCAGTAGTAAAATACAGCAAAACATCGTTTTACTGCATTGATTTCAAAATGTTGAAATTTTGCACTTCTTTAAGTCCATACTTCTCTTTGAACTGTCCGCTCTGTTCTAGATATCTTGGAGAAGTTTGATATTTCTAACCTTCTACTTGTTTTCAGAAAGCGTCCTCTTTATCAGATCCTAAAAATCGATTTATTTCGATTGAGCATAACTCAGACCTTTTAAAACGATTGACAGATTTTTTACGATCTATTTACGACTTTATTAACTTCAAACCACTTCATCACAGTATTGGTATAGTGACAAGATACAGAATGGAACCCGAACAGAGGGTTGTAATCGTGGTTTCTACCGAAATATTTTTTGTAGGCACTTATACCAGTAAATTTTCTTGTTGGTTGAACCGGTGGTGATGAAAGATTTACGTTTTCTGCCTCACAAAAAAATCGCTTGCCGAGCAAGGTATTTTTGGAAATCCAAGAAAATTTAAAGACTTCACTTAAAAACTTCACTGAATCATCTTAAAATAACTGAAACACCTTTTTAAAATATCACTAGTAAAAGAGAGAAAATTGTTTCACATAGCTCAAAAAAGCTTATCCTTTGAAAGAAAGGCCTATTTTGTTTGCAAGTTACAGGAAACTTACTTGTGTGCTCGTTAGGGTGGCCCAAAATAAAATTATGTCAGGAAACCTCGGAGCTCATCCTGCAAAAGAAAGCTTGGGGTGTTAGTAACAATTTTCTGTATGATGGAAACTTTGTACGTTGGACGAAAGTCGTTATACTTTCCTGCTGCTCCAAGTTTGCTGGAACGTTAATGACATTTGTCTTTGACTTCAAGAATTTTTTGACGAAGGACTACGTTTTTCTTTTTCATATCGCGTGTCATTTCAAATTTTTTGATAAATGAGACCGTATCGCAAAAGTGTACGTCTCGTAAAAGTGTTTCACTAATAACATAATAATATCATAAGAAAATCTCTAGACTGTTCCCAAAAATACAACTACACTTTCCTTCTCAAATTAAAAATACCATACTGTGATTTTTGATTATTTTATTCTCAAACATAGCAACGAAAATTCTTACCCTCGTTCAATTGACAGTCACATCCTAAAATTATATCACTGGCCATTCCTCCATGTGTTGATTCCACCAGTTACTACCACCCATTGTAGCTCGGAAACTAAGTCCGACAGCAATGGGCTTCCCTCTCTGTTAGACTTGATCAAGCTTTAATAACCACTGATTATCCTAATCATGCCATTGTATGAAGCCAACAATAATATTAAACTATTGTTCAAAAGAGCACGCTATCTAACACGAAGATGCCCCAATGGGCGGGGAGAAAGGCCCTCTATTCACAAATTGTTAGCAATTGGGAGTTGACATTCCCACTCTCCCCATGCAGAGTGCTTCAGTCGGGTGCCCTTTTGGTCCCTCCCATTCCCATGAATTTTTTGATTAATATTGTATATAGTTATGAAAATGAAAAATACTGCTATCATTCGTATCTATTATATATGATCTCCCTTTGGTTGATCCTGAAATGAAAGAAATGTTGTTAAGTGTGTATGTGTAGAGTTCTGTAGTTAACGCTTAAGCACGTTTTCGTTCGTTTTCAGCGATAGAAGCATTTCACCAAAAGCTTGATTTGGGGTATCCTGAAAAAGTTTGTTAAACCTATTGAAATTATATAAAACAAACATTTCTACATTTTAATTTCCTGTTGCAATGATACTAATTGCTATTTTATGCTGATTTTAGAATTCGCTTTTATTTTTACTGACCTAATAATTATTGCTACTGAGTTAAGAGAACAATAATGCCAAATAAATTTAACATTAGTATGATTACTACCCAAACACGGAAGCTCAAGAAATCCAAAATAAAAAAAGTAGAAAATAGACAGGAAATTTTTCGATAACTCCTGTTTCCATTTTCCATTTTTTAACATCCATTTTTTAAGGGTAAGATTTCAGCGTGCTACCTTACCGGAGTTGAGCTGCATACATCGCCTTGGTTCGCCTGCCACCCTCTGTAAAGTTGACGCGCTACAGCGTTTCTTACTCAACCGCTGGATGCCAGGAGAGTCGCTGATCGAACCGCACCTCCTTGGTGGACAGACGCTCGGCACGCACCTCCTCAGTCTAGCTGAAGTCAGAAGGACAACAGTGCCAAGGCATGCACTACCAACTAAGTATGCAACCCTTAGCTGGCGGTCTTTGGCATATCTTGACCCGTGGAAGCATGAGGTAGGAACTTGTGAGCACCATAACTATGTTGTGGGGACGCATTCTCAATCCCAATTGTCTAATCACTATTTTGCAGCCCGCCTGTCATCGATCTCTTTAACGTGGGAATTTCTGATATCAGCGTGTCTCCAATATCATTGAAGAAACTTGATCAGTTAAGTCACCCAGAACAAACATGTGATGAAATAATAGGGGCTATCTATTTATTTCAATAAGTCTCCATGTTGTAATGTTAATATGAAATCTAAAATAGTAAATCTAAAGAGTAAATCTGGCTAAAACTGCGCCAAAGTGTCTGACGTGGCACAATGAAATCAAATACTGAGGCAACCCTGTTGAAGACGATTTGAAGTCCGTTGATTGCTTCATTCATTCTGTGATTCGTGCGACGAAAAGGATAGACTCAGCATCAAATTGTTCCTTAATGCACGCGGCCATACATTCAGGTTGATTTGCTCGAGTATGGTTGAGCAATTCACTCTTCCTTGTAAGGTATCAGCGATAAACAAAGTTCATGCAGTGTCTCTTCGTGTCGAAAGAAGCTCCAGATGAATCAGTAGGCATCGATCCTCGTATCCTCAAACGGAAAGGAACTCTCCAAGTTGATAACTGGAGCGCAAAACGTTGAAATCGGTATCGGATTCAACTCTTTCAACCACTTTTTTGTAGCTTGGATTCCAAACTGCAGAGCAATATTCAAGGACAAATCGGACCAACGAGGAGTATAATGAATTCAGGCATTAAACATCGATTAAATGTTTGGGGATTCTAAAGATTTTTTTTTTATTTATTTTTTTTCCGTCGGCCTATTTTCTTCATATGTTGACAATCACCGACGTCAGGGAGACGACTCCACCACCTGGACTCTACTTAACGACTCAAAACTATGAGCCGGGACCAACGGCTTTACTTCCCTTCCGAAAGAAGATGTGACCAGATTTTTTCGCCTCAGAAAAACCACCGACGTCGACTGGGATTGAAGCCAGACCCACTGGGGTGCCAAGTAGCAGTCACGCTTACCACTACACCACTGACGCCGGCTGAATTCTAAAGATAAAAACCTAACGTTCAAGAAGCTTTATCGATCACATAAGAAATCTGCTGCTTGTATGTGAGTCACGAACCCAAAATTACGCCTAAATCCATCACGTGGCTCAATCGTTCAATATCTGGCCCTGACAGATTATAGTTTAAGATGATCGGGTCCTTTTTTCGAGAAAAGGAGATAACTGAGCATTTTTTCGGGTTCACTACCATTCGGTTAATGACGCACCAGTCAGCGAAGGCATGAAGCTGATGCTGAAGAGTGTGACAATCGGCAATGGAACAGATACGAAGGAAGAGTGTGAGATCATTAGCATATGATAGTCGAGGTCTCACGATGACAAGATTAATATCGTTGAGGTAGAGCAAGCAGATCACGGTCCAAGATGACTACCCTGAGGTATTTCCGATGTCAATGGATAAGTATCAGAACGGTAGTGACCTATAGCAACCATGAGTTGGCGACCAGTAAGATATGATTGAAATCATTGTAATAGGATGCCATTGATCCCGACTCGGCCTAGCTTAGGAACAGCAATAACATGGTTCAGTTTGCCGAAGGCAGCTGACAGATTGGTATAAATGACATCTGTTTGAACTCGGACATTCATGCTACCAGTTACATTCGACGTAAGACAGAGCAATTTCCAGCAGTAGATTTCCAGCATGAAAGAAAATTATTCCTACGAACCGACAATTAGACCATATGGCCTAGCGGTGTCAATGAGAAGTCTTGTGAAAGATGGGCGGTATTACATCGGGTCCTGAACAACAGGAAGATTTCAGTTTGGAAGCGGCTCTTGAAATAGTCGTATCTTTGAGGTCGATATCGCCCAAAGTGTTACCATGCATAGGGACGTTGATTTCTGCGAGGTTAACGTGTTCTTCGGTTAGTCTCTCATCGATGAAAACCTTGGAGAACTTTTCAGAGTAGAGTCGGCAGATCTCCTGAGTCGATTAAGCAACTTCACCATCAAACACCGTCAACGATGGAAGACCGAACTCCTTTTGCTGCTAATTCATATAGTTCCAAAACGATTTAGGGGTTGATTTTATCCTGCGCTGAATCCCATGTTGATATCGCGAATAACTTTGCCGACTGATCCGCTTGTATTGGTGGTTAAGGCGAAAATAAGGGCATTTTGATTGAACCGTTCGGTGCTTCGTGAATTTTCTCAGTGCGGCTCTTTTGGCAGACTTCAATCTACGGAGTTCCTAAGTCTGCCATGTGTTTCTTTCTGGTGGATTTCCGGACGTGTTGAATTTCCGGAACACAGAAAAGATGCGGTAGAGCCGGACAAATGTAGTGGGGAGGTTGGAATACTACTAACCACTACCTTTTTCAAGGCTAGGATAATGCCTTGTATATTTATTTATTTATTATCACCGTCTTCGATTAAAATAATCGTACATACTGAACTACTTAATACTAGTTTTCAATAACTTAACGTCTAAACAATTCTTCTTATTCGATTTTTAAAAACACTTTTGGACATATCAAAGTCGAATTCGTCACATACAGAATTAAAAGTGCGAAGGCACGAATCTAACGGATTATTGTAGCCATAATTAGTGCGGTGATAAGGAACAGCAAGCATCGGATAATTTCGAAGTCGACGAGGAGGAACGTTCAGTGAAATCTGCTCAAGCAGCGCAGGGCAGTCAATAACGACGATTAGGATGTCAAAAACCAGCAGACGCTGCATTTTAACACGCCTGGCAGTCAGTAGTTCCAAACTTATTAGTTTGCAACGGTCCGAGTACGGAGGGAGATTGTCCGGGTCATTCCAAGGAAGTGAACGAAGTGCGAAACGAATGAACTTCTTCTGTACACGTTCAATAGAAACGATGGGTGCCACATAATAAGGAGACCAAACTGGGGCCGCATACTCGAGGATGCTCCGTACCAAACTGCAATAAAGTGATTTTAAAGCATGGATGTCGTTGAACTCAGAGGCGTGCCGTCGGATTAGCCCTAACACTGAGAAGGCTTTAGCAGTCGTGATTCCCACATGCTGATTGAACTGTAGCTTGGCATCAATGGTAACTCCCAGGTCGCAGATTGAAGCCACACGATCCAGATGCGCTGACCCCATGCTGTACTGGTGATGAGCGGGATTGTTGGAGCGAGTGAAGGATATAACTTTGCATTTATCGTTATTAACACGCATGCCATTGTCGCTACACCAGATTAACAATGTGTTAATATCCTCTTGTAAGGCGAAACAGTCGCGTGGAGAACATATTACGCGAAAAAATTTAAGATCATCGGCGAACGAATAGTTTGAACGACGAGAGGCACAAGCACAAATCGTTAACGAAGATGTTAAATAACAGCGGGCCCAATACGCTGCCTTGGGGTACTCCTGACGTGATGTTGAGTTGACGAGATCTTGATGAATTGACCACTACGTGTGCTGTGCGGCCAGAGAGGTGTGAATAAAGCCACTTCGTTAGCCAGTCAGGATAGCCGATGCGTTTGAATTTTTCAATGATAAAAATATGAGGAACTGTGTCGAATGCTTTAGCAAAATCGACATACACCGCGTCCACTTGCCTTCCCAATTCAATTTCTCGTGACAGTGATGTAACGTAGCACATCAAGTTTGTTGTTTAGCGATGTTTCATGAAGCCATGTTGATTTTCAGATATTAATGGTGCGGCTACTGTGTAGAGGACATTGTGCATCAACTTTTCGAAAACTTTGCTTAAACAACACAGTATGGAAACACCACGATAGTTTGCGACTCGGTTGACGTTTCCTGACTTATGGATGGGGACGATAGAAGCATTCTTCCAAACGGAAGGAAATGCACCTCCGATAACGAGAACGTACGGCTGGCCACTCTTAGTAGTCATAGCTAAAGGAGGGTGATGAAGAGTCTGCTTCCCTAGTGAAGCAGGTGCACTGTAGATTGACGGAGCAACGTCCAGAGCGCTAACGAAGCAAAGATTCAAGCTACGGTTGTTCTCGTTTCTCACGTGAGAGATTTGCGATATTGTACAAGTACTGTAGCTGTGGTAACTCATTAATGAAACGCAGAACATCCAGGATCCGGAAAAAGGAAACCACTATGGGACGGTTGCCATGAAATATCTGGTAGATTATAGTCGTCAAAAATTATGACCTCGTCAATTGTAGCAGCACTTTCCAAGAAAGCGACAATGAGTGTTAATATAATCAATGTCACGTACAAGATTCGGAGGTATACATACTACACATATAAACAATCTCCGATCGGCAATTCAACAGCTACCCAGACCTGTTCAACGCTGCGCCACAAATCATTCTCACGTGAAAACATTTTCAATTTTACCGAAGAGGAAGACAAGACGAATAGCCTCGTTCAGGAACAAAAATCTAAGAAGCATGATGAAATATTTTTTTTAAGATTGTAAGAAGGGGAAACTCGGGTTTAATATAATCTTGAAATCCTCTCTTAACTTATCCTTGAAACAAAATTTCTAATTTTGATTTGAGGTCACGAGTTCAAATCTCATCCCCGGACAAGTTACAAAAATATTCAAAAGGTATTTGAGTGACTACGACGGAAGCTGAACCACCAGCCCACAGTGAGGCCACAGTGGGGCGACTCCTTACAAAAGCTGGTCATGCTTAAAAATGTCTCCAAATCAATAAAAACACGTGTTTCTTAAGTAATTTTGGGTCGCTGAATTCAAAAATGAGGTTGCTTTTTTATTATGACGCGCTCGAATATTACGTAACACAAAAATTTTGCTTTTTAAAAGCGCTTTGATAATCCCATATTTTTTCATAAAATATGGTGCCGTTAGGTGATGTCAGATTTATTTACACCATCTCTGGTGTTATATAATATTTAAATGGACCCAAACAACTGTTTCTGCCTTATTAGCAATTTATATAATTTTATCACTAAAAACAAAAATTAGTAATTTTTAAACAGTTTCATGACTATGTTGAGCACCAAAAATGTCATACAAAAAAGTTGTTTGTATCAAAGAACTCCTTTAAAACCATATTCTGTATGTTTTCA
This sequence comes from Aedes japonicus, assembly GCA_034211315.2. Classification (NCBI taxonomy): domain Eukaryota; kingdom Metazoa; phylum Arthropoda; class Insecta; order Diptera; family Culicidae; genus Aedes; species Aedes japonicus. The sequence continues at coordinate 246,869 of JASCZW010000798.1, read as the reverse complement.
TAGTGTGCGAAGAATTTAGTATTTTTTATTTTAAATAACACGGCAAAACAAATAAAAATTTTAATCTTTTTCTCACTTTTTGTTTTTTCTTCCATATTTTCATGATTAAACACATATTTCTATATCATTAGCATTTTTTTGCGGTAAGAAAAAAATGTGTTATTTATAAAAGACAACACAACAACAACACAAATCGGTTACGCTTACCTTGCGAGTGTTGAAATTTCTTATTGAATGATTTCCAAAAACTATCGAACTCCTTATTCAACGGAAAACAGTTATTTGCTGCTGCCTTCATCTTTTCTAGCGACCCTAAGTTTCATCGCTTCATATATCTGTTTGATTTATTTAAATCCGTTTCCTTTAAAATCATAAAAAGCAGTGTTCATCAGAAATAGTTTAGCCAGACCATAACATATATTTCAAAAAATTATTCCACGACTGTCAATAACGGGGAAATAACCATAATGACTTACTTGCAATTTCATTTATTTTGGGTACCGCAAGCACTTCAATAATACAGTTTGACTCAGAATATAGCCAGTATCAGCCAGATACAAAATAAAGATTTGATGCTAACAGAACACTTTTTCAGTTGCTTAGTAATAACACAGAGAACAGACATCCAGGCTCGATCATTTTTTCCCCAATTTACTGTGTAAAATTTTAAAAGCAAACCGTTGGAAAAACAGCGCCGCCTAGTCTAGGTTTCATCAAACTAAAATTAACAGGCTATCAAATCTCGAGGTGGGCAAGTGGCGCCATCAACATACGATGCACCAAAACTTACAGAAACGAGCTGTAATTTTAAAATGGCAGTTACAGAAATTTACACACGGTGGGCACTCCAGCTAGGATGTCCGTTCTCTGTGGTAATAAGGAACAGAGACGAATGAGAAGAGATGAGATGACGAAGAATAGCGATCAGTTTGTTCAATCTTCATACAAAAACAAAATTCTCGGTCAGACCACAGTTTGTTGACAAGCTTGAAGAGTAGTGTATAGTAACAATAGGCTATTGTTGATATGATCATACTGTTTATATGATGAAGCAATTGAACATGATATGCTTGAAGCGCTCGCAGAAGAGATAAATCTTGTCAAATATTCAAAAAAGGTGCAAATGGCCAAAAACATTATTTTTTTCTTTGAAATATATCAATACTCTGCGCAACTCTGCGCTACATAAGGCTATGTTCATTTGAAAGCTAACATTTTAAACTAATATTTACAACGAACCTCCACCCGGGCGAACCCGGGCTTCAAAGTTTTGTAGCATGGTTTTCACAAAAAAATCACTCATTTTTCGTTTAAATTCAAATCCTACAAAACTTTTGTAGTATTCAAAAAAAATAATGATGCAGATTTGTTTTGTACTCCATTTCAAGGAACTTTCTCCTAAACACCATCTTGATTCAAGTCAATAACTCTAGCGAATTATATAATTTTTATAATTTTATTCAAAAAATTGCAAAAAACACATAGGTGACATACTTTAAAAAATCGCACAGATCTCAAATTCTGTCCAATCACTTCAAGAATTTTGATTTAAAAATTTCAGTAGTGTATTATTACAGGAAAAATATAAAAAAGACGTCAACGTGAATTTCGTATTTTGGATTAATGACCAGCGATTCCCAGCTGTGCAGCCTAGGGATGAAAGTCTTGATAATAAAGGAATAAAAAACATTCCTTGAATTGAATGAAACTTTGCATACGCGTTTGGCTTAGGAGACTGGGCATTTTCCGCGCTAACATAGATTTTTGTGACTCAAGAGTCAGTTTTAAAAAGGGCGTAAGAATTTTGAATAGCACTTCAATTAATAATTTGTAGCTCGAAAACCTTTCGTTATACAAAAAAATATCGAAAACAATCTACCACATTTCCAGGACATTTTGCCTGGAAACGCTGAAGAAGCAAAATAGGATATGTTGAATGAAAATTTTAAAAATACTGTTTTAACCATTTTACACCGTATCTCTTGAACCGTTCATCCAATTGTCTGTCAAAAAAAGAGTTGAAGAAAACATTTCTAAAAACGTTTTGTGGTTACTGGAAAAACGCGAATAACATATGAAATGTAGTATTTTCGAATATTGTTCGAATATGATAAAATGAAATCGGAAATATCTCGAGAACTAATACTCTTACGAAGATCATCATGGGACGCTAAAAAGATTTAAAATACTTCAAAAATCAGATAATATCATCAGAACACGTTTACTATGGCAAATATTATAGCTTTTAAAATACACTAGAAATTGATGTGGTGAAAACTTTTTTCCCTGTCATTTTTCCATTCTAAAGTTATAGCTATGATTTGCGTCATAACTTAAAATTTTAAGTCAAAAAATAAACAAAATAAAAAAATTGGTTTCTTGAAATATTTCAATTTTAATGTTAATTTATGATTTTTTTTCAGTGCATATATTTTTCACAACCTTACACATAGGGCTAAAACTTGTGTTTACACAATTTCTTGTACAACCAAATGTTTTCGAGCTACAAATGATTGATTGAAGTGCTATTCAAAATCCTTACGCCCCTTTTAAAACTGACTCTTGAATCCAAAAATTTTTTGCGTCAGTGGAAAAACTTACTTTGGTGGGTAAAACTTGTGTACAAATTTTCAATTAAATCGGAGACATTCGAAGTTGGTCGGTAGGTAATTTCACCTGGAAACGCTCTATACCAATGCTCTTAAGACTCTTTAGACTATGTAGCAATAGCACCTGGATTAAACCATGAATAAAATATTATTTAATTTTAGAAGCAATGCGCAGATTAAAAAATTAAACAAATGTTTTTGATTCAATACCCACCTCGGAGGTATAACTTTCTCAACTAGAAAGTATACAAGAAACGTTCGTACAAAATAGAAAAATCCGGAATTTGTGCCGTTAAAAACTTTTAAGTTTGTTTCCATTGTTCGATTCTGGTTATCTCTGGTGGATAAACAACATTAGATATCTGCTAAAACTTTGAGCTAAGCCATGGTGTGGTAAACCACTTTTGTGCAGCCGAGCTTTAACAGAACAAAATTTTCAATTTCAGAGCTGCTTCCACTAGATCAAAAAGTTCCAGCAGAGCGGAAGTAAAATTAAGTATGGAAACTGCGCCGAAAAGTGAAAACTTTGTATCGCCATCCACTTGTGAATCGATTCCCGCTTTCCGCGCGATGTAACTAACGAAGCATTATTATGTAAAACTTTCACTTCATCATCAAACACTCCCACAAAATGCTGTACCAACGGTGTTGATGATGGAAGTCAGGCAACCAGACAGGAAATGTAATTCCGACATCACCGATGCCTGAATCGCTATATCGCATTAGAACGATACTCGCTAGCATTTGCCTCCCTGTTCAGTTCCAACGCCTCCGCAGATGGGTAGGCCATGAGTCGGCACCGCGGTTAGCGCGAGAAGGTTTCATGTTCGGTATAGGGAACATTAGTTCCGTGTTGGTTGTTGTTTGTTACCGCGAAATGTCTCAAATAAGAACTCTCGCGACCTAGACAAACAACCAGTCAATATTGAGCACGACCAGCGTGAGGAAGGTTGTGGCAGGCGCTTTCTCGCTTTTCCTATGACAAACCACGTCATTTTCGTCGATGAGGATGCGGAGAGGTCGGAAATTAATTATTAATAATTAGGGGAAAATTAATAGCTAAACAACATCAGCCCGACGCAAAATACAGTCGACGGTAGAAGGTGGAATGCCATTAAACATGGTGGTGCTGTTGTGTTCTTCTTGGGAGACGAAAGCAGTAGATGATAATGGCTTTTATTCAAACAGAAGCTAAAGTCAGAGCAGCCGTTAGTCGTTCTATGTCCTTGGTGGATTGCGTGCAGGAAGTGGGAAGAAGATTAGCAGGAAGGAGCTGCTCTGAAAAAACTTTTCCACTTGTTTTCCACCGGTGCTTCTTCGTTCGATATAAGTTATTTTTTTTCTCTTCATATTGCCGCTCATAGTTCAACATCGGGAAAATGATTTACCGTTCCAGCGATGGAGCAACAGTGAAAAAACCTGTCATGGTGGAGGTGTTGCTTGTAAAAGGTGCAGCACTATTCAGAGTCGTGAATCGATTTTTATTTCTGTTGTCTGTGCTTTTGGCCTTATGTTTGATTGATTGGCACTGGAGTTTGTATGGCACACTGACAGATCGATTTGTTTTTGTACAGTTTTACTCAATATAAAAGATCGAACTCTTGACTTACCAGAAGCATATCAAGATGTTATTGCCAACTCTGTTTTAACTGTTTATGTAATTTCATTGTCGGAATGCAATTAGAGTACAATAGTACGACGTCAAAGACAGTAGATCAGTGTCATGTTTAGTTTTTAATATTAAATAAAATCTGCAACAGGCCTACCCAAGTAACAATTTTAATTGTGTTCCAGCCGTATAGCATTCCTCTCGGTTTTGTTGATAGAACTACATTCAAGACAAAACACTGCGAGGTCTCTATGCATATTTAAAGCCGATATGTGTATTATGGTTTCAGTTGAAAACCGAAATTATCGACTAGCAACAATCGATTTTACTCTCGTTCTGTACGTTATACCTAATGTCAAAAGTAGTGCGCATCAGATGCGCCGAACAGCGCACTACTTCCGACATTAGGTATAACGTACAGAACGAGAGTAAAATCGATTGTCACTAGGTGATAAAATCGATTTTCAACTGAAACCATAATACAAAGTGGCCTTCTCTAAAGACGGTTGTAAAAGCAATTTAATAAAACCATTATAAGACCATAAAGACTTTGAAAATGTTCTAGTGAAAGATGTTATGGCCACTTGAGAACCTTCATAAAACCTGCTACTATTAAAACCAACATACGGTCAAATGGTCACAGCTTTCAAACTTCACTGTGATATTGTGGTTGATTTGGTTGGATATGTCATTTTTCCAATTCTCTAAGCTTTTGATTCATTTATCAGTAAATCTATCTATCTATCTATATAAAAATGGATTTCTGTCTGTCTGTCTGAACCTAATAGACTAGAAAGCTACTGAACCGATCGGCGTGAAATTTTATATGCAGCGATTTTTGGGGCCGGGAAAGGTTCTTATGATAGTTATAGACCCCTCCCTTCTCTGGAAAGGGGCGCTCCCATACAAATGAAACACTCATTCCTACATAACTCGAGAAATAATCAAGCAAAAGAAACCTAATTTAGCATGTGTGAGGATTTAAAGACAAGAAAGGTTTGTATGATAGTTCAGATCCCTTCCCGTCCTGAAAGGGGGGGGGGGGGATGGACTCCCATAGAAATGAAATATAATATTCTGTATAACTCGAGAACTAATCATGCAAATAGAACCAAATTTGGCATGTGGAGGTTTTTGAAGATAAATACTGTTTCAATGCTGATTTGAGACACATCCCCTTTCTGAATTGGATCTCCCCTTTCTGAATTGGATCCTCTTCTCTGAATTGGGGAGGGGAGGGGGTTGCTCTCAAACAAATGAAACACTAACTTCTGCATAACTCGAGAACTAAAAAAGCAAATGGAATCAAATTGGCATGTGGATTTTTTTGAAGGAGAGACATATTCCTATGGTGGTTAAAGACCCTTATGCCCTCTGATTGGGGGAAGGGGGCTGCCATAGAAATGAAACGCAAATTTCTACATAACTCGAGAATTAATTAAGTAAATGGAACCAAATTTGACAGATGAAGGTTTTCGAAGGAGAGAAATGTTTCTATGGCAGTTGAAGACCCTTTCCCCTGTTGAAGTGGGTGGGGAGGGAGCTCTCATACGCATTTAACACAAATTTATGCATTACTTGAGAACTATTCAAGCAAATGAAACCAAATTTGGCATGTGGTTTTTATGTTTATATTAAAATCTGTCTGTCTCACCGATCGGCGTAAAAATATGTATGCAGGGGTTTTTGGGGCTGGGGAAGCTTCTTATGGTAGTTTGAGACCCTTTCCCTACTCTGGAAGGGGGGAAGGCTCTCATACATATGACAAATTTCTGCATAACTTGAGAACAAATCAAGCAAATGGAACCAAAATTGGCGTGCGGGGTTTTTTGAATGCAAGAAATGTTTCTATGGAGTTCCAAACACAAATTTTAATAAAACATGAGAATTATCCAGATAACTAAAACACAAACTAAGTATTTCTCGGGTAAGAAGAATGTTCTGATAGAAGCTTGAACCCCTTCTTAGTCAAAAAAAAAACTCTTTCCAAAAAAACAACCATTGTTCATTCATTTAGTTGCAGACGTAGCAACGCTCGCACCGGGGTCAGCTGGTAATATATATAAAAAAAAGGTTTAGTGTTGCGGGAGATTTTGTTTGATAGCAAAATATCCAAAACAAAATGAGGTTATCTAAAAAAATTAAACTGGTCTACGATCTATAGCTCGTTTGCATTACATTTAAAATTTGGTGCATTTATTTTTCCTCATTTCAATTATTTCTTCTTGGCGATTGGAAAAAAAAACTATTACAAAATAAACGGCAAAAATCCAATTTATCTTCGCAATGAGTACTATAAAACTATTTGATCATACATATAACAAATAATGTATTTTGTTGTTGCTTGAAGCACGTAATCAATTATAATGTATGAAATGGAAATATTTTTCTTATCAACATATAACATGAGTGGACATTAATTGCTGCTAGAACCTTTGTAGCTATTCACATCTTTGGTTTTAGCAGAAATTGCTGTTCACTCCTAGGGTTACATGTTGAAGGATATTTCCGTATTAAACATTATATTTGATCATGTTTTTTGTACATGACTAGAGCTGAGCTTTGTTTTAATGTATCAATACTTATTGTTCAGTCCGCAATGCGACCTGAAGAAAGAAGAGGAGAAAAAGCAATAGGCCAATCATGCAGCGCAGCAGATCGTCACCACTCAGCCATAAAACGCACACCGCTGTGCCGTGAGCAATCATTCCAACCCAAGCCGTTTAGGAGGCAACACCACCCGAAAAGGAGCAGCCCGAAGAAGAAAGCCAGCATCACCATCAGCAGCAGTTAGCTCGTTGGCATCGAGACCGAAGCGAGCATCGCGCAGTAGTCGCCGGTCGGCGTGCGACCATTGTAGCAGCAGCCAGCAGTGAGAAGCGCTGGCGCAGTGGTAGCAGCAAAGCTACGAAGAGAAAAAATAGTGTAAAAGAGAAAGAATAATGAAGAATTAAAGTGTAACCGCCTCTGTGTTTTGCTCCAACGCTCGCTCCCATTCCGCTTTCCACAAAATCGGTTCTTTTCAGAGCCATCAAAAGAGTTTTGAATTTTCTACGCAAAAGAGTTGATATCCCGGCCGCTCACGGCCACCACCATTGACCAGCCTTGCGAGGCATTCCATGAGGGAGCACAATGCTCCACAGGCAGCCTGTCAACCGACCTGCCTCCACCGAGAAGACAACCACCGGCGTTGTCCCTCCACGGCCCAATCCCAATGGGGGAGCGGGCAACCACATACCAAACGACAAGATACAGTCCACTCGTATCCAACATTAATTGGTCCTTCGAGCCGGATATGCGGAGCAATCATTCCAACAGACGGAGTTGGTTCGTCTTGAATCAGTGCAAATGTGGATCGGAAAGCGACGTGTTGTGAGCAGAGCATAGAGGGTACCCGAGAAAAAGTGAAAAGTGAATACAAACATTGACTTGAAAACGAACATAAGTGAAAATAAGTGATAGACAAAAGTGAACAGTGCAACAAGATGCCACCCAAAAAATCACCAGCTGAAAGTGATGTTCCCGCCAATAAGGAGCTGGAGGCGCTATCCCACAACCGTGGTATGGCGCAGCGCAACGTGAGCAGAATCCTTACCATCCTGAAGCAAGCCGAAGTGGACAAAACCGAGCTAATGCCAGCTCAAGTGATAGTGTATCAACGAAGTGTTGAAAGTGCCAATGCAGAGTTCACCCGGCTTCATCAAGAAATCATCGCTGAGTCCTCTCCAGATAAGCGCGAGGAACAAGACAACATCTTCCTCAGTTTCTTTGACCTCTACGAAGAAGTGTCAGTGTTGCTCGAGAGCTGGATCGATAAATTCGCCGCATCACCAGCTCGGCAGCCACAGCCCACAACAAACCAACAGCCATTGATCATCCAACCTTCCCTGCCTCGTGCCATACCAACATTCGACGGACGGTACGAACAATGGGAGAAGTTCAAGGTGATGTTTAAGGAAATGGTCGATAGAAGCAACGAGTCTAACCGCATCAAACTTTACCACTTGGAAAAAGCGCTGATTGGGGATGCCGCCGGTTTGATAGATGCGAAAACTATCGCCGACGGTAATTACGAACGTGCCTCGCAGCTACTTGACGAACGCTATTCCGATAACCGCCGGTTGATTGATCGGCATCTGGCAAGCCTGCTAGGAGTTAGGAAGTTAACCAAGGAATCCTACAGTGAGTTGAGAACTTTGGTGGAAACCTTCGAAGGAAATGTGGAGAACCTGAAATACCTGGGTCAGGAGTTTGGTATTGTGGTGTTCCTGATTGCTCGTGCTTTGGACGACGAAACCAAAAAGTTGTGGGAGTCAACCATCAAGAAAGGTGAGTTACCCGTGTACGACGAAACGATCGTGTTCTTGAAGGAACGAGTGTTCGTCCTGGAGAGGTGTCAAACATCGAGCGATAGTGGCCAGTCCAAGCATCGACCACAGGAGCGACCATCATCCAAGCCAAATCCATCCAAGCATCTACCATCGAAGATAAATACCGCTACAACTTCGGCCACGCAAGAACGTCGTTGTGATTTCTGTGCTGATAATCATCTCACATTTAAGTGCCCAGTATTCAACGAGTTGTCTGTCAGTCAAAGGATCTCCAAAGTGAAAGAAAAAAACGTCTGCTTCAACTGCCTAAGGCGTGGGCACCGCGTGGGTGATTGTTCTTCAAAGAAGTCCTGCTCAAAGTGCAACCGGAGACATCACTCATTGTTACACCTGGAAGAAACGATGCAGCCACCAAAGGATAGTAGTGAAGTGAATCAACCCAAGCCACAATCAAGTTCAGTTGTTCCAGTTCCAACGTCAGTGTCAGCAGGTCAAGTTCCAGTACCAGTTACAGCGTGCAAGCCATCCACTAGCGGTGTGTCTACGAATGCCGCTCACTCACATGTTCCAGTGACACCAACAAGCCAAGTATTCCTGCTCACTGCTGTAGTCAACGTCATGGATCAAGACCAACAGCCGCATCCGTGTAGAGCACTTCTGGATTGTGGGTCGCAGGTTAGTTTCATCACGCAATCCATGGTCAACAAGTTGAGATTATCAACCAATGAGGTGAGTGGTAGTATAGGTAGTGCTAAATCCACCATTAAGCAAATGGGTACCGTCCAAGTCCGCTCCAGATGCAATAACTTTATGTTGTCACTGTCTTGCCTCATATCGCCAAAAATTACCGGTCTCCTTCCATCCTTCACGATTGATATTGACTCTTGGGAAATTCCATCGGGTATCCAACTTGCAGATCCCACTTTCCATAAAGCGAACACGATTGATATGCTTATTGGCATGGATAATTTCTATGACATTCTAAAACCAGGTCATTTGAAGTTATCTGACAACCTTCCCAGTCTGCATGATTCTCACTTTGGGTGGCTGGTAGGGGGAACTTACTGTGAGAGTCTATTCTCTGGATCAGCTATACGTTCGTTTACCGTGTGTGCAGATCCTGTTAACAAGTTCGTGCAAAAATTTTGGGAAATTGAGAGTGTCACCCCAGAGCTAGTTCCGGCAACAGACGTGGAAGAGTGCTAACAACAATTCATGGCAACCCATCGTCGAAACGAAACCGGACGTTACGTGGTTCAACTACCTTTGAGAGACAGCATTATTCAGTTGGCCGATTCTCGCTCTTTGGAACTGCACAGATTTTACCTTTTAGAAGCAAAATTAGCCCGTAACAAGGACCAGAAAGACCAGTATGACGCGTTCATTGAGGAGTATGAGTCACTCAATCACTGCAAGGAAATCCACGAGTTTAACGATCCACCAGGTTTAAGAAAATGGTATCGTCCTCACCATGCTGTTATCCGCCCTTCAAACTCCACAACCAAATGTCGTGTAGTATTTGACGCCTCTGCAAAGGTCAATGGACTTTCCCTAAATGATGTGATGTTGGTAGGACCCACTGTGCAAGCTGATCTATCAACGATTACTCTCCGATTCCGCACGTTCCAGTACGTCCTTAGTGCAGATATCGGTAAAATGTTCAGACAATTCGTGTTGGACTCTGTGCACACTCCGATGCATCGAATTTTCTGGCGAAAGTCTCCTACTGACAAACTTCGTGTGTTGGAACTTACCACCGTTACATATGGAACAGCAGCAGCCCCATTCCTAGCTACAAGAGCCCTTCTACAGTTGGCACGAGATGAGAAGGAAAGGTTTCCGTTGGCAGCTCGCGTGATTGAGGAAAACTGTTACGTCGACAACGTGCTGTTTGGCTCCAACCGATTCCAGGAAGCAGAGGAGATCCAGTGTCAGCTTATTGCAATGCTTCAGTCCGGAGGCATGCACCTTCATAAATGGTCCTCCAATGATGCCCGTCTTCTTGTTTCCATTCCACCCTCTGATAGAGACACCTTCGTAAATATTGGGGACAGTGGTGCCAATGAGGTCATAAAGACATTAGGATTAATGTGGGATCATTATCATTACCGATGAGTTTGTTTTTATAACTAGTCCTCCTGCGAATATTGAAACACCTACGAAACGTCAAGTTTTGTCTACCATTGCGAAAGTGTATGACCCCCTTGGACTAATTTCTCCCGTAGTTGTAATAGCCAAGATCCTTATGCAACGTCTGTGGATTTGTAAACTGGCATGGGACGATAAACTTGACAGTGATCTTTGTGCCGAGTATAAATCTTTCATCGAAGCTTTACCAATTGCTGAGCAAATTCGAATCCCTAGACTTGTTGTTTTCTCAGAAGCCGTGGCATATGAGCTACATGGATTTGCAGATGCGTCAGGAAAGGCGTATGGTGCGTGCATATATATTCGCTCTATACATGCCAACGACACCGCTACTATGAAATTAATTACCAGCAAGTCCAAGATAGCTCCCATTTCTCCTGTGACTATTCCCAGAATGGAACTCTTAGCCGCAACTCTTCTTCCGTTTGATTAATAAAATCCAGAACACGATGGAGATCGAGCATAAGACGATCAACTGTGGACCGACAGCCAAGTAGTTTGAGCGTGGCTGCGAAACCATTGAACAGTCTGAAAGAGTCATCCGCAATCGAGTGGCAGAGATTGTTTCCAATGATCAATTTGTGTGGAGATATGTTCGCACGTCAGATAACCCCGCAGACAGTTAAAGCTTCTAGAGGACAGACTGCCATTGAATTGGCCAGAAACGACATGTGGAATGGACCGAGACTTCTGCGCCTGTGGTGTAAGTGAAGCGGACGTACCAGACCTGAGTAACGGTGAGATTCCGGAGATGAAGCCAATTGCCAGTCCACACGGTAATGAAGTACGACGAGTTTCCGATCCTAACAAAGTTCGGTTGTTTTCGAAAACACAGCGAATTGTAGCCTATGTCCTATAAGGTTCCTCTCCAACTCTCGTGAAGCAGAAAGAGGATCGAATTCTCTTACCTTTATCCTACCATTCCTAAACTCCGACGAGCAATGAAGAAGATTATAGGCGCCATTCAGCAGCAGGAGCTTTGCCGCGAAATTGAAAAGGTTAGAGCAGGTGACAGCAATCACCGACTGATAAGCTTGAATCCCTTTGTCGATAACGACTTGCTACGAGTGGGAGGAAGAATTCGTCACGCTCAGCTGCCCTATGAAACCAAACACCAACTTATTCTACCTGACAAGAGTCCAGTAACTCGGAGCCTTATTGCCTCAATTCATCGCGAGAACATGCACGTGGGTCTCTCTGGTGTGATCACCATCCTGAGGCAACAATTTTGGTTGTTGAATGCAAAATCGACCGTTCGTAAAATCATTAAGAATTGCGTCCATTGTTGCCGAATTAATCCAACTACGATAGACCAGCAGATGGGAGATCTTCCTGCCTACAGAGTTAATGAGGCGCCAGTAGGAGTCGACTACGCAGGACCCATTCTTGTTAAACAGACGGCTAGAAGTCGACTCCAGCTCAAGGATATATTTGCATTTTGCATGCATGGTGGACGAAAGCCATTCACCTTTGAAGCAGTGGAAATTCCTTTCGACCGAGGCTTTCTTAGAGCATTCCAACGTTTCGTGTCACGTAAGGGCACTCCGTCCACTGTGTATAGCGACAATGGTACTCAATTTTATTAGCTAAGTCAGAGCTGCATGAGCTCTATGTCATGTTCCAGACCGAAGTTACCCAGCAAAAACTGTTCGAGTTGTGTCAAACCAAAGAAATTATTTGGCGAACTATTCCTCCTGGCTCTCCGCATTTTGGTGGGCTTTGGGAGGCAGGAGGAAGAGCGAAATCGGTCCTCAAAAAGGTTTACCAATCTGCGTCCCTAACTATTTTGAGCTCTACACTCTCTATGTCAGATAGAAGCAATCTTGAATTCCAGACCTCATTCGCCCATTCCAATGACCTCACGACCCCGAAGCACTAACTCCTGCCCATCTGATGATCGGTCGTCCACTCCTTTGCCGTTCCCGAACCATCTTATAACCAAATTCACCAGTCGTTTGTCTCGTTGGCAGTACGTCCATCAACTGCGTGAACATTTTTGACCAGGTGGTCTAAAGAGTATTTGACCGAGCTACAGGTTCGAAGTAAGGGACACAAAACGTGTCAATGTCAAACCAGGTTTAGTTGTCTTACTGAAAGAAGAAAATATCCTCCACAAAACTGAAATTAGGCCGTGCTGTTTCAGTGTACCCTGGGGTGGACGGTTTAGTTAGAGTTGTGGACGTTAAACGAAGTCTGGGGTCTTTAAGTGGCCAATACCCAAATTAGCACCATTACCAATACTAGATAACCTCACACCTGTTGGTTCAAATGTTGCGGTGAACACGCTTCTCGGGGAGAATGTTCAGTCCGCAATGCGACCTGGAAGAAAAAGAGGAGAAAAAGCAATAGCCAATCACAGCGCATCAGTCGTCACCACTCAGATATAAAACTGTACACCGCTGTGCCGTGAGCAAATCATTCCCAACCTAAGCCGTTTAGAGGCAACACCACCCGAAAAAGAGAAGCAGCCTGAAGAAGGTGCCAGCATCACCATCAGCAGCAGTTAGCTCGTCGGCAGCGGAGACCGAAGCGAGCATCGCGCAGTAGTCGCCGGTCGGCGTGCGACCATCGTAGCAGCAGTCAGCAGTGAGAAGCGCTGGCGCAGTGGTAGCAGCAAAGCCACGAAGAAGGAAAATAGTGTTAAAGAGAAATAAAATGAAGAATTGTGCGTATCCACCTCTATGTTTTGCTCCAACGCTCGCCCCATTCCGCTTTCCACAAAAATCGGCACTTTTCAGAGCCTTCATAGAGTTGAGAATTTCCTACGCAAAAGAGTTGATATTCCGGCCGCTCACGGCCACCACCATCCACCAGCCTTGCGAGGCATTCCAGAAGGGAGCACAATGCCCACAGGCAGCCTGTCAACCGACCTTGCCTCCACCGAGAAGACAACCACCGGCGTTATCCTCCACGGCCCAATCCCAATGGGGAGCGGGCAACCACATACCAAACGAATAAGATACAGTCCACTCGTATCCAACAGTACGTTTTACCACAGAGAACAGACATTGATATCCATATACCTTTTCTTGAAAAACGTGTGTAAAAGTTAATATGGGAAACCGGTATGAAAAACAAGTGCAGAGAATGAATATGAATAGGAAAGCAAGCAAAGATGGGACTGATATGCGTTTCACGGCAGTAAGTCTCTGACTCTCTCGCATTTTTCTACAATTTCAGTTCCTAAAGAAACAGTAATTTGTGGTGTATATCGTTTTCTACTGAGAGTAATTAAATTACATTTCTTAACGTTTATTTCTAGTAAGCTTTTTTTGCACCATATATCAAATAATAATATTTCGTTTATATAAGTTACATTATCTTGGTCATTCTTAATTTCCATAAATATTTTCATGTCGTCTGCATAGATAAGAATTCTGACCTGCTTAAGAATGTAAGAAATATCATTGACAAACAAAATAAAAAGCAAAGGGCCTAGATGCGAGCCTTGGGGAACTCCAGATAATACATGAACAGGGTGTGACTTTTTACCATTAAAACTGACTACTTGTTGCCGATTTATTAAATACGATTGTATCCATTCAAGAAATTTATCCTCAAATCCTATTTTTCCTAACTTGTAGAGTAACATAGGAATGTCAATACGGTCAAAGGCCTTGCTAAAATCAGTGTACAGCGCTTCAACATGGTTGCCGTTGTCCATTGCGTTTGATGAATAATTTACGAATTCTAACAAGTTTGTGGAAGTTGAGCGTCCTTTGAAAAATCCATGCTGCGAATTTGTTATAACATTTTGTACTTGGCTGAACAGTTTTCTATTGACGATAGCTTCAAAGAGCTTTGGAATGCTAGACATAATAGCAATTCCACGGTAATTGCGAATATCGAATTTTCTTCCTGACTTATATACGGTATTAGGTATGAGTTTTTCCAAATTTTAGGGAACTGACCTGAATCAAGTGACAAATTGAAGAGCCAAAATAAAGGCAAAGTTAGTTCAAATGCAAGATTTTTCATAAATGCTGGAGGGATTCCATCAGGTCCCGCACCTTTCGCAGCATCAAGATTTTTCAAACCAGCAAGAATGTCTTGAACATGTACCTGACTAACTCTAATGTCATTTGAGGATGCAGGAAAGAATGAAAAATAATCTAGATCGCGATCATCATCCGAAAATGTCGTGTAAATTTCTTGGAAAAACTTTCCAAACATGTCACAAATCTCACCAAGGTCTCCAGCGCTTTTGTCATCAAGATGCATTTTTGAAGGAAAGTTGTTTGATTTTAATTTTGTTCTGACATACTTGAAAAACTGTTTAGGACATGATTTGATTTCACTCTCTGTTCTGAAATTATACTCTTCTAATTCGGAATTGATTGCTGAATTAAGCTGATCACAGATATTCAGATAATTTTGCAGATAGACATTAGAGTTGCTTTTCTTGTAAATTTTGTGGGGCTTTTGCTTCTGATTTTTCAAATTAATAATATTCCGGTTGAACCATATTGGATATATGGAGTTATATCTGCGTCTTTTTCTTTTAAGAGGTACGTTTTCATTAATTATTTCAAATAAAAACCTGTAGAAGACATCAACAGCGCTTTCGATGTATACTTCATTTCGTATGATTGATTGCCAGTTGATTGAATTTAGCTTAATTTGTATGTTCTCGTAATTAGCTTTGTTGTATTCAAAGATTTCCTCATAATCATAGTCGTTGGGCCGTGGATTGTAATGAACAAATAAAGAATATTCAATTGCAGTATGAAATTGTTCGTTTTTCCATAAGGGCGTCAGGCATTCAATAACACAAAAATCCTCATGAATGTTTGTCAGCAAAAAATCTAAATAACAATTTTGCTGATTTTTCACATGATTAATTTGATTCAAACCAAGGCTGGCAATTTTGTCAAAAATTAACTGTAATGTCACATTGTCCCCAACGACTGGAAGAAGAATACCTTCATTTTCAACATCAGAAATGAAGTCCGCATTGCGTTGATTGAAGTCGCCGTATACGTGAACTTTAATCTCAGGTGAAAGATCTGAGAGGATTTCTTCAGCATTTTGAAAAAATGCTTCGTATGAGTTTTTGTTAGCATGATCAGGTGGGAAATACACAGATACAAACACATGAATTTCACCAGCTATTTGCGCTTTAACCCAGACATGTTCAAACTCCTTAAATTTGGTAGAGGGAATTAGTTCAGCATTAAATTTAGATGAAATCGCAATGAGGACACAACCTCCAGATGATATGACAGTTATCGCACAACTGCAGCGCTGCCTACCAGGAGCATAGCGACATACATTTGAAATATCGGTTTAAAGTTTTACACAAATAGCAGATCGAAGATAACCGTCTGTTCTCTGTGGTTTTACTATCAACACGACGTGGGCTCCTTACAAAAAAAAAACGATTTGTTTTTGGCCTTGTGTGCGATTATGACGTCAATTCTCTAACAGAAACATGGCCCAACAACGACATTTTGAACTCTAAGTTCACACAATGTATCGTTGTGCATCATTCGAAATGCACAAACCAGTCGTTATCATCGCGGCGGTGGAGTTTTTAATGGATTGCAAAGCGTGTCGGTTTGTGTTTCTGGTAATGAACAATTAGAGCAGATTGTTGTGCGGGTGTCCCTGCCGAATTTCGATATGATTTTTTTTTTAATTTATCATTTATTTGTACAGGCTCAATCGAATCAACTTCACAGAGCCAAATTTTCATATTTGTATACATCATTTATCTTAAAACTAAGGTTAGGGGGATAAAACCGATTACTCGCGGCCGTCTCGAGGTTAGTAGGAATAACAAATTACGGATGGGAAAGAGGGTGGGAATTTCAAGTATGGTTTACATAACACATTAAATTTTAATTCTAAATTATCTAAACACTTATAACTATACAATTTATGGTTTTCTTTTGACACGGACATTTTTTGAAAAAGAAAAACAAACACACACACATTCACAGATAAAAAAAAACTTAAACTAAACATACAGGTAAAACTAACTACAATCTAAGGCTAATGTTAGTCAAAAACACATAAATGAGTTTCATGTACTCCCAATCACGTACAGCCAAAATTTCTCGAACTGGCACATTGGGTTGTCTACCTCGAGCCCGAAGGAAATCATAAAGCCCCGGTCTGACTCCACGATGTTCAGCACAAGACCAAATAACGTGATCTGCGTCCTGATAGCCTTGTCCACATTCACAGAGATTGCTGTCGCTCAGCCCAACACGGTACAAATGAGCGTTCAAAGAATAATGATTGGACATGAGGCGAGATATGACACGAATGAAGTCTCAACCCACATCCATCCACCCAAACCAAGATTTTTTCGACACCTTTGGGATGATAGAATGTTGCCATCGCCCCAAATCTCCTTCACTCTATTTATACTGCCAACTGACGAGTGACTGTTGACGAAAAATAGGAAAAAATTCGTTGAAGGCGATTTGTCGATCACAAATATCGCCTTCTATAGCGCCCACCTTTGCAAGCGAGTCCGCTTTCTCATTGCCCGGAATTGAACAATGAGATGGGACCCATACAAAGGTGATGATAAAATAACGCGAAGATAAAGCACTTAGAAGCTCCAGTATTTTCATGAGAAAATACGAGGAGAGCTTTACCGGCCTTAAGGAGCGAATAGCCTCTATAGAACTGAGACTATCCGTGAAAATGAAGTACTGATCCGGTGTTAATGAGGCAACAATTTCTAGCGTAAAATGTATTGCCGCTAATTCAGCGACATATACGGAACAAGGAGCTTGAAGTTTACGGTTGGCGCTTAAAATTTCATTAAATATTCCAAAGCCTGCTGACTCCTCTATCAAAGATCCGTCAGTGAAGAATGATTTAGTGGAATCAACTTGGCCAAACTTTGCAGCAAATATCACCGGAGCAATCATAGGACGATGATGCTCTGGGATTCCACGAAGCTCCTGCTTCATGGATAAATCAAAATGAACCGAATTGTCGAAATCGGAGAAGCAAACACGATTGGAAATGTTCGGCGAAGGGCTGACATTCTGTGTTATGTGCAAATGATACAAAGTCATGAAGCGCGTTTGAGGATTCAACTCAAGAAGCTTCTCAAAATTTTCGATCACCTGGGGGTTCATAACTTCACACCTGGTGAGGAGCCGGAGAGATAATTCTGAAAACCGATCCGAGAGTGGCAACATGCCAGACAGCACTTCAAGACTCATGGTATGAGTCGAGTGCATACAAACTAACGTGATACGAAGACACCGATACTGAATACGTTCCAGTTTGATGATGTGCGACCGAGCCGCTGAATGAAAACAAAAACTACCGTATTCCAAAATCGACAAAATCGTTGTCCGGTACAACGTTAGAAGATCTTGTGGATGAGCTCCCCACCAAGTTCCGGTAATTGTGCAGAGAAAGTTAATCTTTGGCTGACACTTTCGCTTCACATACTCAATATGGGATCTCTAGGTGCACTTTGAATCGAACCAGACCCCAAGATATTTAAAGGACATAGAATGAGTAATCGGCTTACCCCAAATTTGAAGCTTCGGTGGTGCTGGGTTATGCTTCCTAGAAAAAACTACCAACTCAGTTTTCTCCGTAGAGAATTCGATACCTAGCTCTAGAGCCCAAGTAGACAAATTGTCTAAGGTATTCTGTAAGGATCCTTGCAGATCGACCCCATTGGGTCCCGTGGCAGACACTACGCCGTCATCTGCAAGTTCTCAACGTACAATTCTCACCTAGACGATCGTCAATGTCTTTGACATAAAAATTATACAAAAGGGGGCTTAAACATGATCCCTGGGGGATACCCATGTAGCTAAATCGTGAAGCTGTAGAGGTTCCATGAGAGAAGCTCATATGTTTCTCTGACAGCAAATTGTACAAAACATTATTCATTAATGGTGAAAAGCCACAAGCGTGGAGTTTATCTGAAAGAACTTCAACAGATATTGAAACAAAAGCCCCCTTGATATCCAAGAATACAGAAGCCATTTGCTCTTTTTTAGCAAAAGCTAACTGAATATCTGTGGAAAGCAACGCGAGACAGTCGTTCGTTCCCTTACCCCTACGGAAACCATATTGAGTATCTGAAAGCAGGTTATTCGTCTCAACCCATTTGTCCAGACGGAAAACGATCATTTTCTCCAACAATTTTCGAATACAAGATAACATCGCGATGGGTCGATAGGAGTTGTGGTTGGACGCGGGCTTACCAGGTTTTTTAATGGCAATAACTCTCACCCGCCTCCAATCATACGGTACAATGTTAAGCTCCAAAAACTGATTAAACAAGTTCAACATGCGTCTTTCCGCGACGTCTGGAAGGTTCTTAAGCAAGTTGAACTTGATTCTATCAGGTCCTGGAGCCGTATTGCTACATGAAACGAGTGCGAGAGAGAGTTCTACCATTGAAAAAGGTTGGCTGATCTCATCTATCGAATTAGTGGTTTCACGAGGAATTATCCGTGCCGGCACAGAATCTGGACAAACTTTTCGCGCGAACTTGAGGATTCATTGGTCCGAGTACTCCTCGCTCTCGTTGTTCGTAGTTTGGTTACGCAACCTTCGCGCCGTGTTCCAAAGAGTACTCATCGACGTCTCGCGCGACAGCCCGTTCACAAATGTTCGCCAGTAATCGCGTTTCTTGGCCTTGATGAGGCTCTTAAGTTCGCGTTCGAGAGCCGTGTATACTTCGAAGTGCTCAGGTGTTCCACGTCTACGGAAAACTTTGAACGCGTCGGACTTTTTCCGGTAAACCTCGGTGCATTGCTGATCCCACCATGGAGAAGGAGGTTTTCTGCGAAATGACGTCCCTGGAACTGGTCGAGTTTGAGCTTGAAGCGCGCTGTCTAAGATCAGGTTGGAGAGGAAGTTATATTCTTCCAGCGGTGCAAGCCTTTCTACCGTCGTTACGGCTTCATCTACTGCTGACCTAAACTTTATCCAATCGATGTGACGGGTAAGATCATACGCGACGTTGACAGATTTCGACGGATTGAACCCGGTGGCAACCGAAATTTGTATGGGCAAGTTATCACTACCGTGGGGATCTTGAATCACATTCCATGTGCAATCCAACGATAATAAATTCGAACAAAGTGTGAGGTCTAATCTACTGCCAACTGAGGATGTACCAGCCAAACGTGTTACTTCTCCATTGTTAAGAACTGTCATATTGAAGTTGTCACAGCGGTCATATATCAGGGAAGACCGGTTGTCATTTCGTGCCATAGATGATTCATCTTGCAATAAATCATCCATGGCTCGCTTGTGGGAGCTTATCACGCTCAACCACTAACGTAATTATTTACAATCAATCACAGGATACAAACTAAACCTAAAAAAAAACTAAAACTAAGTACACTCACACACACACTACGATGAAAATGAATTCAGAAGGGCGAGAAACAAAAACTTATCTTATATACTACTAAAAAACTTATCTTATATGTATCACTGATCTACTGCAGCTGGGCGACGAATGTGTGCTGCTGCTGCCGAGCGACGATGAGTGACCGCGTGTACCGTCTAAGCGTGGAGCTGAACGATGACGATGATGTTGCTGGTCGATGGTAGTTGGTGGATGGAAGAATGCACGCTTCACACGATGGGCTGCTGGTATGCGTGCCGTATAGATGCGGAACAATATGGCTTCTCGATCGTGGCAATATTGCTAATTGCAATCAATGACGTTGTTGCACCACTTATCACACAATGTCCTCTTCTTCAGAAAACCAAGACTGATTTCACTCGCAACGATTTCACTGGCGATCGAGAAAAACTTATACTGAAAACTGTAAACAACTCGTAAAAAGCTTCCAAAGCAACGGAAAGCGGACCGAACGAACTGTACCGTTCGCGTGTTCACTGGGCAATGAATTTCGATATGATAGTTTGCTCGATATATTTACCTCCCAACAGTGAGCTTGCCCTTTACAAACATCACGCTGCATGTATGCAACAACTTCTTGATATGACCGATGATCGCTACGCAGTGTTGGTAGTTGGCGGTTACAATCTTCCACACATGTGTTGGATTCTAGATGAAGATTGGAATTCATTGATACCAGCAAATGTTTCATTTGAGCAAGAGATAGCTCTAATCGAGTCGATTGGGCAAACGGACTTTATCAAATAAATTTGACGAATGTGAATAGAAGGCTTCTCAATTTAACATTCCTCTATAACAGCAATTCCGCGGAGTTATTGGAACCACCGTTACTTGTACTACGAGTCGACCAACACCACAGACAGTGTGTATTGATATTTGAATTAATCTAAGGGAGGTATTTTTGAATGATGTGGACCCTTTTAATTTCGATTTTAGCCCGTGCGGTTTTGTTTCTCTCAATGCACTAATTAATTGTGTAAGCTGGGATGAATTTCTATATGGTTGCGGTATTGAAGCAGTGTCGTGTTTCTATGTAGGATCTTGAAATCATTCCGTTGAAGCGTAAACATCGTACATGAAGCAGGAAGCAACCTTGGTGGAATAATGAGTTGCAGCATCTTCGCAGCTGCTTACGTAAGGCTAGAAAGCATTCTTTTCGTTCGGGAGCTTAAGAGCACAAAGTAGAGCTGCGTGACATAGAAAGCAAATAGGGGAGATGTACCTATACTAATCTCATCTCTTTGCAATTCATCCTACTTGAAATAAAACGATATACACGTGACAGGATTAGTTAGTAATGTTTGTTGTAGTTATTTAACGTAAGCAAACATTATTAGTAAACGAAACCGATCCTTCAGCTGCTCAATTGTTTGATTCATCGTAGGATGAATATATGAACAATGAGATTAATATGGGGGCAGTTTACCTACAACTATTTGCATGCACGATACTTCCGCTGCTGTATTCATCGAACGGAGAAAAGTATTAAACAGGATCCTAAATCATTTCGGACATACGTAAAAACAATAGCCGGCGTCAGTGGTGCAGTGGTAAGCGTGACTGCTGCTTGGCACTCCAGTGGGTCTGGATTCAATCCCAGTCGACGTCGGTGATTTTTCTGAGGCGAAAAAATCTTGGTCACGTCTTCCTTCAGAAGGGAAGTAAAGCCGTTGGTCCCCGTTCATAATCATGAGTCGATAAGTAGGGTGGTGGAGTCGTCTAAATAAATAAAAAAAATACGTGAAAAATCGAAAACAGATGAATGGAATTCCTCAACGCGTGTATTACAAGGAGTTTGCAGCTGAAGTCCCACTTGATGTGGCAAAGTCGTGAGCATTCATGACGTAGAGAACTATCGTGCTATCGCAATTTTAAACTGTGTACCAAAGGTCTTTGAGCGTCTAATTCACGATTCTCTCTATCCAAAAGTGCAATACGTTATCTCCGAACACCAGCCTGGATTTGTAGGGAAACGTCCGACAACGACTAACCTGATGGCCTACGTTTTGTCGCTAAACACCGCAGTCAAGAAGCGTCAGCAGATTGATGCAGATTGTGTCAGTTACATTATTTATTGATACAAACAATCCTCATTTATTACTAAGCGTGCATCCTCTTGTTGTAATCTCTAGGTAATGTTCTCCATTTTCACCTGACAAAAAAAACACAGTACGGAGAATTTTCGCAAACAAACATTCTTCGCGCACACGCGAGATAAAATGACCAACGATATTTCAGGCCTTATCCAGTAAGCTAAAAACCAGAGTTTTTCGGTAGACATAGCCGTCGCGGAATTGTCTCGAAGGGAAGTGTTCAGTGAATGCTCGATTCAGTTTATCGAGTTTTCTCGGTTTTCGTGTACCGAACTCTTAAATATCCCTGCTTTACCGTACTGTACGGTTCATCTTTCTTTTGTTTCTGTCAAATATGTTATATAGTACACATTTAGAAAATTTTACAGTATTCGGTAATTTTTTACCGAACTTTCAACAGCTGAACGTTCGGTAATCGAATTTACCGGGTTTCGGTGAAATTTTACAGTATTCCGGTAAAAAAATTAACGGAACTTGTCAAGTTTGACCGAAGAACCTTAAATTGGATTACCGAACTGTTCAGCTATTGAAAGTTCGGTAAAAAATTTCCGAATACTGTAAAATTTTCTAAGTGTGTAACCGAAACTCGGATTTGACTCAACAAACACACCCGAGAACAGTATATATAAACGATTTAGTCGGTTTCTTGTTGGTAACCTAAAAGGAATCCTTAAACATGTAAATCTTCGCAACTTACACATTTAGATTTTTTTACAGAAATCTGTTAAATTTTAACGAATTCTCAATAGCTGAACCACAGAGAACAGCCATCCAGGCTCGAACTTTTTTCCCCAATTCACTGTGTAAACTTCTAAAAGCAAACCGTTGGAAAAACAGCGCCGCCTAGTCTAGGTTTCACCAAACTAAAATTGACAGGCTATCAAATCTCAAGGTGGGCAAGTGGCGCCATCAACATACGATTCACCAAAAGTAACGGAAACGAGCTGTAATTTTAAAATGGCAGTTATAGAAATTTACACACGGTGGGCACTCCAGCTTAGATGTCTGTTCTCTGTGGCTGAACGTTCGCTAATTCGAACGTTCAGCTGTTGAGAATTCGGTAAAACTTTACAGATTTCTGTAAAATAATCTGAGTGTGTACTTTTATATTAAGTGGTTCCCGATGCAATCTCTGGGCAACAACAACTAGCCCTTTTGGATTATCGAAGTGGCGTTCGGATAACTTGACGCCTTGTGCTTGCAGGGTGCTGGCGTTTTAAACAATTTTTTTTTAAGTTTGACGATTACGCGTTTGTAAACCGATTACGCGTTTGTAAACCGATTACGCGTTTGTAAACAGACAGATGCTGGTGTATCCATGATAAGGACTTCCAGATTTAACTGATCAATTTCTTAGGAAGTTATGAAGGGGTTATTCTTACAAACATTATATTTCAAGGGATGTTCAATGGCTACCAAAAATAGTGTAGGGGATTCCGTTAAGAGTTTCAACCAAAATAACAAGATCGTTTGCTTTTTTAAAGTCAGATAGCTTCAATATATCATACATTTAAGAATATTCGAAAAACATTTGTTTCCAATTTATCATCTAATTTTCAAGAATCAGCATTGAATCTTATTTTAATGACCCTGTATACCCTGGATCAAGTTTACGCAAAGATTACGTTTTTTGTTGTAGCGGCTTTTTTGTTCCTTCACGATAACTTTTTTAAGTTTATAGAGACTCCTAACAACGTGTGTAATGCACTGGAACTGTGAAATCGTTAAATGTTGGAAAAATAACCTAAGAACTTGTTAAAATCGATATGTCCTTATATGCTGCAGACTGTCCGATTTGTCATAAATTACGGTATACAATTAGTTTGATTTTTTTAATTCTATTTTTTATCTGAACAATTTAAATTAATCATTTGCCTGTTATTTGTTATTTTTCCATAAGTTCATTGCGCATTTTGAATTTAGAAATGCTCCTTTGCTTTGATTGATTAGAAAATTGCTTGATGTTTCATCGCGAATTTCATGAGAATTTACCAATCTGCTCTGAAAAATGTAAGCAATTCAAATGAGTAGTCAAAAAACGCCAAACGCATTTAGTACAATTGTTTTTTGAAGCAAGTTCAAAGTTCTTGACGATTGCAGCCACAATATTTGTGCGAATTTCTCAGTTGCCGCATTCCAATTAAGTTTCGTCATTAACCGAACCGAGTTGGCGGATATCACTCCCAGTATCTTCGCCGTATTTTTTGTTTGTAGCCACTGTACCTCAAGTAAATTTTCGCAATACCCAACGTCAATTGCAACAGTTTTCCGTGTATTAACTTTAGCGCCCGCAATTATTTCGAATCGTGTGAATAGTTTATTCATAGCCTCGATTTGTTCAGAAGATGTAACTTTAACACTGATATCATCTGCATTCCAGGAGATCATTCCCGCTCGCTTGTTCAAGTTTGCATACCAATGGATGGCGATACAGTACGGAGAGGTGCATGGACAACGGGGCCCCCTGTCGTACGGAACATTGAATTTCGATCGGTCGTGAAAGATGTTCATTTACCAGCAAACGAGAGGTCGCTTCGCAAGTGATCTTTGTGAGCAAAGTAACTAGACGGTTTATTTATATAAACACAACATCTTCGACAAGGACATCGCACAGACTGATCACAAACATGTTTTAGTTCTATTCTTATATACTAATTTACTAATGTTAAAATCCTTCAACATGAATCTAATGGGTTATTTCGTCCATAAAGAGTACGGTGGCCAGAAATCCACAACAGTTAACGATTCCGGAGCTGAAAAACTGGTGCATGTAACCTAACATTCTCAAGAATGCTGCTACAATCGATGTTGCACATGACCACGTCGAAGACAAACAGCCGTTGAAGCATCACTCAATGACTCGATAACGGTTGAATATTTAGCAGCGCACATTGATCTTCATATGGCGGCAGATTGATAGGATCGTTCAAGGGAAGGCGGCGTAGACCGTATCTAATGAACCGCTTCTGGACGGCGTGGTAAGGAGCCCAGATTTGCACTCCGCATTTCAGCACATCTAGACACATTTGATCACACGGAACAGCTTCAAGTCATCCGCATAGAGCAATTTACCGGACCATCGCACAGATCGTTGATGAAGAGAATGAATATAAGAGAGGTAGCTGCCCTGTGGTACACCGGAGGGAATATCAAATAAGTCCGATCCAGCGTCGTGTACGTTGACAAAAGCTTTACGTGAAGACAAATACGACTGAGGCCATTGAATAATCCAAGTGGGCAATCCAAGTCAGTTCAGTTTTTCAATGGCCAGTTGATGAGGTACCTTGTCGAACGGTTTTGAAAAATCAATGTAAATGGCGTCTACCTGACATCGCTTCTCGAGCTCGTTGATCACAGTACCGGTGTAAGTCATGAGGTTCGCTGTCGTTGACCGCTTTTTGGCGAAACCATGTTGATGCTCAGAGATCACTGACTGCACAACAGAGTACATGGCGTCATGTAACAGCTTCTCGAAAATTTTCGCAAGGCAGTTAAGGATTGATATCGGGCGGTAGTTCTCAACACTGTGTATATTTCCAGCCTTGTGGATAGGAGTGATTGATGGCAGCTTTCAAGCGTCAGGAAACACTCCTTCGGTGGATCACAGGTGGAATGTGATCAGGGCCGGGGCCTTTCGATGCATCGACTGCGCTGAGAGCATAGCGAATATCGTCATTATAGAAAAATGACCAAAGGAAGATGAATAGTATACAACGGAAGCCCTTTCAAGTAATGCTGCGCCAGCGGAGGTGAATTGTCGTCGTGTATGGAGCGGAAAAACTCACCAAAAAGATTTGCGGTAGATACCGGTGAGCAAGAACAACGCGATTGGTGCGTAACCTCAACGGGAACCCTGGTAGAGCTTTTTCGTTCGTTGATAAAGGCCCAGAAAGATGAAGGGTCTTGTTGGAAATTCATTTGGATACGATCAAAATACTCACGGAAACGATCATCTTGCAGTCGGCGATACTCTTCTTCAGCAAACTTCAGAGCTCTCGTGTTCGTTGTGGTTTTGTTGCGAAAGAAACGTTTCCTGAGCTTTAGTAAGTGATTACGACAGTTATGGAGTTGTGGTGTCCACCAAGATTGGTTACACTGCCTTGTAGGCCGGTAAGTTCTAACGGGAACAGTTTCACGGTTGATTCGTTCAGTAGTGCCGTAGAGAACCGTCACGGAAACATGAAGGGAACCGTGGTTCAACAGCTCATTCCAGTCCTGGAAGGCGATTGTCTCATTTACGGCTTCATAATCACAGCAAGTGAAATCATAGTGTCGTGTCGTGATGTCTGCTTGGTATTCTTCCTCACGGGAACGGGCGTTCACAGTTACAATAACCGGTTTATGATGAGCGTCAATTATTAATAGAGCAGATGGCGATTCAAAGAGATCTATGATTCATGGATCACTCACGAACACCAAGTCAAGTAGCTTACCGTTCGCGTTAGAAAGATCATTTACTTGATGGAAGCCAGCTGACAAAAAAGACTCGACTAAGGCAAGTTCCTGTTCCTGACGCGTTAATTGGCAAGTATCCCAGAAACTGTTTATCAAACTGCCAGATTAAATTCGGCAGATTGTAGTCTTCAACGCAGACGATAACATCACGGGAATCGGCAAGACGTTGAATTTGGACAAATGATTCCAGACATTAAGGGGAAACCGCGCAGAATAATCCGAACGGCAGTTTGCTCCAGGCTATCACTATCCACAAGATTCACAGCTTTGCAGTGAAGCTCCGATTTAGCTGCTATTAGAACACCACCACCTCTTCGCAGACTGCTGGTGGAAGCATTGCGGTCGCATCGATAAATTACATAATTACACGCCAACTCAGCGGAAGCAAATTCGGTGCGAATCCATGTTTCCGCTAGATCAACAATATCAAAATCGCTGGCCTGCAGAGAAAGCAGCAAAGTGTTGGTTTTCGTTCTTAATCCACGGACGTTATGATAGTAGATCGTTATTGGCGAGGAGGTTGAACGACGGCGTGAGGGTTAAGACACTGGTATCGGATGCGGCTCACTTGCATTCGACGTAGGATGACGCAGATGGGATTAGGATATTTCTGCTCGCATCGATATTGCTGATTCAGAGTCAGTGATGCCGTTGTGGGTGGACGAAGCTCCGGGATGATCGATGGCTGTGGACGGTTAGATGATGCCGTTCCCGGATCTATGACCCGAGGAGGTTTCCAAAAATGTTGAGCGTTCGATCCATTGTCAACAAATTCTCTAAACTCAAATTGCGAGGGCCACGTAGAAGGATCCATTGCTCTAGCTTTTAAGCCATGCTCGACTCCTATCTTGTAAGATACGAAGGTGAGCGTATACAATGGTCTACCTTTGGGTACAAGTGCTTTAGTAATCACATCATCCGTCCGCAAGCATTCCTTCACGAGATATTGAACGTCTGCATCACTAACGTCCGGGGATATTTTGGTCAGATACACCCAAAATCTGTCATCATTACTCGCTGACAGGTCTGCAAGCGCAACGTTGGCGGATAGAGCAGAACCTCAAAAAAATTTGGACGGTTGTTCTTGCGAGGGTATTGCCTCTTCATCGCGAACTCTTTTCGGGGTAGATCGGTTTCTGAAATGGAAACGACGAGGTACCGGTGATAAAACTGCCGATTGACGATGGTTGAAGCCTAATGAGCGCATGGTTTCAAAGACGAATGACTGCCGGACACGACCGAAAACGTGATCTAAGTCAAAGCTGATGAGTTTTCCTGTTCTACGATGGTGACGGAGACTGGCTATTCGGTCTTCCAGGGCGAGAGTTGCCTGAAGATTTTCCGCTCTGAGTTAGAGCATTTCTGTCCGACGCTCAGTATGTGGTGGAATCACATTACATCCTCCAGTCGGGCTTTGAGAATGCGAGAGAACAGTTTATAGTCCGTATTGAGAAGCGATATGGGTCTTTACAAACGAGCTGTATCATCGTTATCTTTCTTTTTAACAAAAAAAAACAATGCCATCAACAAACGTTGTTGAGAAAATATCATTGAGCGCTTATTTCATCACTAGGTTGAGTTCTCGCTTAATAACGTCAAACATGTGGTGGTAAAATTGCTTCGAAAGACCATCGCAGCCGGCGTGATGCACAGCGTCGTATTGCAGCGAAAATTTCTGATGTGCTTTTCTCATTAGAACATGAGTTTACCGCGTTGTAAGGAGGTATGACTCTATCGCAAACAAACAGGTTCTCAGCATCTTCAGTTTCTCCCTCGGAGTGGACGCGGGAAAAATATCCCACTATGTGCTTCTCGATCAGCTGGGGATCATCAATGGTTTCGTGTTGCTCCGTTTGGAGTCGGGTGATGACGGTGCGCTTTTTTCTTTGTTCTTCCAGTTGATAACACGCTAAAATGTGTTTTCTGCAAGGAAACTCCTCCTCATGCTCTCTCGTCGTTAAACAACGCGGGGAAAAATTGGAACGTTCTCTGAAACAACGTTCAAGGCAATCTTTTGCAGAAATGCTTAAGAAAGCCTCGCCACCCGATACCAATACAAATCCTTTCGCTCGTCTTTCAGATGACGAGTCTGATTCGGATGGCAGCCCTAAGTTTGCACCTTTAAACTGAAGAAATGATCCATTAAAAACTTAAAATCGTTCCACAAAAAACGCATTCATGACCCGTAAAACTCTGGTCAATATCCATAATAAAATGAATATGATCCATAAAATTTATCAATGTGATCCATAATTTATACAAAATTTAGCAATAAAATGTCAAAAAAGTACCGTTATATATCTAGGGTATGATCAATAGAATTGTACGGAATACCCATAAACATATAGCAAATGTTCCATAAAAGGTTCAATATCAACGCATGTTGAACTTGTTTAATCAGTTTCTGGAACTCAACATTGTACCGGATGATTGGAGGCGGGTGAGAGTTATTGCCATTCAAAAACCTGGTAAGCCCGCGTCCGACCACACATATCGATAGGAGTTATCGACCCATCGCGATGTTATGTTGTATTCGAAAGTTGTTGGAGAAAATGATCCTCTTCCGTCTGGACAAATGGGTTGAGACGAACAACCTGCTTTCAGATACTCAATATGGTTTCCGTAGGGGTAAGGGAACGAACGACTGTCTCGCGTTGCTTTCCACAGATATTCAGTTAGCTTTTGCTAAAAAAGAGCAAATGGCTTCTGTATTCTTGGATATCAAGTGGGCTTTTGATTCAGTATCTGTTGAAGCTCTCTCAGATAAACTCCACGCTTGTGGCTTTTCACCATTAATGAACAATTTTTTGTACAATTGCTGTCAGAGAAACATATGAGCTTTTCTCATGGAAACTCTACAGCTTTTCTATTTTGCTACATGGGTCACCCCCAGGGATCATATTTAAGCCCCCTTTTGTATAATTTTTATGTCAAAGACATTGACTGTAGTCTAAGTGACAACTATACGTTGAGACAACTTACAGATGACGGCGTAGTGTCTGTCACGGGATCCAATGGGGTCGATCTGCAAGGACCCTTACAAGATATCTTAGACAATTTGTCTACGTTGGCTCTCGAGCTAGGTTTTCTCTACGGAGAAAACTGAGTTGGTGGTTTTTTCTAGGAAGCATAACCCTGCACAACCGAAGCTTTAATTTTGGGGTAAGCCGATAGCCTAATCTATGTCATTTAAATATCTTAGGGTCTGGTTCGATTCAAAGTGCACCTGGAGATCACAAATTGAGTATGTGAAGCGAAAGTGTCAGCCAAGGATCAACTTTCTCTGCTCAATTACCGGAACTTGGTGGGGAGCGCATCCGCAAGATCTTCTAACGTTGTACCGGACAACGATTTTGTCGGTTATGGAATACGGTAGTTTTTGTTTTCAGTCAGCGGCTCGGTCGCACATCATCAAACTGGAACGTATTCAGTATCGGTGTCTTCGTATCGCAATAGGTTGCATGCACTCGACTCATACCATGAGTCTTGAAGTGCTGTCTGGCATGTTGCCACTCTCGGATCGGTTTTCAGAATTATCTCTCCGGCTCCTCACCAGGTGTGACCTAGCCACCAGGTGAGGTACTTAGCTATTTACATTTCACTTTTCTTTACTGTTCACCTTTTGTTTTGTTCACACGCGGCACGGTTCAAATTTAAAACTAAACTGCGGGAGCGAAGGTATCCCGTTTTTATAGCAGCCGTCACGCGGTCGAGAAAGGCGTAGAACATTCTACGCGTGCATAGAACCCACGCGACGTGTGTGGTACTATCATCACCCCGCAGGCTGACGAACGAAACGATGCGACGGGAGACGATGATGATGATGATGATGGTTGTCAGTGGGTCGGTCGGTCTGTCGGTCGGTCGGACGGTGCACTCACGGGCGCTCATTTGCACTCGCGGCACTCACGCTCTCGCTGCTACGTTTGTTGATGTAGTTGATGCACGCTCTTGCTCGCATGCTGCTGCCTTCACTTGGAGCGTATGTTCGCGAACATAGTCCCGCCCGTTGGAACGCAGTTCCAACTTCGATGATGGGCTCTCGCCGTTTTCTTGCAGGGGAAGCGGTGCTAGCTTGCTGACTGCTCGTCGATACACACCACTGGTTGTCTTGACATAAGCAACACGAACGATGCCGTCCTTTCCTGGGTAGACGGCGATGATCCTCCCTAGCTTCCAAGCTAGTGCTGCTTGCATTCTTCGGGACACAATGTCATCTGGGTTGTGGGAAGTGTTCACGTAATTCCATTGGTAATGATCGGTCAGCTGGTTGATCTTGGCAATACGGTTGCGGACGTAGACTTCCAACCGATCTAGGGGTTTGTTGATCCAGGCCAGTACGATTTTACTGTCGGACCACAGCGTCACTTCTTCGATAGGTAACTTCAGCGTTGGAACCACCTTGGCGATCAACTTGGCGAGTAGCAAGGCAGCACACAGCTCCATTTTGGTAAGGTCATCTCATGGAGGGAAGCTACCTTAGACTTGCTGAGCAGTAGATGAGTTACAGCTGAACCATCTCTTCTTATGCAACGGAGGTACACGCATGCTCCATATGCGCTCTTGGAAGCATCGGCGCATCCATGGATTTTCAATGCCGCCCTCTCTGGAACGATAACATATCTGGAAATCACAAGGTCTGCTATATCGGCCAGGGATGTCCGGAAGGTATTCCATCGCTTCAGCAGGTCGTCGTCAAGAGGGTCATCCCACCCTAGCTTGCTGGACCACAAACACTGCATGATCATCTTCGCCTCGACGATCACTGGGGTGACGAGTCCCAACGGATCAAACAACCTTTCTATTTGGGATAGGACGCGTCGCTTGGGGGTGGATCAGCAGTTTGGCAAAACAGGAACAGGTCTCGTTTCGGATCCCACATGAGTCCTAAAGGCTTTATAGCCTGGTTGGCACTAGAATCGTGAATCGACACCAATGCTTCACGATCCTTTTCTGAAACACTGGCAAGTAGCTCCTCGGAGTTCGAACACCAATTTCTTACAGGAAATTCACCCTTCATCATCAGCTCCTCGATGTCTCGACGCAGCTTTATGGCTTCTTCAACAGGATCCGCGCCAGAGAGGATGTCGTCCATATAGGAATCGCCCAAAATGATCTCGGCGGCCTTCGGGAAATTTTCGCTCTCATCACGTGCTAGTTGTATGAGCGAGCGCACAGCAAGGAAGGAAGCCGCCGATGTCCCGTAGGTTACAGTCGACAGTTCAAAAACCTTCAGCGCGTCCGACGGGTTGTTGCGCCAGAAGATTCGCTGATCCCGCGTCTGTGAAGGGTCTACTCGTACTTGTCTGTACATCTTCAACACGTCCGTAGAGAATACGATGGGGTGGGTCCAGAAGCGCATCACGATGGTAAAGTCACTCTGGGTATTCGGTCCGGTCATCAGCACGTCGTTTAAGGATAGACCGCTAGCCTTTTCTGTAGCGTCAAAAACTACACGGAGCTTGGTGCTGCTACTGGAGGGTTTCAGGACACAATGGTGTGGCAAGTAGTAGGCTTGGATGCCCGGTGGATCCTCGTCCTCTCGTATCTCCCCGCAATTACCAAGGGCTTGGTACTCGCCGATGAATCCTGCATACTGGGTCTTGAGCTCAGGATTTTTCGCCAATCTCTTCTCTAGAAGCAGGAAACGTTTCATGGCGAGGGATCTGGAGTTGCTCAGCTGACTCACGGAATCACGAAAGGGCTGTTGTACTACAAATCGTCCATTCTCGTCACGCCGGTAGGTACGCTTGAAGTGCTCTTCAAAACATTCCTTTTCGGATGTGATCATGGCAGACTCGACAATTTCCTCTTGGTCGAAGAATCGCTTCATGCACTCCTCCAATCCATCGTTCACGGCAACGTTGGCATACACAGGGCTATCGTCTTCCTGTTCCTCGTATGTGCCGGCTACTACCCATCCAAATTGGGTCTCGTACAGGCCAGGTAGAGTGCTGGACAACTTGATCTGGCCTTGCTTAAGGACGTTGAAGAACAGTCTCAGCAATCAGAAGGATACCCGGCGGGATGTTCCACGAATCGATGTTCACACGAACGGACGGAATCGTGCCTGTCACCTTTGGAGCAGTGAGGCACTCGACGTTGGTGGCAAAATCGCTGTAACCCGATGTCATTCGCACCACCACCTTGTGATGCATCTTGCACTTGTTGCCTCTGACGCCGATGACGGGAACGCTCGCTGGTTGCTTTGGAATCTTCAATCTTTGAACTACAGATTCAGCAATGACGTTGATCTGTGATCCGCAATCCAACAAGGCTCGTACACGGTGGACTTGACCATTTCTGGCAGTTTGGTTGACCACCGCTGTCATCAGGAATACCTGCTTGCCCGGTGAGGAAATGCTGCTGGAACACGATGTATTCACCGGTTGCTCGGCCACTACAGGTACCTGGATAACTTCTGGGGGCTTCGGCGCTTCAGTGGGTTTCACTTCGGGCTTCTTACGCCGTTCAAAGTGAAGTAACGTGTGGTGTTTCTTGGAGCACTTGGAGCAAGACTTATCGCTGGAGCACGCTGCACCACGATGGCCTTTCCGAAGGCAATTGAAGCACAGGTTTGCTTCCTTCAGCTTGGCATGTCGCTGATCCACGGTCATCTTCAGGAAGGAAGGGCACTTGTAGTTCTGGTGTTGACCAGAACAGAAATCACACACATATTCCGACGTCACTGCTGCTGCGTGTGACGTCTTGGAAGGCACGAACTTGGACGAATGCGGCTTCTGGCTGGGAACTTTAGGGTTCGTTGAGGCGGGTGCACTCTTCTCACATCTCTCCAGGATAACGCATCGCTGTTTCAGGAACTCGATCGTCTTCTCGTATTCTGGAAGCTCTGTCTGGTCGATGGAAGCTTCCCACAGCTCGCGGGTCTGATCGTCCAATGCCTGAGTCAGCACAGTCACGACGAGTAGCTCTGACATCCCTGAGAGCGGCTGATCGAGTTTCATGAGGTTCTCCACATGACGCGTACACTCATCGACGAGGTTCCGGAGGTCTTTCGACGACTTCTTCGTCATCTTCTTAAGGTTCAGGATACCCAGGATGTGCGACTCCAGGATTAGCCGCTTGTTTCCAAACCGCTCCTCCAGGATGTCCCATGCGCGCTGGTAGTTGTTGTTCTGCAGGGTTTCAAGGTCGATCACA
This sequence comes from Aedes japonicus, assembly GCA_034211315.2. Lineage (NCBI taxonomy): Eukaryota > Metazoa > Arthropoda > Insecta > Diptera > Culicidae > Aedes > Aedes japonicus. Next base: position 213,093 of record JASCZW010000798.1, on the reverse strand, counting down.
CCAGTGGCATCTCCTTTCAACGAATTCTCGAGGTGGTATAACTTCACAGCGTCCGAATCGGTCGACCGCTGCATCAGATCCTGGAACATGGCTTTGAAGCGGGGCCATGCTTCATAACGGCCAACAAATGTTGGTAGTGGAGCACGGAAGGATTGCGAATGCACGATGATTGGCTGCTGCGAGGTCGGGTTACCCGCAGTGGACGATGTAGGCACAAGGGGTGGCACGGAATTCTCCTTCTCGATGGACTCGATCATTGCCTCAATCATGATCGATGTCTCGTTGAACTGGGTTTCAAATTCAACGTATTTCTCCTCTTGGGTGGCGACGTTTTCCTCGGAAACGGCCGCTGTCACCATGTCGTGGGCATCGTTGTATTCCTGGTAGATCGTTCCTAGCTGCTTGGAGTAGACTCGGAGTTGCGGTAGGGATAGACGCTCACTCTTCTCCTTTGGCGCATTCAGCACATTCAAGATCCGTGTCAGCTTAGCCTTCATCTGGCCTCGCTTCAGGATCAGCAGCCTCAGATCCTCAGGATTCACCATACTGTTGCTTGGGTATGGGATAGTCCTTCACGGTTTGGAATCACTTCACGGAAATGTCTCTTGTAGACGATGGAATGTAGCTCTATAATTGCCGCGACGGTGGGATGGCTTCACCCGGGAACCGGCACGACGGAACACAAACACCCTTTGTAGGCTACAGGCACGGCAGCGACACGTTTGTCTCAACGCTCGCTTTCGAACGACGGCATAAACACAACGACGGCGGCGACTTCGATCACTTCAAAGTCTGGAAACGACCTGCTTGTCGCAACGGGTGGGATTGGAACCGCTTTCACTCGTTTGCCCGGAGCGACGGAGTGGAACACAGCGACGGCAGAATCACTCGTGATGCCTCGGAACCGGCGCGGTTGTCACAACGGGTGGAACAGTACCACAGGATGCCCGGTGTGACGGATCGGAACACTACGCGACGGCCAATCCACTCGGATTCCACGAACGCAATCGCGGTGGTAGCTTTGTTCAAGCCACGCTAACGCTTATGGTCTCACGTTGTCGAAGCCACGTGAACGCTTTTTAGGGATATCGCGCTGTCCAAGCCACGCGAACGCTTGACTTCACGTTGTCCAAGCCACGTGAACGCTTTGGGAGGAATGTCGCGTTGTCCAAGCCACGCGAACGCTTTATACCTGCAGCTGGAACCGGTCTGGCCTAGATCCGGCTCGAAGGACCAAATTATGTTCGGCAATGAACATAATAAACTTCAAGGCGGAGCACTGGACTGTATTTGGGGGGATGGGATTTCGGATGGCAATGGGACAGCACTTTTCACTACTGCACTACTTTATTTCTCTGTACTTAGCTTTTTACATTTCACTTTTCTTTACTGTTCACCTTTTGTTTTGTTCACACGCGCCTCGGTTCAAATTCAAAACTAAACTGCGGGAGCGAAGGTATCCCGTTTTTATAGCAGCCGCCACGTGATCGAGAAAGGCGTAGAACATTCTACGCGTGCATAGAACCCACGCGACGTGAGTGGTACTATCATCACCCCGCAGGCTGATGAACGAAACGATGCGACGGGAGACGATGATGATGATGATGATGATGGTTGTCAGTCGGCCGGTCGGATGGTGCACTCACGGGCGCTCATTTGCACTTGCGGCACTCACGCTCTCGCTGCTACGTTTGTTGATGTAGTTGATGCACGCTCTTGCTCGCATGCTGCTGCCTTCACTTAGAGCGTATGTTCGCGAACAGCTCCGGTGATATTTTCTGCAAAGTTTGGCCAATTCGATTCCACTAAATCGTTCTTCACTGACGGATCTTTCATAGAGGACTCCGCTGGCTTTGGTGTATACAATGAAAATTATAGCGTCGCTCGTAAACTTCAAGCACCTTGTTCTGTTTTTGTGGCGGAGTTGGCAGCAATTTATTTCTCCTTAGAAACTGTTGCCTCGCTTACACCGGCTCAATACTTCATTTTCACGGATAGTCTCAGTTCTATAGAGGCTATTTGCTCCTTAAGGCCGGTAAAGCACACCTCATATTTTCTTATGAAAATACGAGGTCTTCTAAGTGCTCTATCTTCACGTTCTTTTATTATCATCTTTGTTTTGGTTCCTTCTCATTGCTCGATTCCTGACAATGAGAAAGCGGACTCGCTCGCAAGGGTGGGCGCTATGGAAGGCGATATTTATGACCGACAAATCGCCTTCAACGAATTTTTCTATAATTTTCGTCAGATATCAATCGTTAGCTGGCAATATAAATGGAGTAAAGGAGATTTAGGGCGATGGCTACATTCTATCACTCCTAAGGTGTCTAAGAAATGTTGTTTCAGGGGATTGGATGTGTGTCGAGACTTCATCCGTGTGATTTCTCGCCTCATGTCCAATCATTATTCTTTGAACGCTCATTTATACCGTGTTGGGATGAGTGACAACAATCTCTGTGAATGCGGGCAGGGTTACCAGGACGCAGATCACGTTATTTGGTTTTGTACTGAGCATCGTGGAGTCAGATCTGAGCTTTATGATTCCTTTCGGGCTCGAGGTAGACAACCCAATGTACCGATTCGAGATATTTTAGCTGCACGCGATCTGGGGTTTATGAAACTCATTTATGTGTTTTTGACTAACATTAGCCTTAGCTTGTAGTTTGATTAACTTACTTGTTTAGGTTAAATTTTTGAGGAATGTGTGCGCCAGTGTGAGATTGCGGTTGTGTGTGTGAATGTGGTTGAGTGTGTGTGTGCGTGAGTAATTTTTTTTAAATTAAAAACGGTCACTTAAAAATTGCAATTTGAAGTTCTAGATATAAGAAAACCATTGTTCCTTATACTTTGTTCAAAATTTCCACCCCAATTTTCCCATCCTTAAAATTGTTATTCCTTTTTACCTCGAGACGACCGCGAGTAATCGGTTCTATCCCCTTAACCTTAGTTATAAGATAACTGATGTATATAAACATGAAAACATGGCTCGGTAAAGTTGATTCGGTTGAGCCTGTACAAATAAATGGAATGAAATATATATCTATATTAATATATATATATAAAATATATATATATATATATATATATATATATATATATATATATATATATATATATATATATATATATATATATATATATATATATAAATATATATATATATATATATATATATATATATATATATATATAAATATATATCGACAAAAAGTTTTCAAGGGGGCCAATGTCGCAAAAGTAAACAATGACTTTTTCCGCAAATATCTCGAGAATGCTAACTAAATCATAGTGAATTATGACGATGATTGTACAGAACAGGAGTTCCACTTTAAAATAGAAGTGGTAGTTTACTTTTTTTTCTCTTTTTTTTTAATAAAAAAAAAAAAATAAAAAAAAAACACATATCTAAAAATCTCATATGTTCTTCGAGCCGTTTTAGAGTAAATTTTTTTGAAAATTTCAAGTTTTTTCCTATACACACATGGAATGAGCATCATCATCACTTCAAAATAACTGCGAGAATCATTTCATTGAAGTTATCAAACTTATTCCTAATAAATTCATGATAACCATGTTAACAAATCTAGTTTTATTTGTGAAGTAATGTACCCATCATAAGTAGGGAAGGCTGGTCCAATTCTGACCCCATTAAATGTAAGAACTATAAATCATCCTCAAATTGTTTAAAAGCAGAGACCAACATTGCTAGGATTTACTCAGCCATGGCTTACGCTTTAACTGGAGCCACAATGGTCCGTTAGCGTCCATATTCAGCATGAGTGCTCATAAGGAGTGCAGGGGCACTCATGCCGAATTTGAGTTGTAGCGTAAACCACGACTGAGTAAACTTAACTCATATTTTGAATTAATCCACATTAGCGTTATTTTGAGTGAACCGAACCGAAACTAGAATACAATTTTTTTTAGCGTGTAGAACATTTTTTCTCAAATTTTGTCAATTTTGATGTCTAAAAAACACAATTTCTCCGACCAATGCAATCTATGTTGAAATTCTTTGTGTAATGAATGCTTTCCATTGGTATTATTAATAATTTGGCAACCAGCGCTGTCTGAGAGAATCTTGATAGGTCGGAATTGGCCACAGGGTCGGGATTGGACCAGGCTCCGCTATATTGAGGAATTGGAGCTCAAATCTCAAAGCTTTAGACTACCAGCAAGGGTTTTTTCTGATTACCTTCAATTAAAACTCAGCATGTAAAATGGTTATGTTATCATTTTTATTTTTCATAATTCATCAAAAATAAAATTACATAGCAAAATTCTCACAATTTAACGCATTTTTCTTCATCTGAAAACGAAAACCGTTTCACGATAATGTAATTTTCATTTTGTGGCTTAAAGTAATGAAACGATTGTGTCCCAGAGATTTGTTTTACACGAGTATAACGGTTCTTTATTTTCTTTTCCATTGCATTGTAATCTTTTTCCGAGAAAAACAAGTAATATATTTTGTAATCTACTTTAAAAACAGCCCAAGAGTAAATTTCGTATGCAGTTGTAATATGATGGCCTTGTAAACTTGCTTTTGAAACTTTTCGCTTTAGAACGCCTCTTAAAGCGTCACAAGGCGCTTTTCCATGGCAAGTGGCAAAAAAGTTCCACTCTGCATTAAGACCGAAATCCTTGTACATGTGGCACAAATTGATAGCAGTCATCTTATTTCTGTATTGATTAGAAAAAAAATGGATATTTTTCAGGTGAGGCTTTTTTTTAATAAAATTCACACAATTTATTACAAACAGCCGAACGGCAACATGGTTATGTTTAGTAAATTCTGCGATTGCTATGAAGCTTGTAAACTTTAAATTTTGTGCTTCATCCTTATAATGAGGAGTGTATCGAAAAGTAGTTATAAACGTCCAAATAATAAAATAGGCATGAAAACATGGTTAAAATTAACATACTATTTCAGTTTATTATAGCTTAACGTGTTTACAAAAGATCCAAACGGAAAAACTAGTCATCATGTTCATTTCTGTAGAATGCCCGTACCTTTGATTTGACACCTGCCATCAAATTCTGCACAGTGACCTTTGTGCACTTCCTGGATGCCGCTGCCCAATTTTTCTTAAAATCGGTCATGTTTTGGGACACTGTACCATCCTTCTTAAATATACGCTTGACTATTGCCCAATAGCGTTCGATCGGTCGCAACTGGGGACAGTTTGGTGGGTTGATGTCTTTTCACGAACTTGATGTTATTCTCCGTCAGCCACTGTAGAGTGGATTTGGCGTAATGTGCCGATGCCAAATCTGGCCAGAAGAGAGAGTGGACTGGTGCTTTCTATACAATGGTAGCAACCTGTTCTTCAAACATTCCTTTTGATAAATCTCAGCATTTATAGTTCCTTTGTATAGAAAATTGAAGAACGCAAGCCACATGTGCAAATAGCTTGCCAAATGAGCACCTTCTGACCGAATTTCTCCATCGCAACAGTCGTATCTGCGGTTGGCACACGTTCCTCAACAGATTTAGTATAAAACTGCGGCCCCGGTAGCGTTCTTGAATCTTCTTTAACGTATGTTTCGTCATCCATCAAAATGCACTGGTCGACATTGTCCAAAATGCAGCTGTACAGCTTTCGAGCCCTGGTTTTGGCACGAGACTTTGTTCCGGAGTTTGTTTGGGCACTTTCGCTTTTTGTACGTCTTCAAGTCATTCCTGCGCTTGATTCGTTGAATCATTCCGATGCTGGTCCTGAACTTCTTGGCTAGATCGCGAGTAGAGGCAGATTTGTTCCGTTGAATACAATCCACAACTTTTGGTCCAAATCGAGGTTGCTGGAGCCGAGTTTCCGACCACTTCTTGGTAACATCCGACGGAGCACTCCTTACCAAACTTTTCGATGATGCGTTTTACACTTGCCGGGTGAACATTTACTCTTTTCGCAATCTGGTTGTAAGTAACACCCTTTTCGGTGCACCAAGTGTGCAGAAGTTTCTTTTTAGTCTCAAATTCAATTCGCGACATTTTGAATACAACTTTATCAACGGAAATGAATGAACCGAATTATCATTTCTGACATGTAAACAAAGCAAATGGCGCTTACACGCTAAAAATATATACAGTAGTTTATGCGTAATAACGCATCGAATGTTTATAAAAGTAGTTACACTCCTTATATGGCACAAGGATGGATTGTGCATTGAGCGTTTGCCCAATGAAAACCTTGTATAGCGTCCTGAATAACAAAAGAGTAATTTTCAGAGAAGTTAGCAATTACAATGCAGTCAGGTGCTTCCAAATTAATTTAAAGTTGTTTCAAGTAGTTACCTTGTTGCTTTGCAATAAAATTATGCGGAGATAATTCGCTTAATTTTTCTAAAAATGTTTCCACAAACTCTTCTGCATTGAATTTAGATGACAACGATCTGTTTGCTTCTATTGTTTAAATTCTAAGGAATCGATGTTTTCAAGAAAATTCATCAGGTCATTCTCCAGTGTCTGCGTACCCGGTTAATGATCACAGATTTTCAACCAACATTTCTCTGTAAGATTTTCACAGAGTAATTTAAACAATATAAAGTCAAGATACGTTTTAAAATGGTTAGGAATAAGTTTTTAACCTTAAGGGTTTTAAACTGTTAATTTAACATTCTGATGATAAATGCATACGCAGACAGTATGCGTTCCACTTGAACCAGCCAGAATGCAATTTTTGAATTGGCTGCTGGAAAACATTAGAAATCAATTTGCAAAGTAGGATATTTATCTTTGAAAATTAAACACGGTTCAGAAGCGCGATTGACTTCTTGATTTTCACATTCTAGATTAACTGCACTTGGAGTTGCTGGCTTGTTTCTCTTTCTTGATAAAGCGATAAAGTCTGCAATTGCAGGTATTACAAAAGTAGGAATAGCTTTTATCCAACTTTGTTCTCCTTTCCACTGTAACCATATGGTTAGGAGTAGGTTTCCTGTAACTATTAATCTAAACATGGCAATTTGAGCAGTCGTGCTTCATTGTATTAAACGTTTCTTTAGTAAGGTTTTCAGTTCAGTTCCTCAATGTGGATTAATTCAAAGTATGAGTTAAGTTTACTCAGTCGTGGCTTACGCTTCCACAACTCAAATTCGACATGAGTGCCCCGCAATCCCTTATGAGCACTCATGCTGAATTTGACTTAACGGACCTTTGTAGCTCCAGTTATAGCGTAAACCATGGCTGAAATTAAACTAACAATGTTTGTCTGCTTTAAACAATTTGACTGATTTATAGTTCTTACATTTAATGGAATCAGAATTGAACTGAACCCTACTTGTAATTAGTACATTACTTCACAAATAAAACTAGATTTGTAAACATGGATTTATCATGAATTTATTAGGCATAAGTTTGATACCTTCAATGAAATGATTCCCGCAGTTATTTTGAAGTGATGAAAAATGATGCTCATTCCATGTGTGTATAGGCACAAAACTATAGATTTTCAAAAAAAATTTACTCAAAAACGGCTCAAAGAACATTTGAGATTTTTTGATATGTTATGTAAAAATGTTTGAATTTTTATAAAAAAATATAAAAATAAATAGTCGTTGTGGTCCAACATTTCGAAAATCATAAAAATCAAATATATTGACCATTTTTGCAAATTTAAGTACATTAATTACTTTAATAAATATTTTTTATGAAATTAAAAAATAATAATCTTTTTATTTATCAAAAAAACATTGCAAACTGATCAACGGTTCAGACGTTATGATTTTTTTTAAATAAAAAAAATCGAAAAATGACGATTTTTCTGGTAACCCTATATCAAACATGGTCAACCTAATAAAAAAAAAAAAAAGGGTCCTATTATTTTCGATGAAGAACATACCAATCGATTTTGAGCAGAATCGGCCAACTTTTTTTTTTCAACTCTAATATTTTCCCGTGGAATCACTTTGTATATATATATATATATATATATATATATATATATATATATATATATATATATATAAATATATATATATATATATAAATATATATATATATATATATATATATATATATATATATATATAAATATATATATATATTTATATATATATATATATATATATATATATATATATATATATATATATATATATATATATATATATAGAGTGTGTTCGTGTGAGTTCGTATAAGGGCATATTATTAAGCTTGGGACCGAGCTTGGGACCGAGCTTGGGACCGGAAACTTGGGACCGAGCTTGGGACGAGCTTGAGACCAAACTGGTTCAATCTTGATAGTACTGACTGAGCCAAGCAAAAATCGTATTTGTTCAGGACCTGCTGATCTTAGGTCTATGGTATTGGCAGCTCGAATCACAAGCATTCGATCTAGGTAATCTTGAACATTTGAATCAATCCATTGGGCTCATGAAGCATCGCTTGCACTTGTTGTTCAATGTCCCGCTTCATGGTGGAATAATGTTGCTGAGTTAATTTCCCTTGAAATAAATCTGTAGAAATTGATAGTCTGCGTCCGTCGATGGCAATATTGAATTTGCTTTTTGGTAAATTTGACCTGTAAAGTAGACGCTTTCACAATTTCGTAATTTACTAATTTTTAAACTCTTTGAATCATTTAGGTTCAATGTCCAAGAAAACTTTTAAATATTATTATGTGAGTTGCGCCAAACGAGGTCATTTGAAAACAACCATTATAACTCTGGATGTTCTGCAGAAAATGTTTAGAACCACTTCCTGATCCCGACTCAAATGAGCGCAAAGACTCTGGTGTCTGTCTCAATTGGGAACTTCTTTGTATTACAATGATAACAAACTGCACTCATTGATCCAATGGTGACTGATATATTCTCTTTGTCATCAAGATTTTGTGGAATGTAGGCTTGCCTACGTAATTTTTTTTGTTTGCTTATTTATTTTCCGTCGGCCTATTTCCTAACATGGTGACAATCACCGACGCCATGGAGACGACTCCACCACCTGGACCCTACCTAACGACACATGACTATGAGCGGGGACCAACAGCTTTGAGCCTTCGTAATTGTTTTATAAGGTTATGATGTGCACGATTGTCGCCAGATCTTTCTGATACATGTCGATTACGCTTCTTTCTAACTCCATCGCTTTTATTTTGAGCTGCTCTTTCTTTTTCACTCAACATCATTCGAGCCCGTGAAATCCGTTTTCGATCCAATTCAGTTTGAGTTGCACATACATTTATTGTTATTTTATATATTCTCCGTGCGAGGAGTAACGATTATGATGTTGAAGGAGATGTTCGCTCATCACCATGAGGCACCAAGAGTGAACAACAATGTTTTGGCTAAATTGAAGATATGAAGAAAGTTTTTGATAGTTCCGCTAGTGTGCGGCAGGCTTGGAAACATAGCAGATGTTTTAGGAAAATTGAGCGAAGAGACATGTATACAGTGGTACTCGAACCAACGACATTTTTGCCTAACATCCCACTGCGGGGTAGGTGCTTTAACCGGTTCCGGTTTATTAGCTTAACAGTATTTACATATACTAAGTGTTGTGTTGCCTACATTATTCGTACACTTTTCAAGTATTGAATAATCTGATTTGAAGTGAAATGTTTGCTGCATAGGATTTAGGTACGAATATGGGTAGCTCCTCACATTAAGCGTTTTGCATACCATCTCTTTTTCTCTATGAAGGAATTTAAACAAATTTTTTCAAGGCGGGTTGGTGGTTTTTTGCTCGATGGTAGAGTGGACTGAAGCGTGAGCGCTAGTGTTCATTTTACGCACACTGCGTAGCGGGTAAGTAAACACAAAAATGTTTTCATTGGGAGCATGAAAGTGATAGTGTGACGAAAGTTTACTGGTGCGATTTGGAGGGGAACATAACCCGCAGCTGACGGGGAGAGTGGTAGTGGTAGAAATATAGCGAATTCGTTTTGACCCGGTGTGACACTGGATCAGGTATCAAGGTTGGGTCAGCTGGTTGTGTGTTGAATGTCGGTGTGTATGTTTCTGTTTTTAACTCGCACGGGTTGAAGTTTGCACTGACTGGATGATCGGGTTTCGCAGGTTGGATCTGGATTGAAAAACGAATTCGCTAATATAGAGAAGTTTTTGGGTTGCTGTGAGAAGACAGAGGTTCTTACACGTTGATGGTGTGCGTGTGCCAAACGTCATTGGTTGAAAAATATTTTCAGGATTAAAAGTGCATTTCGAAACAAGATTATTTAACTGTTGTTGATATTTTTGTCCGTACAACTCTAGCTATTCTATTCTAGCTATTCCAAGCTATTTCTAGACGTTCCAAAAAGTGGGGTGATCAGGTTCAGAGTAGGTTAAATGTTATTTCTATTCTTATTGTGTATTTTTATTAACTAAAAACAAGGCAGCACAAATAATGAATGGAAGGATCAAAAGAAAATATCAATCTCCATCATCGGTTTCTGAAACACAAACAAATGGTAAGAATTATTCTTTTATAGACGTAGTAATATAGAAATCAATACTAACCCCAGTCACTGTCTGCATTATCCGATTCATCTTGGTCGTAAATTTCTAAGAGCTTTTTATTAAACTGATCCTTATCTATAGCCAGTTGCTTCCAATCTTCGTAACTGTCAACCCCGTAACACTCCATGGTTTGCTTTATAGTATCCCAAAACTAGGTCGACAAGACCGAAATCGACTGGAACGGAGACGAGCAGCTGCTCGGAGCGGATGTGAGCGTGGACGTCTTCGTACGTGGCCCCACCAACGCATCTGATGCAATCGTACCTTTTTGGTGATGCGACGCTTCCCCAACAAATGGTTCACGGATTTTGGTAAGTTATCATTCCGACATAGCTTTGCCGTTGACTGAACCAGCTGCCGTTCATATCCCCGTATTTATCTACGGCTATACTTAGTCAATACCGCAGCTTGGGTTCCAAATATCATGGCAGGAGCGATTCGTAAATTGTTGTTGCAACGCTCCAGGGTGGCTTGTACTTTTTCAAAAAATCAAGAACAATGTGCGAGGTGCGTAAAGCAGTACGACACCTAGTGCGTATCGTCATAGGGCGTTCGAGTCGAGCAGTCAAATATACACCCAAATAACGCAAAGGTTCCGTAGTTCTATATGTTCTACCCAAAATCATCACCTCTTCCACTGCCTCTGCATTAGGTTCCCTTACCAGTACTTTGCACTTCGCCTCATTCAAATTAAGGCCAACGAATGACAGGTATTCCTTAAGTTTGGACACAATCAATGCAACATCCTCCAAAGTCTCAGCAACAATTATAATGTCGTCAGCAAAGGCGAGGATTAATGGAAGTGATATGTACCCTTCCTGGTTGAGCCTCACATTACTAACCTCATCAGCAACAGACTCGAGAACTGCTTCCATCACTAAATTGAACAGGTAAGGTGAAAGAGGACATCCTTGTTTTATCTCACCTCGGCGTTCAATGGGCCTGGTGAACTGCCGTTGCCACAGTATCTGCTACTGTTCGTCTCGTAGACATTCGATCACTCGATTGATGAGATGCTGTGAAACAACTTTTCCTGGAATATTTAAAAACAAGAAGTGTAAAAGAGAATATCTGGCAGAATATCTGGCAGAGATATCAACGAAACACGATCAAAAGCCTTTTCAATATCAAGTGACATAATTATCAGCGGCTTGCCTTCACTCCAGCTCTCCTGCATGACCCGTTGCAGCACATGGAGGTGATCAGTAGTGGAGCGCTCCGGCAAAAACGCCGCTTGATGAGACCCTATGGGGCCAACAGATTCCTGCAGTTTGGTTAAGATCCATGTAGCGTAAATTTTATACGCTGTACAACTTAGACAGATCCGGCGATAATCATTGATTGATCTAGGTTTGCGCACTTTGGGGATAGGCACAACGATAACCTTCTTCCATTCCAATGGATGCCTATTGTCTTTGAATACTTTCACAAGCAGTTCATGTAGTTCCGCAATAGTGCGACCGTCACAATACTTGAAAAATTCAGAATACAGACTGTTCGCACCAGGCGTCTTCCCGTTTTTCATTCTACATATTATACCCTCTACTTCTGCTAGGGACGGAGGTTCGACTGCCGTAGAGTTCTGAGAATCATCGAGCACTGTAGGAATTAATGTCTCTGTACACTCCTCTTCAATCCAATCGTTCAACCTTATGACTGTATTCATACACGCGTTTCTATTCCGGTTGGTAAATCTTCTTAAATTCTTATAAGTTTGGTTGATCCTTTGCCCTACAGGGCGCTGGTGGAGATCTTCAAAAAAATCGAGTAATCTGCTTTTCCTCGGCATCTCGTATCTTGCGCTTTAGTTCATCTTTGGCTTCGGCAAGCTTGTAAGTCCATTTAGGGTGATGTGACCTCCTTATCCAAAAGCTGTATCTCTTCACTTGACCTAAAGCTAAACGACACTCACGAGTGGCGGGAATATTCGTGGAGCGCTTCAGTTCATAAGCAGCAACAGTGGTTACCTTCTCCTTCAAATTATGCCACATAACATCGACGTCGTCAGACGGAGCAGTAGGCGCGTAGGAGTGTAGTGCTTCAACAAATTTCTTCTGTATGGACTCGATGAGCAGGAGAGTAGGATCAATATTAATTTTCGAATCAACCGGAACTTTGTGGAATGGAGTGTGACAAACTGTACGGTTTTCAACTATATTCGCCATTAGGACCTTATGGTCAGTCGATACGGTTGCAGGTTTCATACACCGCATACGTTTTAGTAACAAAAAGGAGCTACAGTGCGTCAATAAATGATCGATCTGACTAGAGCGATTTCCAACATTCCAGGTTTGCTTGAAACATGAACTTGCTTGAGTGCTTCTTGCACTAAGCCTGTACAGACTTAGGAAGAACCGCTTCTGTTGACCGTTTTCGTTGAACCGTTCATGTCCCACAAACTTACCGATTAACCAATGCTCATCAGCAGTAAGAGAGGATGAGCCATGCTGGCTGTTGAAATCTCCTGCAATGAGGAGCCTCCGTGGGTCTTTAAGTCTACCAACCAATGATCCTAATCCAGCGAAGAAGCCTGAGTTATTTTGGTTCGGTCCATGGACGTTAACGATCTGCATGTTCGAGAAGCACCTCCTCCTACCTGAACACAGAAAGGAAAACACAAGGTAATAACTAAACCCATTGTCTGATACTAACTTGATATACAAACGTTATCTGGTATGTTACCTCAGCAAATTGGATGTTTAGACCATAGTCTTTCGGAAAATGAATCTCTACATCAAGACCTGCCCGTACAAGTAGCGCCAACCCTCGTTTCCTATTGCCGGGTTTTTGATTTTGATTTTGATTTAAATACCATCGGTAATTGGAAATCATGACATCGCTACACTGCACGTTAACTTCCTGTAGCACTGCTAGATGGACGTTATGTGAGAAAAAAAATAGAAATCAATGGCATTCCTTTTCTCAACAGTTCTACATCCGTTTACGTTGAGAGAGGCAAATGTAAGGCCGGCTCGAGTGTTCAACTCTATACATGGATCATTGATGATAGGTGTTGCATGCACCTCCATTCGTGCAACTTTTTCTGCCACCGCTAGAGGGTCAACAAACTGTGCTGAAGTTCTCTTCGTACGATCCTGCGTCAACCGCAAAACGCTTCCAAAGCGGACACAGGGGTCACTGATTGATTGATTGATTTGACTTTATTAGAGAGACTTTCAGCCGTTGGCTGGTTCGTCTCTATACCAGGGGTCACTGCCGATGTCCAGCAAATGTAGTGTTATGATGATATCACTCTGTGAAGGAGTTAGGCGGTAGCTTTCATTGCTTGTACTGTGCACATATATTGTGATCTCCATCAATGAGCTTAAAAGTAAAAGAAAGCTCTGTCCACCACCAATACGACCCAGTTTTAAATTAAATACATAATCACTTAGGCCTTCTTCAGAATCAGGAATCCCCAACGAAGTGAGTACAGATGGAGGCTGTAACTGTAGCGCATCCGTAACTAGACACTTGAGCAACTCCATAGTTTCTTTAGTGATAGCTGAGCCTGTCAACTGATGCCCTACAGCTGCTACCAAAGAATCCTGGATTGGCTCCAGAAGTTGGTAATCAACTGTGAAATCACGATTCACGAGCTGGATGGTAGCAATACGTACGCCTGGTAGTGGAGTCAAATTAAATTCATACGGACGTATACACACTATGCTGTCATAGTGTGTCCTCACATCGCCCGTTCCGTGGTAGTATATTTCACATACTCGGGTGACAGCGCTTATGTTTACCGGCTCAAAATTAATACACGTTGAGTCCTGGTAAACTCGAATGCTTGCATTAAAGTAGTTGGACAAGGCGGCAAGACACTCGGATCCACTCCAGAATCCTGGAGCTTCCAGCCTCCGTAAATATTCCTCAATTTTCGTTGCGGTCGGCCACTCATTGTGCACAATCTCGGTAGCATCACATACTAATTGCTCGTAGTATAGATCAAGATGGTTCCTTATTTCGAGTACTGCTAACTCCCTAAGCTGCTTGCTGTATGGCTTGAACAACCCATTCTTCGGAGTCACACCATAGAGTTGATGGACAATTGATCCAAAGAGGCAATCGCCATCTTTCGGAATTTGGACTAGCCAATAGTGATCGCCAGCCAAATCCAGAACTTGCTCCATGATTCCTGAGGGTGGACATTTAATTTCAATAATTATATAACTTAGTCAACGCATATTCTCAATCATACAAATCTTCGTACAAGGGTTCAAACAGGCACCGATAATAATTAACTGCGTTATGTCACGGTGTATCAACGTGTATGCACCTTGAACTCACTCGAACTTATGCTGGATAGGGAGGCGCGAAAAGAACAAGATTATAAATGGCGTCGAAATTTGCCTGATAATGCTAGTAATTCTTTATAACATAATGAACTCATCAGCTTCTTTTGTTCAGCAAATTTTTAGTTTACTTTTCTTCAGAAGATCAGATATAGGAGCCACAATATGACTGTAGTTCGATATAAATCTCTGGTAAAACCCAGCTAATCCAAGCAACCGACGTATGTCTTTAACGGGTTTTGGAATAGGGTAGTTTAATATTGGTTCGAGTTTAGCGTTATCGGTTGAAATGCCATATTCGCTCAAAACGTATCCTAAGTACCGTACCGATTTTTGGCAAAATTTCGATTTGTCGATACTTATAGTCAAATTAGCTTGACGAAGTCTGTGTGCTACGGTTTCTAGTAATCTGAAATGTTCTTCCAAGGTTTCAGATGTGATAATGATATCATCTAAGTACACAAATACTCGGGGTTGGAGATCGAACTTGAGAACTTTGTTCATGAGACGGCAGAGTGTAGCCCCGCTATTCAAAAGGCCAAAAGGCATCGTTTTGTATCGAAACAACCCTTTCTTTGTTCTAAATACAGTGTAATCCCTGCAGGTTGGCTCCAAGACGACCTGATGGTACGCATCTTTCAAATCGATGATGGAAAAGAATTTGGACTTTTCCAAACGTTCTAAAATGTTTACCATGTTTGGAAAAGGATACTCATCCCTTTTGGTAACTTCATTTAACCTACGAGCATCAAGGCATAGTCTCCATTTTCCATTTGGTTTTCTGATAGGTAGCAGTGGGTTGACGAAATCGCTGTTACATTCTTCTATTACATCCATCTCGATTAATCTTTCAATTTCTTTGTCTACCTCTTCTTCGACCTTCGGCGAACATTTATAAAAAGGTATTTTTCTCGGTTTCGCATCTGGTATTAACTCTATGTCATGGGTCAACAGCTTTGTTCTACCAATTTTTCCCTCATAAGACTTCGGGAATTTATTCACAACATCGACTAATTTTTGTTTATTTTCAGTCGTTAAAATGTGTTCCGTAACTAGGGATTCTGCCGTGGCATCTCTTTCGTTCGGTGCTTCGAGTGACGGCATCTCCAAACTGTCATCAGATACATATTCTGTTTCCAACTTTGGTGCCGCATCGTCCATCGAAATACTAAACACTATTGGCCTAAGGAACTGGATGTCTAACATTTGAACGGACTGGATTATTCCACGCCTGCTCGATGGTGCATCTAGTTTGAGACTGGCTTCGTTCGCCATTGTGGGTCGTATGTCAAAGGCTTTCCAGAAATCGTAGCCGCAGATTAAATCTTTCGCGATCTCTGGAATTACTACCGTTGGTAAAACCTTCGTAATATGGTTGAAGGTAAATGGTAAGTAAACAAAACCAACACAATTCAGCTGATCTCCGTTTGCTGTTTGAACTTTTAATTTACTGGGTTCAATTTTTAGGTTCCATCGCCTAACCAAATCTAACGAGCTTATGACGGAAATACTTGCACCGGAATCTAACAGTCCTCGAACTGGTGTGCCGAGGATTTCGACCGTGATGTGAGGGCACGTAATTAAGTTTAAGTTTAAGGTAAATACTTGATTAAAATAGCTGAAATCCGAATATGGGACCACGTTTTTAATCGCATTAGAAGAAGATTGATCCCTTGAAACCCCTTCTAATCTTCGTTTTTTGAATCTTTTTGTTGATAGTGATCTTTCGGGCAATTATTTTTGTTGACTCCTGGTTCTCCACACGCATAGCAGTATATTCTTTTTGGTTGTTGACATTCTCTGGCTACATGTCCTGAGCTTTTACAATTCCAGCAACGAATCAGTTGGTCCTCCGTCTGATCGTTTTGGATTTGGGATTGCGACCCATTTCCCGTGGTACTGGTTGTCCTGGAATCTTTCTTAACCATACGGTTCCTGCTTCCTGATTTCATTCCGGTGATGGCGTTGATATCTTCAGTTTCATCGTCATCAAGCTGCAGGTCTTCGAATTCGTCGAGGTCGATTTGACGAACAGCATAGTTCTGTGTCCTTATGGGATTTCCGCTCGTGTAGAGGTTGGGTTCTAAGGTATCGAACTGATAACAGTAATCCGCAAGTACGCTTATGGATGGAATTTGTGTCAATGCTAGCCGTCTACGATACGATATTTTTGTATTGTCAAAAATTAGCTTTAACTTCAGATGCGGGTCCATTTTTTGGGATAAACTCTGGAACAAACGTTCCATATCGGCCAAATAAGCACTGAATCTTTCGTTTGGACATTGTTTTCTCTCCCTCATTTCGTCTTCGATTGCCCTGTCCTTATTCGGGTTCTCGAAGTTCATTGTGAGGTAGTAGATCAAGTGTTTCCATGTAATAAACTTTTCCCAGTACGTGAAATACCATTTACGAGCATCTCCTGAGAAGAATACATATGCTTGTCGCAACAGTTCTTCTTCACTCACATGATTAGCCTTAGCTAAAATGGAGACCTGCCTAATGAATTCAGAAACAGTCAATGATTTAGGCCCTATTTCACCGTTGAAAATGATTTGCCATCTTTCGATTTTAGCTCGCAAGTGGTTGTGGTAATTTGGAGGTGGGAAAGGTTGATTATTTTCTTGAGAGGCCTGCCGCGCATTTTGCTGATTCGAACGTGGCGGGTTGGGTGGTACGTATGATTGTTGTTGATATGGTGTTGATGTGTTTACGCCCACATTACTAGTTCGGGGTGGTTCGTTAGGCATGCGAAGTGTCGTAGGTATTGTAGGGGTAGACATATGTGCCCACTCTTCAACATATTTTTGGACAGCTTCCTTAATTGCGTCTTTGATAAAGGACTTCATTTCGCTTGAGACGGTATTTACCGCCGGATCTATATTCGAAGGTCTTGGCGGATGAACGCTATGATGTTCTACAGCATCGGCGATCGGTAGTGAGTTCCCTTGAGGAATTCTCGGAGTTTCCAAATTGATATTTCCTAATGATACTCCTGCCGGAAAGCCGGGCGACGAAGTCATTACGGGTGTAGCAAACGAGGTATTGGGAGACACATTTAGATGCGGCAATGTATATTGGTATTGCAATGAAGGGCAATAAGCTGGAGCAAGCGGGTTAAGCCGGTTTGACGGTAAAGACGACAATGGTCCCTCTGCTTGATCTGTCAGTGCTTGCCCTAAATTGAAATATCTCTGAAACACCTCATCCACTTTATTAACGAGTTTTTGTTTCTGCGCCACGTTTTGTGACGGTGCTCTCAAAATGCGATTTCTGAGGCAGTTTAACCTAGATTTAGAACGCGACGTTATCTGTCTTTGTAAGTCCTGTTGCAACGCGATAAGTTTCGATACATAAAGTGGCAACTCTTGTTCGAACGGGACGGGAGCGGTATATAGTTTGATCTCTTTCCTATCGTTTTTCAGTAATGCGCGAAGGGTTCGCCGTTTGCTTTCTAACGTTTCTGCTGTAAACGCGCCGCGAATTCCGAGTTCTTCTTCTTCTAAGTCATCAGCATGGTAGTCGTACATTTTACTGGCCATTAGGTTTTCTAAGTAGTATGCAATCAAAATTACCTGTACTTGTTGATATTATTCTTCGAACTACTCTTACGAATTCACAAAAAGAAACTAAAAAAAGCAAATTACCTTATTTTTAAAACTATATATACTACTCTGAATATCAAACTATTTATAATTACTCGATACAAGAACTGACAAAAGAAAACTTTGATTCAATATCAATCCTCATTTTTCGAGCCCCACGTTGGGCGCCATTTGTAACAGTATGCCTACAGTAAAGTGGATGATTAGGACTAACCCTTAAAATAAAATCGGAACGAGACTAAACTATACTAACGAAACACCACTTTGGAGGGATGACGTTACACTTTTCTACAACGGTCTTTGAAAAGCTAAGCTTTGAAAAGCTCTAACCTTTCTTTTCGATGGCAACCCGGGTTACTGATGCAGATGATACTTGCTGGACTGGATCGCTGATTGCTTATGGACCGGTTTTTTTTTATGGCGGGTCCGGAAAACGCCGATCTGGTTCGGTCTAGTTGATTGGAATCGGTGTATACGGTGGCTTGTCCGTCGCTCAGCTCACCTATCGACCACGTGTCGATATCGCCAATGTAGACGGCGGCGGCCGATGTTCGGTTAACCCACCTAACGGTACGTATATGGGCAGTACTTCACCATACGAAGGACCACGTGTGAAGACGGCGTGTCCAATAACCAGTGGTGGAGAAGCTGATGCAGGTAGTATTCGGTCCCTACCAAACACCTTCAATCGAAGGATCTACCATCGAAATAAATTTACTTATTGCTCAATTACCACACACTTTTATAGTCGCAATTACCTTGTTTGATTCACCGTCGGTGAGAAACAATTGAACTCAGTCTTGTATCAGATAATATCTATCACCACAAAGCATCTAATTAAATTCTTGTTTTATCATTAATTCAAATAACTTACAATTTACTAAACTGAACTCCCGCACTTGACAATGCCTAAGCATTCACTGTTCGTTTATTTGTTTAATGTTTCAACAATCTACTGTTTCTTGCTTTTCCCTGGCCAAGGATGAAGGGTTTGACGATGATTCGTCAAGTGTCGATATAATCAATCTTCTGTTTAATACTAGTAATTATAGCTGAGATATTTCAATTATTTAAGTTATTTATTTTTTCGAAACTTGATTTATCATACCTTTAACATAGCTATAGAAACAGTTGCGCATGATTTAACTACAGCTGCCTATCACTATTGTTAGAGGGACCGCCAGGGCTAAGTACGGGTCTATACTAACAACTCTAGCACTAACAAGACCCCGAAACCAACGTTCATCTACGTAGATTAGTTATATTGTAGTTATGTATTATTACTAACTTTTCTTTTCTGCTTTATTTTTACTCTTGGTGGTAGGCGAAAGTGTCTTTTAGAATTCTTTTCATCAACTCACATTAATAATTACTTTGTTATTGTCTCTTTTCTAATTTCTTTTTTCTTCTCTTCTGTCTCTTGTTTTTGTTGCCAAAAACGCATGATTATTGTCTGAACTGCTTCAGTAAGGAATTGGGTGACGTTCCGCTAGGTTGGTCGAGGCGGAAATCAAGTAGGAGTAAGTGATGACATTCATCATGTCATTGTTGTTTGGATCCTAGTTCTAAAATACTGGGCTCCTTATTTCACCTCATCTTGTTCAAAAGGGCTTGAACAAAATAAATGGCTTACACAGATCACTTGAAGATGTAATATGACGAAACATTTTTAATATTAGCATAGAACATTAGTCGATGTTTCATAAATTGACTGAGATGCTTTATTGAAAAATTTAATAACGCAAGGCTAACAAATGTATTTGAAATTGAACTTATCATCTCGTTGTTTCTTCCAAACATGCTTAATTCCGATGTTTCTTCATTTCACATCCGTTGAACAATACTGAATAGCCATTTCGTTTTGATAATATCACTTTTTAATGACTATATATCTGTTTCTTTTTTGGTATACTGGAGTCAACAGGAAAGCTAGATTTGTATCATCGAATTTATCTCTGCAGACACATGAGAAGTGGCAAATGCTTTCAAAATTGTAATCAACAGTAAGTAGATGAGATCGAAAAGCAAGTTGGATGACAGTAACTTGCGGTACCAGTGCAACAACAACCAATAGGAGAAGAAACAGATGAGAACTAATTCATAGTTGAACTTATCAATTGCTAAAATGTACTAATCACCAAACTATTATTCCGGTCTCGTTTCAGCAATCAAACGCCTCTCTCTCTCTTGCTTCACTTTCTGCCTCCTGATATTCCTTCACTCTAACTATCCCCTATTTTCAACAGCGTCTTACTATCCGGTATCTTAAGCAGGATTCACTTGACCCCTGTGATTATTATTCTGTGATACCAAATCTATACTTCTATTTTCATCACTGGAGACCTGGCCCCATGACCCCCTTCTGTGCTTGAAAATGAAATGAAAATGAAAATGAAATCTTTTTCGCTAGCTATGTGACGAACGAAACCCCATATGACGAGAGGCCAAGCAAATTAGGCAAATGTTCAACGATATACAACTTTTTACATAAAAAAACCTGCCCAAACCTTTTACCTTCCCATAATCCCTGAGCAGCCGGTTTACCACAAACCACGCAGAACTTAATTGACCCCCATGGGTTAAAGATGCTGTGATGCTCATTCCCCTTCCCCTCCCTGATGTATTATGGACGATGTGAAATTTCACATCGGTGACTTGGCCCTCGACCCCCTTGTACATCACAAAATGAAAATGAAAATGAAACAATCTACTGTTTCTTGCTTTTGAACTAAATGCGACTTTCTTACAATCATGAGGATTGTGGTTTGTATCACCTCCGTAGTTTGCGCGCGTCTTATTGAGATTGGCCGCATTGGCTCCGACAAACCGACATGAATGACAATAGAAAATGTCTTAATATTTCTGTTCAAATCATATTGGTGACATCTATCTTTGTGTTCGCTGAGATCCTTTATTGAAGCCACGAACACGCTTGGGAACTTGATGAGATGGTTCATGTCTGAGCTATTCTGGGCACATTTATTTGATCTAGATCAAATGATTCTATGGGTTTTGACAGATGGGATCACTGCACATTTGAATCGGTCGTTATGGATTCTTGATCAATAGTGAAGATTGAGTTTCATGTCGGTTTGTCGGTGGCATTGGTCCAATTGTCTCATCATTTCAGTTGAGTCCTGTGCATGATATAAGTGATGAAGAACTGATGTATGAGATGTCAAAAAAATAACAAATGCTTCGCGTGGTATCTGGTTTTGGTCCGTGCGAGAATAGTGGAAATACTATGGTGTTACGAGAAACCGTAATGCCTGTATCTTACTAGTCATTTTATGAAGCGTCTCCGCTATGCTGTCAGTTTGACGATATAGCACCGACAAACCGACATGAATGACAATAGAAAATGTCTTAATATTTCTGTTCAAATCATATTGGTGACATCTATCTTTGTGTTCGCTGAGATCCTTTATTGAAGCCACGAACACGCTTGGGAACTTGATGAGATGGTTCATGTCTGAGCTATTCTGGGCACATTTATTTGATCTAGATCAAATGATTCTATGGGTTTTGACAGATGGGATCGCTGCACATTTGAATCGGTCGTTATGGATTCTTGATCAATAGTGAAGATTGAGTTTCATGTCGGTTTGTCGGTGCTACAAGCATTATAGTATAGCATTTATTTTAACCTAAAATTAACATTGAAATTGCATCAATTCAACACTTGTCAAGTTATGAAGCGTTACATTAGTTTTAAGAATGCATTGATGCATTGCCAATGCAATAATGCATTACTAATGCATTACTGCTACTTTAGCAATATCAATAAAAGATATTGCATTAGTTCAATCTTAGTGGGGCCCTTTTGCTTGGATAATGTATGAACTCCAACTGGCCAACGGGAGTCAGGGAGGAGATGAATTGTTTGCATTGTTATTCGTTCTATTGGATCATAATGAACGATTCTATGACACTTATTATTTTGGCGAGGTGTTGGGTGAAAGTGGATAGGCTTATCTCGGTGACTCCACTCACGCTGTGTACGGATGTTTGTGCTATGCTATGCTATATGTGTATATTTGTGTGTGTGTGTGTGTGTGTGTGTGTGTGTGTGTGTGTGTGTGTGTTTAAATGTGTGTTTTCAGATACAGGTATACCTCGATAGTACGTACATCAACCCTCCCACTTTAAATCGCAATTGCATAAAAACTACAGAGTGATCTGGAATATAATACAACCAAAAGAAAGAGCAAAACGTTGCTCTTTCTCATGGTTGTATTAGATTTCAGATACAACCAGCAGTTTTTATGCAATCGCGGTTTGAAGAAAGAAAGTTGATGTACGTACTATCGATGTATACCTGTATATGTACGTAATGTATATTCTTATTTATTGTATATGTATGTGTACATATGTGTGTATGTATGAGTAAATGTGTACATGTGTGTACAAATGCATGTATATATGTGTATATATGTGACGCTTGGTGAGTGGCCACAATAGCATCACTTAAATCGGTACAAATCGGCTGTTCAGCATTACTTAAAAAATCACCATATATTTCCAATGAAAAACCACTATCACACTTTGTGAGTGGCCCCAATAGCATCTTTACTGTTGGTTTAAATCGGTCCACATCGGCTTTTAGGCATCATTTAAAATCATCTTGTTTTCCCAATATGAAAACCACCATCACACTCTGTGAGTGGCCCCGAAAGCATCTTTACTGTTGGTTTAATTCGGATAAATCGGCTTTCCAGCACTATTTAAAACCACTATCACAACATGTGAGTTGCTCCAATGGAATTTTTACTCTTGGTTTAAATCGTCCAAATCGGCTTTTGAGCACTATTTAAAATCACCATATATTCCCAATCAAAAAACACTATCACACTTTGTGGGTGGCCCCAATAGCATCCTTACTGTTGGTTTAAATCGGCCCAAATCTACATTCCATCTTTATGGAAAGTTACTTCGTTTACCCAGTGAAAAACAACGATCACTGTTGGTGAGCGGCTCCAATAGCATCTGTACTGTTGGTTTAAATCAGTCCACATCGGCTTTTAGGCATCATTTAAAATCATCTTGTTTTCCCAATATGAAAACCACCATCACACTCTGTGAGTGGCCCCAATAGCATCCTTACTGTTGGTTTAACTCGGTACAAATCGACTTTGCAACATAATTTAAGAGCACATTGTTTTCCAATTGAAACACCACTATCACACTTTGTGAGTGGCCCCAATAGCATCTTTACTGTTGGTTAAATCGGTTCAAATTTTCATAATGAGTTTTAAGTTTTTTGACATTTTAGAATATAAAATAAATGTGTTATGTAAACCATACTTTAAATTCCCGCCCCTCTTCCCATCCGTTAAATTGTAATTCCTATTACCTTCAGACGGCCGCGAGTAATCGGCCCCATCCCCCTAACTTTAGTTCTAAGATACCTGATGTATACAAATATGAAAACTTGTCTCTGTTAAGTTGATTCGATTGAGCCTGTACAAATAAATGATCAATAAAAAAAATAAGGTATGATTTCAATGTCGGAAACAAGGCAGAAGCTAAGCTTCTAAGAGCGTCTGGTATATTGGATATACATACATCTAAAATGAATGCCATTATGTCCGGAAAAGCTACCAATCTTCGATCGGACTTAGATTCTATTTGGAAAAGATGATGAGTAGCAATTTTATTATTATTGGGTAATGGCTGAAAGTTTTTTTCGTAATGCATCCAGGAATTGGTGCAATGGGAGCCGTTGGTTTTTTAGATTTCTTCCCTATTAGCTTGAACTTTTTAATGTAGGACTTACTTACCTTACCAATCAGACCAAGGCCGGTGTGGCCTCTGCTGTACACAGAAGTTGTCTCCAATGTAATCGATCCATGGCTGTCCCTAGCCAGCCTCGCTGTCTGTGAAGAGTCCGCAGGTCGCCTTCTACCTGTTCGATCCACCTTGCTCGTTGCGCGCCTCTTCTTGTACTCGTCGGATCGTTTTTGAGAACCATTTTAACAGGGCTGTCGTCCGACATTCTTACGACATGCCCAGCCAGTAGTCGACCGATTTTTGCGATGTGTACGATGGGAGGTTCTTCCAGCAACTGATGCAATTCATGGTTCATTCGCCGTTCCCTCCACGTTCCCTCTTCCATCTGCACTCCACCGTAGATCGTACGCAGCACTTTCCGTTTAAAGGCACCAGGCGCATTGGTCCTTGTAACCTTTCAAATAGCTTCCAATAATTATTTTGTTCCAATCAACCACCATTTCTAATATATTTCGAGTTTTTTTGTATTTAATTAAATAAAGGTTAATATTAGGTACTGAATTTGCGGTTATAAACAAACATGAAGTATATTTAAATTAAATTGAATTTCCTTTACTTCCTATTCCACTCCCATTCCTCTGGTGTCAGATGCCCATTTTCCTCTATTTTTTAATTTGAATTTGATCTTGCTATAATCCCATACCCCCTGAAACCAACTGACGGCTAGCATCATCCATTGCGATGACATCCGATATCCACGTCATCGCCTAGTCTGGACCCCAAAGCCAGTACTGGATCTGGTATAAAAGGGGGACGAAACTATGGATCAATCTCTTATTCGGTAACGAAATCTTTAACAACAAACAGTGCAAAGTTTTAAAATAATAAAAATAATTCTTATTAAATAGTGACGAAATCGCGCCAAAACCTGGCAAAGTCCGACAGTGCAAACCACCTAAGCAGTGTACCAGTGCTAACCGTTAACCGCCTTCGATTGAGCCGATCGAGTGTGCAAGTGTAGTGTGGGTGCTGCTGACACATCCGAGGCGTCCATGAACACCTAGACACACCGAAAATATATTCGTATCGCGTAAACCTGATATAGCCAACGCGACGCGATGCGGTGCGAACCGG
Source organism: Aedes japonicus (assembly GCA_034211315.2). NCBI lineage: Eukaryota > Metazoa > Arthropoda > Insecta > Diptera > Culicidae > Aedes > Aedes japonicus. The sequence continues at coordinate 187,874 of JASCZW010000798.1, read as the reverse complement.
CCGTCAAACACGTCTAAGCAGCCCGAGTGGTGTTTTGACGCGCGTAAACGCTAGAGGTTCTGTGGCTGGGCAGTTTTGTTTTTATTCTGCTGACAGTGATCGACAAAATGGGTATCGATGCGGAAAATTTAATTGATGTAGTTTTTGCAAAAAAAGTGTTGTAGAACAAAACCACAAAATTTTACCAAAACCGAGAGCCGATGAAGCCACACGGTTATTCTTAGGTAGTATTTTTTTGACTACTTTCTATGCATTTTAATAAACATCCCCAATTAGTCAAAAAATGCCTACTTTTTAATGCCAAAAAATGAATACTTTTAAGTTCTTTTCTTATTCCAGTGTCATAGAAAAAATACATAAAAACAAGGCTATCATCAAAATGGAAACATCGATTTGTTCTAATTGACTTCATTTCCCGGAAAAAGCGATAATAAAAACAAATGGGTTCTTGCAAGCCAAACCAGAATCAAGTATCATGGACAGGCTACGAGGAACTAATTAGATCATTTAGATTGATCGTTATGTATTGATACTATAACCGGAAATGAAATCTTTCTTCTGCAAATCATCTATCCCAGCAAGAAGAAACATGTTCCTACCTTATGATGTATTTTATGTGCATGTGAGTGCTTTGAGATAAACCGATACGGAATGTCATTGATTTAAATAAAAAAAAGCAGATCTGAAGTTTTGAGATATTGGTGCTGAGTTTCTTATCCATCTTCATTTTATAAAGTGATTAGTTGCTTTACACAATCACATTTGAAAAAATGCATTGTTTCTAATCTCGTCCACATGCTGCAAAATACCTAAAATTTATTTACTTTTTGACATATCACCTTTTAAGGCATTTTTGTATAAAAACTCTTTAGGCATTTTATGCATAATTCTTGAAGACTGTGCCTACTTTGAAGTCATAATTGCACCCTTCAGATTTACTGTACATCGCTTCTTTTATTACGGTCCCTTTTTTATTAAATATAAAATCAATTGTCCCCGGGGAGGCAAAAAAATATTCTTCGTCTGACGAATCCATATTGAACACTGCGAAAAACAACAAAACACCATGCAACCAAACGCGTGAAAAAACGCGTTCACTGTGTCATAGCTCGCGTTGCGCTTCGCTTTTCCGCAACGCTTCGCTTTGCGCCGCGCCGCGTTTACTATACCATCGGCCTAATTCGTCTACTGTCTCGATTGGTCACAGTCGTGTTCGGGATACAATCGTCGATAACACGCGTAACCCAGACGCCCTCTTATTTTCTAGGTTTTTTTCGGTACAATTTCCAAAATAAAAATAACATCAAAGTTGTTGTTATTAGTGTGACTGTATGCTGAAACATAGTCTGTTGAAATAGTGACTGTTATTCTTAAAATAGACGCTTTAATTCTCTTGAAACAATTCGGAAAGGAGTGTGCATCACAAACGAATAAGTGCTTTCTTTGCCCTCCATTGTCTCGTGAACTGAGTGTATCGTGTACTGGTGAGAGGTGATAACCCGAGTGCTAGTTGATATAAAAATATACCTATCGGGATTGTGAAGGAATAACCGGAATAAAATTCAAAATTGCATAGGACTGTAGCCAAGGATTCTGATCTGGCCTGATGGAGGGGACTCAAGAGGAGGTAGACTACCAGAGTGAATGCTTGGCTATGATGAAGTGGGTCAAACTATGGTGCTACTTACGCGTCGGAAATCGGAAGATATCGGTTCGGAAACGCAAAGCTCAACCAGCAATCAACAGAAGCCGCTGTCCAACCCATTTATCGTCGGTGCTTCCATCGATTTAGCGGTTGGCTTAAACGAAGCAACAAAGGTTACGGCTAGTAAGGAAGGGCGTGGATCTCGTTATTTATTGCGCACCAGATCAAAGACAGTTTTCCTCAAGTTGAGCAAAATTACCAAACTCACTGACGGTACCGAGGTTGAAGTGATCCCCCACCCTACACTGAATACCGTACAGGGAGTGGTTTACGAACCAGATTGTACAAACGTCGATGATGCTACAGTTTTAGGCTTCCTCGAGTCCCAGGCCGTAAAATCTGTTCGAAGAATCACTAAACGAATTAACGGTGTTACACATAATACTCCATTGATTGTGCTTACGTTCCACGGAACAATTATTCCAGAATACGTCGTCTTCGCGTTCCCGTGCGTGCTTATTACCCGTCACCGATGGTTTGTTTTAATTGCGGTGACTACGGCCATCCTCGCAAATTTTACAGGCAGCCGGGTATTTGCCTGCATTGCTCTCAAATGCATCAACTGGCCGAGGGCGAAAAATGCAACAATTCTCCTCATTGCAAACATTGCAGTGGTGATCACTCGTCTACGTCAGGTACTTGTTCAAAGTACAAGGATGAAGAAAACATTGTTCACATGCAAATAGATAGCAAGATCTCCTCCTCTGAAGCCCGCAAAATTTATTTTGAAAAGTCCAAAAAAGGAACAATGGCGAGTGAGATTCAAAAAAGATTAACACCAGTTGAGTCCGAGGAAGACAAAATTATTGCCGAATTGCGTGCAGAAATAGAAGCATTAAAATCAAAAATCACTACAATTGAGAGCGCATACGAAAGACATCGTGATGACTCACAAAAAGAACGACAACAGGAGCGAAAACAAAAAACTATAACACCAACAAGCAGCTCACCACAATTCAATCAAAGTTCGCAACGGCTGTCACGCAAAGAGAGAACCTTCATATCGCCACCAACTACTCGCAGTAGCACAAAAAAGAACGAGAAAAACCCACCGCATGTTTTTGATAAACAACTACGAAGCAGTAGCCGTAAACACCCTATTGGAATTTCTCCTACCGATACCAATCATACCCGAGGAAAACGACTATCATGTCTAACCAATGCCGATGAATATGCCATTGACGTAGACGAGTAACTAGTCACACACTTTTCTACTACGTTAATCACAGTCTACCGACCCCGCAATGCCCAAGGACAAGATTATGGAATACACGCGAAACATCAACTACGTCGGACAAAACATACCATGCATTTTAATGGACCATAACAAAGAAGAAGGTGAAATGCCCACTACACTTCTAGACGAGACAAATGGACCGAGCAGGAAGGTTATTCGGAACACCCCTCTTCAACCAGTTGATGACCATACCCCTAGACCGGCCGTTAACTTAAGCCCTCTATCAACAGCAGCTTTATCTGACTCTACTACATATGATCGACTTTACAACTTCAAAGCTCAACCATCGACGTCAAAAAGGATTATCACCGGAAAATTTGATTTGCCATGTGCAAGGCCATCCACGCTGACCCTGACCAGGGATGTTCCGAGCTCGCTCGATGAGCCCCTGGCGGCAGTCAGCGTGGATTTCCCCCCAAAAAGGGCAAGTAGTTCTCAAATAACGAAAAATTCCAACCTTTCGCTTTGTACCACAAATTGTTGCATTACAGAATCTAACCTACCCATCATTATCGAAAATGAAATTCATCATGTCTCCAGTTCGCCTGAAAACACATCCATGATATCTGTCAGTCAACAGTCGATTGAGGAAACAACGGCATCACCAACAACCACTGCAAGTATGGAAATCAATATCGATGATGTATTGGAAAACCGCCGTCGTATCGCTTTTCAATGGAATATCAATGGTTTACTCCATAACCTTAGTGACCTGGAGCTTATGATCACCGGGGATAATGTACAACAGTTTTGGCTATTCAAGAGCACCATCTTCGACCGAACGCTACACGTATTTTGACTTCTCTGCTCCGGGGCCAATATACGTGGCGTACACTGACCGGCAGCAACATATTTCAAGGATCCGCACTTGATGTGCGAGTAGATGAGCCACATTCAGACATTGTACTTGACACACCAATGCTTACACTAGCAACACGGCTTGAGGGTCGACTTCGATGTACAATAGTTAGTCTATCTGTTCCTGTTCAGTTTTATCCAGAATTCGAAAATCATTTTGATCATTTAATTTCTCAACTGAAGCCTCCGTTGCTTATCCTGGGAGACTTTAACGCATATCATGTGGCTTGGGGCTCTCCGCGCGACGACCCGTGAGGTAAGGCAATCATCCGTATTTGTGAAAAATACGACTTAATAGTTTTGAACGATGGAAGGGATACCTACATCAGCGGAGATAGACGCTCCGCTATCGACTTATCACTGTGTTCAAGTACCATTATCAGTCAATTTTGTTGGCGAATTCACCAAGACCCTGCTGGTAGCGACCATTACCCAATTCTAGAGGGTTTTGAGCTGTTTAGTGGAATACCTGTAACTAGAAATAAGAAGAAGAATTAGTATCTTCCATTTAATTCCAACTACCTTTGCTTATCTTCGACAGATACGCGTATTTCGTCTACAATGTGCAGACTTCTTCAGTGTCTCGTACCAGTCGAGTTATTAGTACGAGACACTGAAGAAGTCTGCACATTGTAGACGAAATACGCGTATCTGTCGAAGATAAGCAAAGGTAGTTGGAATTAAATGGAAGATACTAATTCTTCTTCTTATTTCTAATTACCCAATTGATATTCTTGGCAATGATAGCCCTCCAAAAACTGGAAGAAGAAAACAATGGCAATTCGATCGTGCAAATTGGTCAGATTTCGAAGTAGATATCAATAACCGTATAGAAATGAATCGTGAATACTCATCTGTAGAACTTGGGAAAATCATCACAACAGCAGCTATTACACACATCCCCAGAACCTCGGGTAATCCTGGTCAGCGCGCTACTTCTTGGTGGAACGACGAAGCAAAAAAAGCAATAAAAGCACGGCGAAAGGCACTTCGAATCTGGAAACGTTCTACACCGCACAGATAAAAAGAAAGATTGAATTTTCTTCGTTATCTAATGCACATAGAGGGAATGCTAGATTTGGCCGAAAATTAAAGGATATTTCATGTAAATTTAAGCTAGATAACGCCTGAATCTAGCATGTTGTATGAAAGATTGCAAACATTGTTGTATGCAAACATTGTTGTATGCAAACATTGTTTACGCCTCCTTTGGCGTAAAATAAAATTAATTATTTTTTTCTGTGCGGATGATCCGAACCACAACTCCAAAATGGAGCTTTGGCGAACAACAAGAAAAGAATGCCGACTAACGATAAAATAAGCTAAACAGTCTTCTTGGCAAAATTTTGTTGATGGTATTAGTCCTCAGTCGACCACCCAAGAAATTTGGCAGAGATTGAATGCACTAAGAGGAAAAAGGCGTTTTTCTGGTTTTCTGCTAAGGGTAAACGATCATCAAACCGATGACCCTGACATAATCGCTAACGAACTGGGAGAATATTTTAGTTCCATTTGATCCTCAGCTTCGTACTCAGAGATATTTCTTAAGAAAAAAAGGAAATTCGAAGCCCACCCTCCATCACCACCCTCGCGTCAAATGAATCGTATAACAGGAAATTCTCTATGTCAGAACTACTATGGGCCCTAGACCATGCCAGAGGAAAATCCTGCGGCCCAGATCTGATAGCATACCCGATGCTGAAAAGACTATCTATCAACGTAAAGCAAAAACTTTTGGATAGCTACAACCAGCTCTGGCTCCAAGGATCCTTTCCAGAAGAATGGAAGCATAGCACCAATCCCAAAGGTGGGAGCAAGGTCGAAAGAAGCGCAAGATTTTCGGCGAATCAGCTTAACAAGTTGCAACGGAAAAATCATTGAACGGATGGTGAATCGTCGTTTAATAACATGTCTTGAAGATCGAGGTCTTCTAAATCCTCAACAACATGCTTTTCGCCAAGGTCGTGGAACATCAACATACTTGATAGAACTGGGAAGCACACTCGACCGAGTGATGCACGAAAATCTGCACATCGATATGGCCACCCTCGATCTTTCGAAGGCCTACAACCACGTGTGGCGTGAAGGTGTCCTACGTCAACTTAAGGAATGGGGATTCGATGGTAATTTGGCAATGTTCATTCAATCCTTTCTGTCTCATCGAAGTTTCCAAGTCGCTATAGGAAACCTGTTGTCACGTACTTATATAGAAGAAAACGGTGTCCCCCAAGGATCAGTGTTGGCGGTTTCTTTATTCTTGATTGCCATGGAGTCTCTCTTCAAATGCCTACCGAAAGGTGTACACATATTTGTTTATGCAGACGATATAGTTTTGGTTGTTGTAGGAAAAACGCAACAAGAGTTCGCATAAAACTGCAAGCAGCTGTCAGAGCAGTTGCCAAATGGGCAAACCTCAATGGATTCCCAATGGCAGCAGATAAATGTTCCATCTCACATGCATGTAACCACAGCCATGTTCCATGGTCTCGTGAAGTCACTGTCGATGGTATTCGTATCCCATACCGGAAGGTTGTTAAAATTCTTGGTGTTTCTTTCGATCGACATCTTTCGTTTAACCACCACTTTGAGCAACTAAGAGCCGACTTACAAAACAGGAATCGTTTATTACATACAATCGGACGATGCCAATCCTCCAGCAATCGCTGTACAACGATGAATGTTGGAAGAAGTCTAATTTTAACAAAAATTTTCTACGGCATAGAAGTCACATGTCGTAACACAAGTGGCGTCTCGTCCATATGTGCACCTCGTGCACTGCACAGTCTAAAATTGTGTATTTCATGTATTATCAAATTCATCGATTTAATACTCCGTTAATACTCTCAGACTGGGCATTTCAAATGGTGCACCAGATCCTGTATATACCACACGTGGATCGATTGTAGATGTTTTTGATGATTGCCGATGAGTTAGTGTCTGTTTTGTGCACTTGGTGGTCTGCACAGAGTAGTTTTACTCACTGGCTAGTTGCAATTTTATTCTGTTGTTTCGGGACATTGACAAAGTACTTTTTGTGGCATATCACAAGAGACTCGGCAAAGGAGGAACTATGGAGCAAGATATTGTTGTCAAAATTGACGTCCGGGTTCGGAAGAAAGTGCACAACCGGTTAATTTTCTCACGAGACGCCACTGTGATCAACTAATAAAGTCGCTTGCACCATTCTACAATAGAATGATCCGCGAAGCTTCCGGACTGCTTCCATCTTCACCAATCAAATCAACGTGCGTTGAAGCCGGCGTTTTGCCATTTGATTATCTGTTAGCTCTAATTGTTGCAAAACGTGCAATCTCTGATACCGAACGATCAAACCCGATCAATCGTTCCCAAAATCTCCTTATTGACGTTACAAACAATCTGTACCGCAAATATGCAGGAAAGAAACTTCTTAAAGTCTTACCATTGATCCGAATACACAACCACAGATGGAATGATTCCGTTCCCTGCATTGATTGGCGGCTAAAAAGAGTACTTTCAACAGCGGACCCTCCATTAAAAGTTCAAGCAGAATTTCATTCGGTCGTAGCAAGAAATTACAAATTCCATAAGAAATACTTCACAGATGGATCAAAAGTAGGAAACAGCGTGGGATTCGGTGTATACGGACCAGATATATGCACATCTTTTCGATTACCAAACTGCTGCTCGGTTTTTTTCTGCTGAAGCTGCTGCGTTGAAGTTAGCGGTTGAAACAATATCCTCCACGAGTTTTCCTGCAGTTATTTTCACTGATTCTGCCAGCGCACTCCAATCTCTCGAAAGCGGAAAATCTCGTCACTGTTGGGTCCCTGGACACAAAGGAATTGCGGGCAATGAAGAGGATCGACTTGCAGCTTCCGATAGATCCAGTCAGCGTCAACGTACAAAGGTTCCAAGTGGTGACATCAAAAAACAACCTGATTCAACATGTTCGCCGTACACTGCGTAAAATCGAAGATAATGGTCCATTGAGCTTACTGTATATATATTTTTCAACAATTTATTAATAGAATAAAATACCCTAAAGAGCATTTTAAAATCCGATTGTTTGATTTCAAGTACCATGCTTTTGAATTTTCCTAAGGACTTATGTTACGTGCCTGGTTTGGAAATTTAACATTAACAAATCTGGAAGTGTGTTGCAGTGCCCTTATCCAAATGATATCGGTAATGTTAACATGCGGGGTTTATTGTATGTGTAAAAGTTGGGTGGTCAGTATGTCCACGGAAAAGTCACCCATCGAGTCACAAAAGAGATGAAACGGTGCTATAAGTGCATGGAATTTGGCCACCTGTCGAGAAACTGCGAGGGTCCTGACAGATCGGATCGGTGTCAAAGGTGCGGAGAGAAGGGTCATATCGCTAGCGACTGCAAGAAGTAACCTAGGTGCATGCTCTGTACACATGAGGATGACAACGACCACAACACGGGAAGCTACAAATGGGCGGTGTATCGAAAAGTGAGGGCGAGCCAACAATGATTAAGATAATCCAGATAAATCTGCAGTCAACAACGGAAACCATGTGCGACGTTGCAATCATTGCAGAGCCGTATTGAGGCGGATATCGGCAAGTGGGTGGTAGATAGAGCAGGAAGGGCTGCCATACATGTTATGGGTAGATATGGTGTTGAGCACGCATGGAGTTTTATATGCAGTTGCTACGCACCACCTAGATGGACGGCGGAAAAATATCACCAGATGTTGGATAATCTCACCTGTCTACTACTAAATTTGTTTTTCATTTTCATCCTTTGTCTTATATGCTAATTTTACATTTTATGTGTTTTAGCCCATTGGGCTCTTCAGCTTTGTTCAATTTTATGTGTTTGATGTGTTTAGTGTGTTTATGTTTTACATTATATTTTCAGATCAGCCCTTGGGGCATTGTTTGTTAAAATTTGATAACCTAATTCTACAACTACATCTACAACTAAAATTTGAAAAACCTAGGGGTGGGGAACCAGATTCCGGATGACCTGGTGATCCGATGTCATGCAGCGTGCCCTGTACCGATTGATAGACTCACTAAAGCGATCATCGAGCATTTTTATTTCGGGGCGGAGACCTGTCATCATCGCAGGAGACTTTAATGCTTGGACAGAAGAGTGAAGAAGCAGATATACCAAAGCCCGTGGGCTCAGCCTTCTGGAAGCGCTGGTAAAGTTGTCGGTTCAGCTGGTCAATGAAGGCACCGTCAGCACATTTCGCAGAGATGGTCGTGAGTCCATTATCGACGTTACTTTTTGCAGTCCATCGCTTTGAGAAACATGAATTGGAGAGTGAGCGTGGAGTGCACAAATAGCGATCATCAGGCGATCAGGTACACAATCGGCAAAGGGAACTGTGCGCGAGCAAACCCACTGTGCACACTACCACTATCTTGGTTGTCGTTGAGGCGTACCTACCGTTCAAGTCGTTGGTCAGAGAAAGTGTCAGTGATGAGAAGGACAACAAAGGACAACAAAGGAAAAAAGGTTGGAAGTTGGAGCATTGTCGGCGATAATTAATTATTAAAACTTAAAGTAATTTAACTAACGGTGATTGTGAATTATATTGAATTGTTATTATTTGTAAGTAGCTCATTCACATAAACATATAATTTAAATAAACTTACGATAGAGGGACAGTACGTGAACAAACAGGTTAAGATAAGGACTAATAATGTAAGTAAAATTAATATAATGTTTCCATTAGTTGTTAAAAATAATAAATATTCGCAGCTTAAAGCATACTCTAAAAAAACGAGTTTGCTACACAGACGTCCCGAAATTTACCTGCTGTCTCGTCCACCGCAACAAACTTTAAAATTATTAACCTCGAAAAGTGAGCGCTCCGAAGTTTCTAATGTCGGACTCGAGCAGAGCGATAAACAGACGGTGCAGCATTATTCGACAACTTACGGAAGAAGATATTTCGGTGGCTACTTGTTGCCCTCATTGTGATCGCCCTGATGTAGCTGATAGATGGAAGGTTCAGTGCGATCTGTGTGAGAGATGGATCCACTTCTCGTGTGCAAAGGTAGACGAGAGTGTTAAGGATCGGAGTTTTGTGTGCGATACATGTGCACTCAAACCAGGTATGGAATCCACCAGATCGACGACATCCAATGCCAGTTCATCGAGAAGACGGCTTGAGCTTCTACGACTGGAGGAAGAAAAGAAACTCCAGGAGAAGCTATTGGAAGAACATGCGGAAGAAGAAAGCTGCGGAAGAACATGCGGAAGAAGAACTGCTCTACAGAAGAAAGCACTGGAAGAGGAAAAGGAGCGAAGAAAGAGGATCACGCAGGAGAGGTTGGAGATAGCGAAGCATTACATCGAAAAGAAGTACGAAGTTCTGCAGGAAGAAGAACGCTCAAACAATGGTAGGAGCCGGAAAAGTCATTCCAGCACTCGAAGTAAACTGAGCGACGTGCAAAAGTGGGTCGAACATCATAATTTGGATCGGGAAACTGGACCAGGGATGAAACAAATCCCCGTCGGTGCCACACAAATTAATGAAACTGATCCCAAAGTGACGTTACCTGGACGGTTTCTACTCATCCAGATGTTCCAAACAAGCTTGCAGCAGCTTCAGACGCATTTGACCTCGACGGAATTGCATCGTGGGGAATAGTTGTGCCTCGTCCAAACCAAATTCCTCGTTTCACCAACTTAACCGCAACAGCCGACATTTCTCTCACTACATCAATACAAGCTGACCGACCGGTATACAATCTGGATAATTCTTCTACTGACGTCGGCGAAAAGTCCAGAGAGGATCTAAAACGAGAGCTTCAAGAGTTACAGATGCAAATAGCCAACCTGAAACACTCATCGTCTAGTCGGCCACACACATGTTTAGCCCCCGTCAACACCAACTTGTCAATTGTGACTACTAGCCTAAGTAATACGATAGGTACAGGTACGTTAAGCATGCATGCACCGGTACAAGTTGCACAAGAAATAGCTAGACAAGCGCACAATTCACGTAGTTATCTAGTAGGGAATCAGGTTAGTGCTAGTATCGCTACACACTGCACCACACAGAATACTGTATCGAATTTCGTGCCTCGCTCGAACACGGTAATTTCGAACCCACACTATTTCTCGGCCAATCGGCCAGTGGTTTCCCACTACTCTGGTGTTTATCCAATCACTTCCGTTGGAAATTCTGCACCACAGTGTGAAGTAAGTTCCCCGAACATTCGTCAACCTTCTATTCCTATCGGTTTTCCTTCCTACTCGTTCGTCGAAAATGAAAGAAGCGTTCCAATCCAGTCCGCATCCAATCCAGCATCCGCATCCAATCCAGCAGCAAGCGTCGCGGCAAACTAGTGCTCCATTCGTCGTGAATGTTTCAAGTGTTCCAAATCCTATTGTCACACCAATAGTTTCAAATAGTGTGTGGAACAATCCATCAATCTCGGTGTTTGAACCTAATTCCCGACAAATAGCCGCAAGACACGTCGTGCCCAAGGAGTTACCAGAATTCGCCGGTGATCCAACAGACTGGCCATTGTTCATCAGCAGCTACAAGAACTCAACACGTATGTGTGGATATACTGACGACGAAAACCTCATGAGGCTTCAACGCTGTTTAAAAGGAAATGCGAAAGAGGCAGTTCGGGGACATCTGTTTCACCCGTCATCGGTATCACAGATTATAGCTACATTGGAAACACTCTACGGACGTCCGGAATTGCTAGTGAAATGTTTGATGAACAAGGTGTATTCTACTCCAGCGCCGAGAGCGGATAAGTTAGAGAGCCTTATCAGCTTCGGTTTAGTCGTGCAGAATCTTTGCAGTCAGCTGCAGTCTATGGGAATGGAAGCACATATGTCCAATCCCTCACTGCTTCAGGAACTGGTAGACAAGCTGCCGGCTAATATCAAGTTGGACTGGGCCATGTCCCAACGCCACCTTCCTGTAGTGGATTTACGTGATTTCGGAAATTATATGTCTACGATTGTTTCTGCAGCCAGCACCGTCACATTCTACGCAGAGCTGTTACGAAAACCGGAGAAGACTAAGGGAAAGGAGAAGGGTTTCGTGAATGCTCATTCATCGGAACAAATTCGGAAAGCCGATCGTGACGTCAGAAAGGATGAAGTGAGCGCTAGTCCAACCTATCAATCGAAACCGTGCCTTATGTGTAGGAAGGACGGACATAAAGTTAGGGACTGCTATAGTTTCAAAAACTTGTCACTGGAAAATCGGTGGAAGAGTGCCCATCAACTGAACCTTTGTCGTCGTTGCCTGACTCCTCATGGTAAGTGGCCATGCAAAGCAACTGTGTGTGGCATAAATAGCTGTGAAATGCGTCACCATAAGCTACTGCACCCTGGAAATCCCCTGCCATCGACCACTGAAGCATCATCATCAACAAGAAGCCAGCCCAGACCAGCACCGTCTGCAACTGTAAACGTTCATCGTCAGCATCCATGTCCGGTGCTTTTTCGGATACTTCCCGTGACTCTTCATGGGAAAACAGCGTCTGCCAACACGTTTGCGTTTCTAGATGACGGTTCGTCATATACTTTGGTGGAAAAGGATTTAGCTGCTGAACTGGGCGTTGAAGGTGAAGCCGAGCCTCTGTGTTTGCAGTGGACCAGCAGTATCAAGCGAACTGAAAATGATTCGCAGAGCATTCAGCTGGATATATCTGCCGCTGGTAGCGACCGTAAGCACAAACTGGATTTTGTGCGAACAGTTGAAAGTTTAGATCTCCCTCCGCAGTCTTTGCCCTATGACGAATTGGCGTGCAAGTTCGATTACCTTAAAGGTCTTCCTGTGAACAGTTATTCAACCGCTGCACCTCGTATCCTGATTGGCGTCGACAACGCTAAGTTGCTGCTAACATTGAAGAAGCGAGAAGGAAAGTATTACGAGCCAGTTGCAGCAAAAACAAGACTAGGTTGGACCGTTTATGGTAAAGTAGAAGGTTTCTGTAACTCCTCTCAGCATCGTCTCCTTCACATTTGTGCTCGTTCGTCCGATCAACAGCTACACGATGCAGTGAAAGACTTCTTCTCCGTCGAAAATGTTGGTGTAGCCCTAGTTCCACAAATTGAAGGTGACGAAGATCGTCGATCTCGTGAGATTTTGCAAAAGACAACAGTCCGCACGGCATCCGGACAATTCCAGACCGGCTTATAGTGGAAGTTTGACTGCATCGAGTTTCCTGATAATCGATTCATGGCTGAGAAACGGCTGACATGTCTGGAGCGGAGCCTATTAAAGAAACCAGATTTATACGCAAATGTCAGACAGCAGATCCTCGATTATCAAGTGAAAGGTTACGCTCACAAGTTAACCAAGGAAGAATCACGCACCAGTGACCCCAAAAAAGTCTGGTATTTGCCATTAGGAGTGGTGCAGAATCCTAAAAAACCGGGCAAAGTGCGAGTTGTGTGGAATGCTGCGTCAAAAACCGGTGGAGTATCGCTGAACTCCATGCTGCTAAAAGGCCCAGACCTTCTCACACCTTTACCATCCGTTTTGTTCATATTTCGTCAACGAAAAATTGCCATCACGGGTGATATAAAAGAAATGTTCCACCAGCTCATGATACAACCAGAAGACCGGCAAGCGCAGCGCTTCCTATGGTGGGATAATCCAGGGGATCCAGTGCAGGAATACGTGATGGATGTTGCAACCTTTGGATCAACATGTTCGCCATGCTCTGCACAATATGTGAAGAATAGGAACGCAGAAGATTGGAAAGAGACATATCCGGATGCAGCAGCGGCTATAGTGAAAAATACTTACGTGGATGACTACGCAAACAGTTCAGATACAGTAGAAGAAGCAGCTCGCATAGCACTCGAGGTGAAGGAGATTCATGCGAGTGCGGGATTCGAAATTAGAAATTGGCTCTCGAATTCCAAACAAGTTCTTCGACGGATCGGGGAACAAAGTTCTAAAGCCTCGAAATGTTTCACAGCGGAAAAGTCGACCGATTCAGAACGAGTCCTGGGGATGACCTGGCTGCCGGAGAGTGACAAATTTACATTTGCCTTCAAGTTTTGAGACGATGTGGTCCAGCTACTTACGGAAGGAATCATCCCAACGAAACGACAAGTATTGAGAGTCGTGATGAGTATCTTTGACCCCCTTGGACTAGTGGCAGCGTTTGTCATAGACGGCAAGTGCTATATCCAGGATGAATGTAGATGGGTTCCTACGCGTTTAAACGTAGCAGATGAAGCTACAAAATGGGGTAAAGGACCTAACTTCCAAGCTGACAGTAGGTGGTTTGTTGGACCGCAATTCCTTTATGAAGACGAATCTAAGTGGCCAATCCAAGAGTTCTCGCCACCGGATACTTTGGATGAAATGCGATCCGTTCACGCTCATCATCGTACAGAGCCAGAACCTCTGATTAATTACTCTCGGTTTTCCAAATATCCACGGTTACTTCGAACGGTAGCCTATGTTCTTCGATTTATCGCTCGATGTTCCGCAAAAAGTGGCTCAGAGCCTCCTGATATGGTAGTGCTCTCGCAGAAGGAACTACTGAATGCGGAAGTTATGCTTTGGAGGTTAGTGCAGGCTGAAGTATATCATGAAGAGGTGTTGACCATTCGAAAAAACCGACATTTGCCACTGGATCAAGCTAAGCGGTTGGCAAAAGACAGCCCCCTACGGAAGCTAACGGTGTTTCTCGATGATAATGGGGTTCTTCGGATTGATGGATGAATTAGATCTGCTAAGTTTGTTCCCTATGGAGCAAAGTTTCCTGTAGTTCTTCCGAGAAAGCACCGTTTTACCGAGTTGCTTGTTGAATATTTTCACCAGCGATACGCACACGGATATGGAGAAACAGTTACAAACGAACTTCGACAGGCTTACCATATTTCCAATATAAGGACCGTTGTTCGGATGGTAGCAAAACGGTGTTCATGGTGCATCGTCTATCGTGCTCTTCCCAAAGCTCCTCGAATGGCACCCCTTCCAGCCGCTAGAGTGACACCGTACGTTCGACCATTCACCTTTATGGGCATCGATTATTGCGGGCCTTTCCTAATACCCATTGGACGAAGTAACGTAAAACGATGGGTAGTACTCATCACCTGCCTAACTATACGAGCCGTGCATCTAGAGGTAGCTAGCAGCTTATCCAGCGAGTCATGCAAAATGGCGATCAGGCGGTTTATAGCCAGAAGAGGTGCCCCGCAAGAGATCTATAGTGATCAGGGTACGAATTTTGTTGGAGCAAGCAGGGAGCTGCGATCAGAAATATCGGCGACGAATCGTATTTTGGCTGGAACGTTCACCAACCAGTGGCGTTTCAACCCTCCTGCTGCGCCACATATGGGTGGCGTGTAGGAACGACTGGTGCGGACGGTGAAGTTGTCTTTGGAAACATTGTCGGTTAGCAGAACGCCAAATGAAGAAACCTTCCAGACGCTCTTGACCGAAGTCGAAGGAATCATTAATTCCAGGCCGTTGACATTTGTTCCTTTGGGAACGGAAGACGATGAAGCGCTTACGCCCAACCACTTCTTGATGCTGAGCTCAAGTGGTGTACTTCAGCCGTAGCAATTACCGAAGGTAGGTAGTGGGCGAACGCTCAGAGCTAACTGGGATCAGATACAGAGTTTACTCGATGAATTTTGGACAAAGTGGATCAAGGAATATCTGCCTACAATTTGCCGACGTACTAAGTGGTTCGACGACACCAAGCCAGTGAAAGTTGGAGATTTGGTAGTCATAGTAGATGAAGGTGCGCGAAACAGGAGCATTGTCGGCGATAATTAATTATTAAAACTTAAAGTAATTTAACTAACGGTAATTGTGAATTATATTGAATTGTTATTATTTGTAAGTAGCTCATTCACATAAACATAAAGTTTAAATAAACTTACGAGCACTTATTCCACAGAAAACATTGAATTGCTTACGGATAGAGGGACAGTACGTGAACAAACAGGTTAAGATAAGGACTAATAATGTAAGTAAAATTAATATAATGTTTCCATTAGTTGTTAAAAATAATAAATATTCGCAGCTTAAAGCATGCTCTAAAAAAACGAGTTTGCTACACAGACGTCCCGAAATTTACCTGCTGTCTCGTCCACCGCAACAGGAACTCAGTATCAGTACGACGGATGAATACGAACAAACGAAACTGGAAGCCAAAGGAGTTCGATAGCGACCTATTTACAGAAGCACTGCGTGTAGAAAGTGCTCCTTTGGACGCGGACCAGCTGACGGCATGATTGACTGTGGCATGTGATACCACCATGCCGAGGAAGTTGAAGCCAAGAAACGAACGGCGCCCTGTACACTGGTGGAACGAGGCACTCAGTAACCTTCGTGCTAGTTGTCTCAGGACTCAGTTGGCTAGGACCGACGCTTTGGAACGCAATGATGTGTTAACACTGATGTTGCCAACGGGAGTCAAGATCGTTGGTTTTGCTGACGATATTTTCTTGACAGTTTCAGGCGAGACGCAAGAGGAAGTGGAGATGTTGGCGACCGAAGCGATTGACACGGTTGAGAACTATATGCGCGAAGCTAAACTGCAGATAGCAAACCACAAAACGGAGCTGCTAGTGGTCAGCAATTGCAAAGCGGTGAAACGGGTGGAACTCGTCGTGGGAGGGCATGTCAAAGCCTCGAAGCGAGCACTGAAGTACATGGTAGTGATGATCGACGGCCGGCTGAACTTCAACAGCCACGTCGATTATGCCTGCGAAAAAGCGGCAAAGGCTATTAACGCGATAGCCAGAATCATGCCGAATAGCTACGGACCTACCAGTAGAAAGCGGCGTATACTAGCTAGCGTTTCCTCTTCAATAATGAGGTACGGTAGGCCAGCCTGGATTTCTGCTCTTTGGAAGCAGTATGTGTTATCGCCGGAATGATTCCTATCGACATTATCCTGGTCAAGGACAGTGAGTGCTACACGAGGAACGAAACCAAAGGTGTTCGGAAGATGGTGCATCGATAGCGAAGTGACAGCAGGAGTGGGACACGGCGCGAAACAGTAGGTGGACACACCGGCTTATACCGGTGCTGTCGTTTTGGACAAATAGAAAACATGGCGAAATTTACTATCACTTGATGCAGTTCCTGTCTGGTCATGGATGCTTCAGAAAGCATCTGCATCGGTTTAGACACGCAACGTCACCCGTCGAAACGTAGAAGGAACACTAGCACGTGATCTTCGATTGCCCAAGGTTTGAGGAAGTTCGGAGGGTGATGCCAGTGCTTAATACGGAGAACATCATCGAAGAAATATGTCGAGAGGAGAGCACCTGGAATATCGTTAATAGTGTAGTGATGCAAATTATAACTGAGTGGCAGTTTGGTTTTCGCCATGGGCATTCAACTACGCATCAACTTTTGAGAGTAACAAATTTAATTCGTTCAAACAAAGCTGAAGGCTGCTCCACTGGAGTTGCTCTTCTAGACATAGAAAAAGCATTCGACAGTGTTTGGCATGAAGGTTTGATTGCGAAACTGAAGAAGTTTAATTTTCCGCTTTATATCATGAAATTAGTTCAAAACTACTTAACTGGTAGAACTTTGCAAGTAAATTATCAGAATTCTAAATCTGTTCAATTGCCCATTAGAGCTGGTGTTCCTCAAGGTAGCATACTTGGGCCAATACTATATAACATTTTCACTTCAGATCTCCCTGATTTACCTCAGGGGTGTCAAAAATCTTGCTTTGCTGATGACACAGGCATTTCCGCTAAAGGAAAAAGTCTTCGTGTTATATCCAGGAGGCTACAAAAAAGCTTGGATATTTTTACAGATTATTTTCAAAAATGGAAGATTTCTCCTAATGCTTCCAAAACTCAACTTATAATATTCCCACACAAGCCTAGAGCTGCATTTTTGAAACCAAGTAATAGTCATATAGTCACTATGAACGGAGTTCCAATTTCTTGGTCAAGTCAAGTAAAATATCTTGGACTGATACTTGATCAAAAATTAACTTTTAAAGATCACATTGAGGGCATTCAAGCCAAATGTAATAAGTACATAAGATGTTTGTATCCTCTTATAAACAGAAAATCCAAACTTTGTTTAAAGAACAAACTTCTAATATTCAAACAAATTTTTAGACCGGCCATGCTTTATGCTGTGCCAATATGGTCTAGTTGTTGCGCAACTAGGAAAAAAGCACTTCAAAGGATTCAGAACAAAGTTCTGAAAATGATTTTGAAGCTGCCACCCTGGTTCAGTACTATTGAATTACATAGAATTTCAAACGTTGAGACTCTAGAAGAAATGTCCAACAAAATAATTCATAATTTTAGACAAAAATCATTGCAATCTTCAATTGCAATGATCAATTCTCTCTATAGATAAGAACTAGTTTTAAGAAATCAACTGTAATTCTGACACGCAGGCAAAATAAACCCTGTTAAAAATTCTGAATAGACAAAGTAAAAATAATATTAACACAATTAGATATTAATGATAGCATATAAGGTTGAAATGTTAATTACTTAGCAGGATCACCTAGGATAATATATGAATGTAAAACAATGTAAAATTTGGAATAAATAAAGAGTTAAAAAAAAAAAAAAAAAAAAAATAACTGAGTGGCAGCGCGAATGGAGGGAACATCGATGGGTACCCCGAACAACTCAAAGTAACGTCGGCAATGGAGAGGACAACATTGAGAGCATCTGGTTCCCTGTAAACAGTGTAGTGATTTTATTGCGAAGTGAAGATTGTTGGGCAGTAGCGCTGGAGCAGAAGAGGGTACCACGAGTGTGACTGTGAGGAGAGCACGTAATGACTACTCCATATCGGTACACGTCGCGGTGGGCACATAAAGCAGCACAAAATAACGTCGGCAAGAGCCAAGACAACAGAGAAGTGCATGAGCACAGCCGTCCCCTGAAGTAGTCGCTTCATCGTGGTACCGGGAGGAGAAAGCAGGTTTCTTAGTGGTTAGGCACGGAAGTGAGTCCCACACAGTGCCAGGGTTTTGAAGGTTTTTTTAAGCTTATGGTTAAAGAAACACACACACACACACACACACACACACACACACACACACACACACACACACACACACACACACACACACACACACACACACACACACACACACACACACACACACACACACACACACACACACACACACACACAAACACACACATCACTGAAGAAGAATGAAAAATATTTGTCGAATTGCAAAAAATCATAAATGGGACACAAAGATATTATCATTGTTTTTTTTATCATTGAAAGAGTTCTGAACCATCATTTATCACGACCGGCCGTATTATAATTTATATCCCAAAAACCGCAAACCCAGACATGATTACAGTCCACTGCTCCGGCGATGGTACACAATGCAATCAAATATTGATACTATCTGTGTCATGATTTATTTGAATTGTAGTTGAAATTCCGGTCTATTATTGTTTCATAGTCTATAGTTTCTATTACTATGTTTTACCTGTTATTATCAATGTACCTTTATTTGAGTAAATAAAACGTCATTCTGTTATACACGGGTTAAAATCCACACATATTTAATGGCAAAAGTCCATGTAAAATTCCACATAATATTCATTTGTTCACACATAAACAGAACCCTTGAGAAAAACCTACACACTTAGTTTTTTTCGCCGAGAATCCAACAGCCGATCGTTTCGGCATTTCAGTTTACTGAGACTCGTCGAATAAATTACCGAGATTCAGCTAACAAATGAAAACTTTGCCGAAAATCAGCTAACAAACGAAAATTTGACAGAAATATCAGCAAAAGTTACTGCCGAGTTGATCGGCTGTTGGAAATTTTGCCGAAGTAAATTGAGTGTGTATGAAATTTATGTGGCAAATGAAAAGTATGTTTTGCCACACATAATGGTTATGTGTACACATAGGAAGTATGTGAGGCTACAAATAGGTATCATTTATTGATCTAATTGCAAAAATTCATGTGTGGGACACATCGATATTATCATTACTTTTTATCAGTGTAGTCAGTCGAAGAGTAAACACGCTGTTTTAATGTACCTCGGAATACGACAGTTGGCGACGAGTCTGACAATCACTGATGTAAAGGTATCTAACACTACAAACAGATCTTGTTTCCGGTGCTGAAGTGAGGCACACTTGATCAATGTATGTGCACACCGAAATACAATTTGCAGTTATTGCAAAAAGAAGGGGCACTTAAAGCGCGTGTGCCTAAGTTTCACATCTGGTAATTTCCTATATTGAAACAAATTGCGACTACTACCAAATAGCAGAAGTACAATGCAAATATAGTCGAAAAATATGAGCAGGATGAGTATTCATACAACGTTGAAGTGAATGAAATATATTACGCGATTATGTACGCCGTAAAAAAATGGATATGACCCGCGATTGTTCGGATTGCACAAGAACGAGAACTGGTCCAGGGTAGTATGTGGCCAGGAGTAAAGATAATCCCAGACATTTCAACCGAGGCAACTATCAACCGTAAGCGAGATTTTTTGCCACATTTGGTTTACCGTCTGTACTTGTCACGAACCGAGGATCCCAGTTTACATCTGATATGTTTCAAACGTTCTTGAAAAGAAATGGAGTCATCCAGAGAATGGGTACTCCATCGTCAAATCTTTGCGTTGTTCACGCTCTCAACGAAATGGCAGAACATCTTAATGGCGTACAGGCAAACTGTTCATCCTTCAACCGGTCGCAGGCCGCCTATGTCAGTGTTCGATAGGCAGATCAGGTCACGCATTGATTTGATGATTCCGACGAAACAAAACGATACTCATACTCGTGGGGAAGAAACAGTAGAACGCTAGTTACGATTTTACAGATGGGGGTTCACAAAAAATAAAAGCCGAAACGTATAGATCCGAAGTTAAAACAAGACTGATTTATTAATACAATTCTAATTGCTAAGAAACCTAATTGTCCCTAGCTACATGATGACAGTCCCACGGTCGCGGTGTCGGCTCAGCATTTTCGGAATCCCACGGTGAAATGTTTACCTCGATGTCACGTCGCTTTCTTCCCACGGAAGACGGGTGTTAACTTGACCCTCCTTAAAAATGAGGCTCCGTACGAATGGGCTCCTCTAGCGGCACGTTGACCTTGGTTTCGTCTTTCGTAGTCTTGTCCTGTTGTTTTATCCGTATGTCCACCTTAGATCCTCTAAGATGGAATAGAAAGAAAACAGCACATATGATTATAGGAGTGACCGATAGTCCTCCAAAAATTGTCCAGTGTGACCATTGGAGACTCGTGGCATTTAAACGAATCGCCTTCATTTCCTTCCTGGTTTCCATATGTAGATTATGAAGATGGTCTAAACTCAAGTTAACAACTGTTCGTTGTTTTTCAATGGGAATTCCATATAACGGTAAGTAAATTGGTTTACCTGTAGTATTTTGAACTTGATGCAAAAAGGTATTGTTATCAATGGTTACCTCGCAGTTGCTGAAGGATATAAGGTAAGTTCCTGACAGGTTCCTTGTCGGTGAACCACAGTTGGTGTTTAGGGTGAAATTCTTCCGAAGATTAGTGAGAATGTGTTGATTGTCGATTAAAACGACTTCTTCCTTCGGGTTGGCAAGGTATACGCATTTAGCTGATCTTCTATTGATAAGGTTGGGCACACATATTGTATCGTCTGGTGTTATGTCTGTTGTCTCGAAGATCTTTGGTTCCAGGCTGTGAACTATGTAATACTTGTTTCCATGGTTAAGGTAATGGTTATTAGGAACATGGATCTGTTGATTATTAAACCATGTTGGCAGCACGAAAATCTTTCTATAAATCCTTGGATCCAATTTCGGTAACTTGATCAGAAGAGCAATATCGAAAGCGTTGGTGACTATTGAGGTGGTTGCATTGGACAATGCTTCGGCGGTGTTCCAGACTGTTATGTTTTCCCTAGCTAAATCATTTATAATTAAATCAATTTCAGATGGACTCAATACTCTTTCGTTAAGAATTCCTATTTTTGCTAACATCATTGTTTCTCTTATCTGGAATAGTTTTTCATACAAAAACTCAAGATTTAAATATATGTTCAGAGAATATAATTCAGAAGATTTAGAATTGAATAATTTTATAGATTCCTTTGTCCCTGGCCAAGGATGAAGGGTTTGACGATGATTCGTCAAGTGTCGATATAATCAATCTTCTGTTTGATACTAGTAATTATAGCTGAGATATTTCAATTATTTAAGTTATTTATTTTTTCGAAACTTGATTTATCATACCTTTAACATAGCTATAGAAACAGTTGCGCGTGATTTAACTACAGCTGCCTATCACTATTGTTAGAGGGACCGCCAGGGCTAAGTACGGGTCTATACTAACAACTCTAGCACTAACAAGACCCCGAAACCAACGTTCATCTACGTAGATTAGTTATATTGTAGTTATGTATTATTACTAACTTTTATTTCCTACTTTATTGTTACTCTTGGTGGTAGGCGAAAGTGTCTATTAGAATTCTTTTCATCAATTCACATTAATAATTACTTTGTTATTGTCTCTTTTCTAATTTCTTTTTTCTTCTCTTCTGTCTCTTGTTTTTGTTGCCAATAACGCATGATTATTGTCTGAACTGCTTCAGTAAGGAATTGGGTGACGTTCCGCCTGGTTGGTCGAGACGGAAATCAAGTAGGAGTAAGAGATGACATTCATCATGTCATTGTTGTTTGAATCCTAGATCTAAAATACTGGGCTTCTTATTTCACCTCATCTTGTTCAAAAGGGCTTGAATAAAATAAGTGGCTTACACAGATCACTTGAAGATGTAATATGACGAAACATTTTTAATATTAGCATAGAACTTGAGTCGATGTTTCATAAGTTGACTGAGATGCTTTATTGAAAAATTTAATAACGCAAGGCTAACAAATGTATTTGAAATTGAACTTATCATCTCGTTGTTTCTTCCAAACATGCTTAATTCCGATGTTTCTTCATTTCACATCCGTTGAACAATACTGAATAGCCATTTCGTTTTGATAATATCACTTTTTAATGACTATATATCTGTTTCTTTTTTGGTATACTGGAGTCAACAGGAAAGCTAGATTTGTATCATCGAATTTATCTCTGCAGACACGTGAGAAGTGGCAAATGCTTTCAAAATTGTAATCAACAGTAAGTAGATGAGATCGAAAAGCAAGTTGGATGACAGTAACTTGCGGTACCAGTGCAACAACAACCAATAGGAGAAGAAACAGATGAGAACTAATTCATAGTTGAACTTATCAATTGCTAAAATGTACTTATCACCAAACTATTATTCCGGTCTCGTTTCAGCAATCAAACGCCACTCTCTCTTGCTTCACTTTCTGCCTCCTGATATTCGTTCACTCTAACTATCCCCTATTTTCAACAGCCTCTTACTATCCGGTATCGTAAGCAGGATTCACTTGACCCCTGTGGTTATTATTCTGTGATACCAAATCTATACTTCTACCCTATGGAGAGTGAATTTCATCACTGGAGACCTGGCCCTATGACCCCCTTCTGTGCTTGAAAATGAAATGAAAATGAAAATGAAATCTTTTTCGCTAGCTATGTGACGAACGAAACATATGACGAGAGGCCAAGCAAATTAGGCAAATGTTCAACGATATACAACTTTTTACAGAAAAAAAACCTGCCCAAACCTTTTACCTTCCCATAATCCCTGAGCAGCCGGTTTACCATAAACCACGCAGAACTTAATTGATCCTCATGGGTTAAAGATGCTGTGATGCTCACTCCCCTTCCCCTCCCTGATGTATTATGGACGATGTGAAATTTCACATCGGTGACTTGGCCATCGACCCCCTTGTACATCACAAAATGAAAATGAAAATGAAAATGAATAATTTGATAGATTCCTTTGTTTTGAAAAGAGCTTCTTTCATTTGTAAAGATATTTCTCTATTAATTCGAACTTGTTGATTGTTATTACTAATAAGGCTATTAATGGAGTTATTGATAATCTTTAAGTCATTAGCATCTGGATTTCCTGCTAAATATTTCCACGCTGTACCTAAGCTATCCCATCTTCTTACTCTTCTTATAGGTACCAAATTTTTGAATCAATTTCATTAAATTTTGTAAGTATTAAAGTGGTAAACTGATTGCCTTCTATCTGTTTGAACTCTGATTTGAGATTCTGTATTTGATATTGAAATGAGCCTAAATTAAAATGATGTATGTAATAATTATAGTCTATTTGAATTCGTCCATGTCCTTGATGGTAGATAAACAGTGGTTGGTTGTCCGTCTGTTGTACTGAAATCGTCTGCGTGTTGCTAAGTCCAACGTCTGGCACCAGAAATATCCTGAATTAGAATAAATACGATTAGTTCTGTCGAATTTTTAAGTCATTTTTATGTATCCTTCTGTTGTCTGATGTTGTAATGGTGCTTTTGTTTACATTTTTTATTCTGATCTTTTTGTATCGAGGAACTGTCTTTAATCTTCGCCTTGTCTTTTCAAATACGTCCTTGTCTGAGGGAATGTCACATGGAGAAAGTTTTCTATTATGGTAGTCTAAGTCTTTTTCTTGTTTCTTTTTCAAATTTTTGTGTACTGTCTCGATTATGTGTGAGCAGAGACCGAAATTTTCGCCTACTTGAGAAGAAAAACGTCCTTTTTCACCCGCTTGGAGAAGCAAATGAGAATGTGAGAAGCGAGAGACTATTATACGCTCACAGCAGTTTTCGCGAGAAAAGCAACGGCGATTTAGAATTTTCGGAGAGCATGAGTAGCTGATAAATCGTTTCTTTTTCGGTGAATCATAGATGCCGATAATTATTTTTCACTTACTTTTTGACACCTGAAAATGCACCCGTCTGTATGCTTGTTTTATTCTGACATTATAATTCTATAATGATGGTCCATGGCGGTACCAGTGTGCACCAACTTGGCCTTATTTTCGGGTTTTGCTCCTCGTTTGCGATCTTAGCATGTTTTCAGTGAAAAATGTGACATGAGAACAAATGTTCGTTGAATTGTGGAGAGAGATATTTTCGCATATGCAAGCGAGAGGATAATGAATTATCGGCGAAAAAGGAGAGATCGAAAACCTGTTTGAGAGAGAGCATGGTTTTCACCCAGCTGAGCGATAATTTCGATCTCTGTGTGTGAGGAGGTTGGGATGATAATTTCTAATGGCGTGAATTTTGTGCAAGAATGTATGGTGGAATTGTATTTAATAACAGACATTTCGATTAGTTGGAGTGGTTTTTTCTACGCATTTTCTGCTTTTGTAAGTCGATAAATTTCCTGTAAGGTGGAATTAAATCTTTCCACAACTCCATTCATCTCGCTTCGACCTGTAGCTACTATGTAAGGAGTAATTTTATTTTGATTGAAAAAGTTTACCAGTTCGCCAGACAGGAAAGATTTTTCGTTGTCCATCCCAACGATTTCTGGTAATTTGAATTTAGATAATACTTCTTAAACAGCAGGTACAAGATCTATAGCTGCTCTAGATTTTACTGGATGAACTTGGGCGTATTTAGAAAACTGATCGACGCACGTGAGAAAGATCAATTTTTCTATAAACATTATATCGATGTGAACAATTTGTAAAGGTGAATTTGGAATAGGTGTTTTTTTTAAGAGGAAAACGAATAGGATTTCTATCGTATTTGTTTTCCTGGCACAATTGGCAATTATTAAGAAATTCGCGAAGTTTTTTGCTCAATTGTGGAAAATAAAATTTCCGTAAGATTTGAATTTTATTTTCCTCTAGTCCGCGATGAGCTCGATAATGCTCTTTTTTGATAATATCCCATTGCGTATGATCGTCCGGAACGTCAATATGTAAATTTTGAGTAAAACGAATCTTTAACAGATTTTCCCGACCGAAATGTTTTTTATAAACTTCTTGGATTTGTCCCATTATGTTTTCATCTGTTAATAAACCGTTTAATTTACTTGGGTTAACGTGAGTCTTCAAAACCTGTAAAATAGAATTGTCATTAATATTTTGCATATGAATTGTTAATCGGGTGTAATTTGGAAATGGATGAGATACTTCTATCTTATCAGGACCCTTTTTAATGATGAGTTGATGTTGGAAGACTTTTAATGGTGATTCTGTAGAAATTATGTACATATCAGCACTAGTGTCTGCTGAATGTTGAGTTCCAGTCATTGACAAAACAATTCGACTAAGTGCATCGGCCACAACATTAGATTTACCAGGTTTATATTCAATCTGGTAATCGTGCTCCTCTAAGTACGATTTCCAACGCTTCAGTTTACCGTTCGTATTTTTAGGTGAGAGAGAAAACGTCAAAGGCTGGTGGTCTGTCAAAATTTTAAAGCTTGTCCCATACAAATAATTTCGGAATGTCTGTAGTGCCCAAAAGATTGCAAGCATTTCTTTTTCTGGCACGGAATACTTTTCTTCTGATTTTGATAAGCTCCTTGATGCGAAGTGGATAGGTTTGTCTTTTCCATTTTCACCTTGGGATAATACCGCTCCTATGGCAAAGTCCGAGGCGTCGGTAGTCAATAAAAATGGTTTGCTATAGTCTGGGTATATCAAAATATCCGAGGACGATAGCAAACTTTTCATTCTTTGAAAACAATTTTGTTCACATTCTGTAAATTTAATTTTTTTATTCGAATGGCATCCTTCCCCTCTTAAAAGGTTGGTAAGAGGTTTTGCGATTTTCGCGAAGTCTTTTACAAACCTTCTATAGTAGCCCATCATTCCTAAGAATGATCTTAGCTCTTTGATAGTTCTAGGTTCAGGATAACGTTCTATAGCCTCTATTTTCTTAATATTTGGTTTAAGGCTTTCAGATGTGAAAACATATCCAAGAAATTCAATTTCTTTATGTAAAAATTCCGATTTGTCCAGCTAAATCTTTAAATTCGCTTTATTCAATGCTGTTAGAACTACTTCAAGATTATGAAGTACTTCCTCCAAAGATTTTCCAAAAATGATTACGTCGTCAATATAAACGTAACATATTTTGCCAATGTATTCTCGCAATACGTCATCGATCACTCTTTGAAATATTGCGGGAGCATTTTTTAAACCAAATGGCATACGAGTAAACTCATATTTGCCATTGCACTATGGTCCAGATCACGAATTTACGAGGAAACATGCCCCCAGCGCCTAAACTTGAAACTTTACAGCAAAGTAATGTTCTACAATATGGTTTGTATCATCAAGGCCCATTTTTTGATGTTGATTAAAATTAGGGTGGTCCCCATTTTCACGGAAATACAAAAACTAACTTTTTTATTTGCAGAAATAGACGTTTACATCTTTTGGCAAAATTGTAGCGCAAAAAATTTCATGGAATTTTTATTAAGAAATTTTTTTGTACCAAAAATTGACCGATTTAGAGCAATTTTTTCTCATCAACTTAGGGTGTACCATAAAAAATTGATTTTTTTGCCCTTACTTTTTTATTTCAATTCCCACCGTAAAGTTGTGTTTGGACGAGTTTTAGAACTTTTTAAGACGCGTACTTTGGTATACAAATTTTGCCGCTAGCTTCAATAAATCAATAGTTATTGAAGTTTTTCTTTAAAAAATACGTCCTTTTTAAATGTTGATTTTTATGATTGGGGCAGATACAAAAAAAAATTAAAGGCGTCATTTGAAAACACAATTTATATTGTTGAACAAATGTGAAAACTAGAGATATGTTATTTCTGTATCTTGAGAAAATTACAGTTTAATCTGGGATGGTTTAAGAAGAAAAACTTCAATAACTATTGATTGGTTAAAGTTAACGGCAAATCAAATACATCAAAATACGCGCCTTTAAAAGTTCTACAACTCGTCCGATCACAACTTAACGATGAAAATTGAAATAAAAAAGTTTGGACAGAAAAACTTTTTTTTATGGCTCACCCTAAGTTGACGAGGGAAAAGTTGCTCTAAATCGGTCAATTTTCAAGCTACAAAAAAAAATGTCTAATAAAAATTTTATGAAATTTTCTGCGCTACAATTTTGCCAAAGAATGTAAACGTCTATTTCTGCAAATAAAAAAGTTAGTTTTTGCATTTCCGTAAAAATGGGGACCACCCTAATTTTGTTCAACAAAATAAAAATAGGAATACGTTTTTATTTCAAGTTTCACCACCATTTTTTTTAAGGTTAATAATTGACCGATTTAGAGCAACTTTTCCCTCGTCAACTTAGGGTGAGCCATAAAAAAAAGTTTTTCTGTCCTAACTTTTTTATTTCAATTTTCATCGTTAAGTTGTGATCGGACGAGTTGTAGAACTTTTAAAGGCGCGTATTTTGATAAATTAACTTTGCCACTAACTTTAATCAATCAATAGTTAAGTTCTAAAACTCGTCCAAACACAACTTTACGGTGGGAATTGAAATAAAAAAGTAAGGGCAAAAAAATCAATTTTTTATGGTACACCTTAAGTTGATGAGAAAAAATTGCTCTAAATCGGTCAATTTTTGGTACAAAAAAATTTCTTAATAAAAATTCCATGAAATTTTTTGCGCTACAATTTAGCCAAAAGATGTAAACGTCTATTTCTGCAAATAAAAAAGTTAGTTTTTGTATTTCCGTGAAAATGGGGACCACCCTAATTTTAATCAACATCAAAAAATGGGCCTTGATGATACAAACCATATTGTAGAACATTACTTTGCTGTAAAGTTTCAAGTTTAGGCGCTGGGAGCATGTTTCCTCGTAAATTCGTGATCTGGACCATAGTGCATTGTTGATAAGCAGTTTTATTAATTTCGCTCTCTTTCATCTTTATCATCTTTATCGGACACTATCGGTTTGTATCTGAGCTATTATTAATGATAGTAGTTCATTTACACGGCTATAGTATGAAGTAATGGTAATGGGAGCATGTTTCCTCGTAAATTCGTGATCTGGACCATAGTGCATTGTTGATAGAAAAAGCAGTTTTATTAATTTCGCTCTCTTTCATCTTTATCATCTTTATCGGACACTATCGGTTTGTATCTGAGCTATTATTAATGATAGTAGTTCATTTACACGGCTATAGTATGAAGTAATGGTTTCGTTAGCTGACTTTTTAATGGAGGTCAGCTGGAAATCAAGGGTTTTAATATCTCTTTGATCCTTATAGTAAAGGATCAAAGTATTTTTAATGTCTGCCCAGTTGGTTTGGACATTGTTCGCGTTTAATACGTTCGCCGCTTCTCCGTCAACTTTGCGACGAACGGTTCGCTCTAAAACGCTAATTTGTACAGGTGTTGCACCCTTTTCTCGGTATGCCCGAAAGATAGAGTCAACATCGGAAATCCAATCAATTAATTTGGTCGGATCTCCGTAGAATAGTTTGATATCTTTGACAAAATCAGGAATTTTGCCAATATTGATAAATTCCTCAGTAGTTAGAGGTGCCACATTTTGATTAAGGGCCATGATTCTCCCAAAATATATATCGAATCTAGATTTTTTCCTATCAATGGGCTTCAGTTTAAAAAAAATATTTCACTTCGTTTGGTTTTTATAACTCACTTTTCACTGATTTGTTTCACTATGTATGGTTCACTTTTATCAATATAAAAATTTAAATAAATGGTTAACAAAAGGTTGTCTACTTACAATAAAATGTTCATCCCTTCGTTCCGTGGGGAGAAAAGAAGCAGGCACTTCGGGAGGTTCCTGTTTGCTGATCCGCTACTGAGGGCCCTTGTGCCGATCGGGAGTTTTCCACGGTGTCTTCTTTTCTGCTTCGTTGATTGTTGATGCTGGCTCTTTGAACCAGGTTTCACTTGGCGGCTGCAACCGGGATGTGATTTTTTTTTAGAATTTTTAGCACTGCACTGATATGAAGATTTCGTTAGCAGCACGGCTCTTTGAACCGTTATTTGTTGAATGGTTGTCCACTTTTCAAGATTTTCACTACCACTTGTCTTCATTTTTAAGATTTTTCACCAACAATTCAACTTATCAATTCCACACGCGAAGGTCCCTATTCGGGCGCCAGTTACGATTTTACAGATGGGGGTTCACAAAAAATAAAAGCCGAAACGTATAGATCCGAAGTTAAAACAAGACTGATTTATTAATACAATTCTAATTGCTAAGAAACCTAATTGTCCCTAGCTACATGATGACAGTCCCACGGTCGCGGTGTCGGCTCAGCATTTTCGGGATCCCACGGTGAAATGTTTACCTCGATGTCACGTCGCTTTCTTCCCACGAAAGACGGGTGTTAACTCGCTCATTCGTAAGCGAAAGGGTTGCAGCTAGAGACTTACTTTCTTCGGAGAAATTGTGATTTGGCGTTGTAACCGAGTACGTTGGAACGCTACACTACATGGTCGAGCTTGACGATGGAAGATTGTGGAAGCGGCATATCGGTCAACTTCGAACAGGCCCTACGATCAAAACTCCGCTGTTCGATGGTTTACCTACTCGTAGTTCCACGTTGTCCCAGAACCCAATTTCGGTCGTGCCAACAGTTGCAACCTCTCCATCTACTCCCCATGTGATCTTAGCTGATCCAGTCCCTCAGAGCCCCATCACCAAGACAAATCACGACAGCCCGGTTTTGGAAGAGGATGGTGCTTCCCTTATTGAAAACTTTTTTGAAGCCATTAATATTAAAGTGGCCTCTCCTTGCCGGTATCATTTCCTTCGATGGATAATGTTCCAAAAGAGGTCGGAGATTTGATTACTGTTTTGCAGTGGAATTGTCAAAGTCTTATTCCTAAATTGGAATCTCTTAAATTTTTGGCTTAAAATACCGGTTGCGATTACTATCTTCCGAAATCAATCTTCCGTTTCATGATTCCAATTTTATTCGTGTTGATCATAAGCATTCGCGTGAAGGAGGAGTACTTTTGAGGATCAAAATGTGCTACTCCTTCTAAAGAGTAAATTTTCCTCCAATTACAGGTATTGAAGTTGTCGCATGTCAGGCAGTTATGAAGGCTTATTCGGGACAAAGTCTGAACAAATTAAATTTGGAATAAAACAAATTTGCTGTTTGTTAAATCCAAAATGCATTTATTTATTCATTTAATTGTGTATTATTAGTCATCTTAAAACTAATTATAGTTACTTAATTAGGCTCCATGAAGAAATTACGAAGTTTGGAGTATACTCCAGCCAATAGGGTCTGCGTAGACTTCTCTGCAACCGATTTAGCTGCTTTTGTCCAATATTTCCGAAATTTTTCTGTAGTTGAAGTTTGTTGTTCATATTGAGAGAGTTCTCTTTTCGCAAGAGCCCAATACCACTTGATAGGCCGCAACTCTGGGCAGTTAGGTGGATTCACCTCTTTCGGACTCCATTCGATTTATACCATTCCAAAACATCTTTGGCGTAATGACAAGATGCCAAATCAGGCCAGAATAGCGAGGCATTATTTACGGTATATTTCCTTGTTTACCGTGCTGGTAGTGATGAAGATTTGGTTTGCTCGACCACAGACACACCAATATTTTTTGGGAAACTTGGCCTTTTTCTTCTTCCTGAAATGCTCCTCTACGCCGTTCCGTTGCATGACAGCATAATAAGACACTCCGGGAAGCTGCTTGAAGTCTTCCAGTACATACGTTTCATCGTCCATTATCACGCAGGAAAATTTCATCAAATATTCGCGGTACAGCTTGCGAGCACGGGTTTTAGCCGTCACATTCTGTTTATCATTACGGTTATTGAACGACTATAACTTGCCGGTGCTTGGAAGTTTGCACGAAAGTTGGGTCCCCAAATTTTTATTATTCTAGCCACAGTACGTACCGAAAGATCTGGTCTCTTCTGCAATATTTGCTTCACCCTTGCGTCTTTGTGGTTGTTTCTGAGATTCGTTTTCGTTCCGCTCCCAGTTTTCCTGGCTGTTGTCAAACGTGTATCGAAAGATTTAGGATTTTTATGAAAAGTGATTGCAGGAAAACCAAGCTTTTTTGCAAGTTTTCTTACTGATAGATACGGATTTTCATTGCGACCGCACACAATTGCTTTTCGCACTTGCTTTTCTTTCGACGCTATCTTCGATCTAAAAGCTAAAAGCGGTTGATTAATTTGCACGGTACAGGCTGGGTACGATGATAACCGGGCTTCCTTGATATATGGCCACTGTGATATATGACTTCAATATGTCAGTTCATAGCAACGGAGAAGCTACACGAAATACACCTTCCTCTCCAACCTTAGAGAGCGTGGTTCAAGCTCAAACTTGACCAGTTCCAGGAACGTCATTTCGCAGGAAACCTCCTTCTCCTAGGTGGGATTACCAATGCACGGAGGTTTGCCGTGAAAAAGCCAAAGCGTTTAAAGTTTTCTGTAGACGTAGAACACCTGAACACTTCAAAAAGGACACGAAACTCGAACGCGAACGTGAAAAGCCTCATCAAGGCCAAGAAACGCGATTACTGTCGATGAGTATTCTTTGGAAAACGGTGCGAAGATTGAGTATCTGAACTACGAACATCGAGAGCGAGGAGTACGATGATTCCTCGCGAAACGGAGAATTCGAAAGGTGAGATCAGTCAACCCTATTCAATGGTAGAGCTCTCTCTCGCACTCCTTTCGTGTGGCAATACGGCTTCAGGGGCTGATATAGCTAAGTTCAACTTGCTGAAGAACCTCCCAGACGTCACTTAGAGGCGCATATTGAATTGGTTTAATCAGCTTCTGGAACTAAACATTGTACCGGATGATTGGAGACGGGTGAGAGTTAATGCCATGAAAAAAACTGGTAAACCCGCGTTCAACCACAACTCCCATCGCGATGTTATCGTGTATTCGAAAATTGCTAGAGAAAATGTTTCTTTTTCGTCTGGACAAACGGGTTGAAACGAACAACCTGCTGTTAGATACTCAATATGGTTTCCATAGGGGTAAGGGTTGTCTTGCGTTTTTTTTCCACAGATATGCAGTTAGCTTTTGCTAAAAACAGTGAATGGCTTCTGTTTTCTTGGATAAAAAAGGGATTTTTGATTCAGTATCGGTTGAAGTTTTTTCAAATAAACTCCTTTTCTTCATTAATGATTTTTTTTTGTACAACTTGCTGTTAGAGGAACGTATGAGCTTTTCTCATGGAAACTCTACAGTTTCCTAATTTAGTTACATGGGTCTCCACCAGGAATCATGTTGAGGCCCTCTTTGTATAATTTTCATGTCAAAGACATTGATTGTTGTCTAAGTGATAGCTTTACGCTGAAACAACTTGCAGATGACGGCGTATTGTCTGTCACGGGACCCAATGGGGTCGATCTGCAAGGACCCTTACAGAATACGTTACACAATTTGTCGGTATCGACAAGGTATCGAATTCTCTACGGAGAAAACTGAGTTGGTAGTTTTTTCTAGGAAGCATAACCCTGCACAACCGAAGCTTCAAATGTTGGGTCATTTAAATATCTTGATTTAAAGTGCACCTGGAGATCCTAGATTGAATATCTGAAGCGAAAGAGCCAGCAAAGGATCAATTTTCTATGCACTATTACAGGAACCTGGTGGGAGGCACATCCACAAGATCTTCTAACGTTGTACCAGACAACGATTTTGTCGGTTATCGAATACGGTAATGTAATCGAAAACTTTGAGAAACTTATTGAGTTGAATCCTCAAACTCGCTTCATGACTTTGTACCATTTGTACCTACTGCAGGATGTCAGCCCTTCGCTGAATATTTCCAATTGTGTTTGCTTCTCCGACTTTGACAATTTTATTCATTTTGATTTATCCATGAAGAAGGAAAATCCCAGAGCATCATCGTTCTAATATTTGCTGAAATTTATAGCGCCGCACGTAAACTTCAAGTTTCATGTTCTGTTTTTGGCGCTGAATTGGAGGCAATACATTCTTCGTTAGAAAATGTCGCCTCACTTACACCGGATCAGTACTTCATTTTTACGGATAGTCTCAGTTCTATGGAGGCTATTCGATCCTTGAGACCGGCAAAGCACACCTCTTATTTTCTTATGAAAATACGAGGTCTTCTACGTGGTTTATCATCACGTTCTTTTACTGTCAACTTTGTGAGTCCCATATCATTGTTCGATTCCGGAGCGCTATAGAAGGTGATATTTATGTATAATCGACATATCGCCTTCAATGAATTTTTCTCAATTTTTCGCCAGAGATCACTCGTCAGCTGGCAATATAAATGGAGTAAAGGGGATTTAGGGAGATGGCTTCTTTCTATCACTCTCAAGGTGTCGAAGAAATTTTGGTTCGGGGTTTGGATGTGGGTCGTGACTTCATTCGTGCACTGAAAATCAATTTTAGTTTATATCACCAAATCGAAGGTAGACCTAATGATTCGAAGGTAGAATTAATCTATTCGTTCTGCAGCGAAACTGATTTGTTGTTTTTACCATCGAAATAAATGGTACACACACAACTGTCAAATGCACGAAGTATGTGGTCATAGCCGCTTTAATTTTTATTTGGGGATAAATAAATTATTCTCGCTTATCGCAGCAGCAACACCATCATGCTTGTATGATATGATGCTGATGTATGATATGTACTACCACCCATTGTAGCACGGAAACGACAACCGACAGCAATGGGCTCTTCTCTCGGTTAGACTTGATCAAGCTTTAATAACCACTGATTATCCTTATCATGCCATTGTATGAAGTGCCAAAAAGGGGTTGGGTGGATCGATAGGCAACATCACTTATACGTATCCACAGGGATATAAAGAATCTCCTTCCAACAACAAGATTGAACAATTGGTCAAAAGAGCAAGCTATCTAACATGAGGATGCCCCAATGGGCGGGGAGAAGAGTCCGCCTTCAATTCACAAACTGTTAGCAATGGGAAGTTGGCATTCCCACTCTCTCCATCCAGAGTGCTTCAATCGGGTGCCCTGATGGTCCCTCCCATTCCCATGAAATATTTATTTAATAGTGTTTATATTTATGTAAATGAAAAATACTACAATCATTCTATCTATCTATTCTATCACGTATCTATTATATACAATCTCCATTCGGTTGATCCTGAAATGCAAGAAATGTAGTAAAGTGTTATAGTGTAGAATTCCCTGGTTCGCGCTTGAGCGCGTTTTCGTTCGTTTTCAATGACAGCATCGTTAGGAAACACTACTGATGGATCGCTACGTTTCTGTTAGGAAACGCTGTTGGCCGATCACGCCACGTGTCACGGTAGGCAAATCGAAATGCTGGCTAAGCAGTTTTAGATAATAAATATGGTCGAGCCGCGAGGCTCGTCCTCTTTTTCATCGTGTGGTTCGTAGAGTTAGGTTGGTAGTATCAGTCCGGTATTTAGTAGTTAATAAAGTGTTAATAGAAGTTATTGTTTCTAAAAAGTGAAGTTCGAATCCGAAATTCCTTACTGGCGCAGCCGGTAGGATCAGTGAAGCAAGTGGTGTTACGAAACGAATAGTTTTAAAGTGACTCGCCGCAACCGAAGAACCAAAGCTGGTCACGCTCAGCATAAAGTTGGATATATCAACGACGCAGCGACACCAGCGAGGGAAACAACAGCGAGCAGTCCGCCGCTCATCACGCCTACCACCCCACCACGGACCGGATGCTACCAGGTTTTATTTTGAATTTCCTAGTGGACACGGGGGCCAACATATCGTATATCAATCCCGAACATGTAAAGTCAGCAAAGAAGGTTGAGAATCCTGCTATGGTGACTAATAAAAATGGTCAATTTCTGATTAAACACGTGGTTAACGCTAACCTGTTATCAGAATCTTTTGATCAGAAATTACCTTTCTACGTCTTTAAATTTCATACGTTTTTCGACGGCCTTATAGGCTACGAACATTTAGCAAGAACGAATGCGTCAATAGACACCAAAAAGCACCAGCTCACGGTAGGAAGTAAGAGCTATGCATTTGCAAAATATATTCCCACATCTATTAATTCTCATGAAACGACAGAAAATATAGTCAACATATGTACTACGACGAATGGTCCGTTTCTAATAAAGAACAAAATAAATCTCACCTGTGGCGTTACTGTGCAATCCGGACTGTACGAAGCCCAAAATAATGAAGCCCAGGTGCATTTATCTTTTTCCACACCCACCATGGCGTATAGTTTAACCCCATTTCAAAATGATTACTATATGATGGAACAATCGAATCGAAAGGCCGATACAAAATTTAAACTTAACTTTCCTTCCGACCATCTTAGTGATGAGGAAGTTAGACTTCTAGCAAAAACCCTGCAACCATACAAAAGCGTATTTTTTGAGAGGACCAACGACTAATATTTACTCATGAAGTAAAGCATAATATTGAAACGATTGATGAAAAACCAATTCATCAGAAAACTTATAAGTGTCCTTATCATTCAAGGGAGGAAGTGTCAGCCCAAATTGATAAATTACTTGATACTGGCATCATTAGGGAATCTTCATCCAAATGGACTTCGCCTATCTGGGTCGTCCCCAAAAAATCCGATAATTCTGGTAAAAAGAAATATCGAATTGCTGTGGATTACCGGAAATTAAATGAGAAGACCCCTGCTGATAGGTAACCGATACCTGAAGTAAGTGAGATTTTAGACAGGCTGGGAAAAGCTCAATACTTCTCAGTCCTGGACTTGGCAAGTGGATTCCATCAGATTGAGGTGCACTCTAAGCACATCCCAAAAACTGCATATAACGTTGACCACGGTAAATACGAGTTCGTTCGTATGCCGTTTGGGCTGAAGAACGCGCCTGCGACTGCCCTGCCCTTCGGTTCAGAAAGGGGTTCTGTCGTGTCGGCCGCGGCAGATTTCATGTGTGAATCGGCTGCCCCATCAACGTTCAAAAGTGCCTGAACCAAATGGACAGCTTGTAATTATCACTTGAAGATGAGATGGGGGATCATTGCCCTGTTATTCACAAATGAAGCACGTTGTAAAACGTTTCTTGTATTCTATAACCAAACATGATGGAATTGAGTAAACGAGCGAAAACTCAGCGGGAATGATCTATCATATGCATCCGTCGAACCATTCTGAACGGCCGTTGTGAGAATATCACCATGAAAATCTCACATGCGCATAGCGTGCTACCAATCACTAATCCCTTTTCCTTTCTATTCTCTTCCCTATCCTATGACCACGAGCAATATCGTATCGTCATCCTAAAGTCAACTCTTCAAATGCAGTAACATCGAAACAACACAGAGCAATAAAGAACGGTATAAACCCTAACCAATTTTACTTTCAGACAAATGTTCCAACACAAGCTAAGCAATCAAATGACCATTACAAAATATACTGAATATCATCATATCGACATTATATATAACGTGAAAAGGGAGGGACCATCAGGGCACCCAAGTGAAACGATTTGGATAGGGAGCATGGGACTGCCTCTTCCCTATTGTTAACATTTCGTGGAACGAGGGCGGGCTCTTCGATCCAATTTATTGGGTTTATTTTGTCAATCGAGGGCTCGACTCTAATGCTGTATGTGTGAACTTGCTTTTGGAAGGAGATTCTCTTCCCTATATACGCGGGTTTCGCGTAAGTGTCTCTGCTTATGGGCCCGCCCAAACGTTTTTGGCCCTTCATACAGGAGCTTGAAGATCACAAACAACAGTAGAATCCTGATCAAATCGTTTTTCAGATTATTCCACTGCTATGGAATGTTCCCTTGCTACAATAGATGGTAGTATCTCATCATCATCATCATCATCAAGAACGCGCCTGCAACTTTTCAGCGGTTAATGGACTCAGTTTTGAGGAAACATCTCGGAGTAAGATGCTTTGTCTACATGGATGACATAATCATCTTCTCAACATCCCTGCAATCGCATCTACAGGCTATTGCGAAGGTACTTCAAACCTTGCAAGAATCAAACTTAAAGGTACAGTGCGATAAATCGGAATTTCTTAGGAAGGAAGTCGAATTCCTAGGTCATGTTGTGACGACCGACGGAGTAAGACCAAACCCTCGGAAAGTGGAAGCTGTGAAGACTTGGCCTCTTCCCAGAACCCCGAAAGATTTGAAATCATTTTTAGGAACTGTAAGTTATTACAGACGCTTTATACCGCGTTTTGCTCATATTGCAAAACCACTTACATCCAAGCTTAGAGGAAATGCTAAGAGCTTTGAGATCACTCCTGATTTCGAGCAAGCTTTTTCGAGATTGAAAAAAAAAATGACTACCGATCTACTTTTAGCCTATCCAAACTTTGATTTATCTTTTATTTTAACCACAGACGCATCCAATGTTGCGATTGGAGCTGTTTTGGCTCAGTCTGTGAACGGGAAAGAACGACCAATTGCGTATCTTTCCAGAACATTGTCGAGAGCTGAGGAAAACTATTCAGCTACGGCAAAGGAACTTTTAGGCATATACTTTGCCGCAAAGACTTTCAGACCATATCTATATGGAAGAGAGTTCGTCATCTACACTGACCATGAACAATTGACTAAAGAATTAAAATTAACTGACGCGACCGGTCGAGTAACTCGACAAAGACTTTATTTAGAACAATTCGATTTTAAAATAATCTACAAAAAAGGAAAACAGAACGTTGTGGCGGACGGACTTTCAAGAATCTCAAGACCCGAAATTAATATACAAGAATTGCAGAACGAAATATTCGAAAACAATGCAGTTTACGGACCAGACATTATTAAGAGGTATAAAAATTAATTATTGATCAAGGTTTCAAGTGATCAGAAAAAGAGCCCTTATTTAAAATGCAGTATATTCCCAGGCCAAACATGACACGTCTTTCATAAAAGTAATTATTCGGATGATGACCTGATGCAGTTTCTTAAAGCATATCTTGATCCCGGAGCAACGAATGGTATTTTTGCCCCGGTGAAAATAGCACAAACCTGCGAAAGGCTGATAAGACAAAATTTTAATAAGATAAAAGTTCATTTTTTAAATATTAAACTTCCTGACTTAGTTTCTTTACAGGATCAACAGGAATTCATCAAGAAGAGCCATAACTACAACCAACGTGGTTACAAAATTACATGCGGGGAAGTTCAAAAATCTGTTTATTTCCCAGGAATGCTTGGAAAAGTTAAAAACTTCAAAAGTAATTGCGAAGATTGTAAGTTTTCCAAGTACGAAAGGAAATAATTCAAAATACCAATATCCGGAAGAGTCTATGAAAACCCGTTTGAGAATATTTTCATTGATGTCTATGTAAAAGATACCAAAAAATTTCTCACGCTCGTAGATTCTTTTTCAAAATTTGCTCAAATTTTCAAAATCACTCATGAAATCACTGACGAAATAATTGAAACTCTTATAAAATATTTTAAAATATTTGGACTACCGAAACAAATAACATGCAATCAAGCACCAGGTTTCCATAAATCAAAATTTAAAAAATTCTTAGAAGATCAAAACATTCACTTACATTTTGCCAGTTACAGCAACAGCAACGGAATTGTGGAACGTTTTCATAATACCCTGCTGGAGATGTATCTCGCAAACAGAAGAAAAATGGAAAGAATGACTCTGTATTAGGGACTTTCACTCGTTACAGCACTTTATAATGACACCAAAAATTCTGTAACAAATCTCTCCCCAAGAGAGATAATTTTCGGAACCTCCACATCTTTAAACATAGACGAAATAAATCTTTCGAAACAAAAAGTCTTGCAGACGGCAAAAGATAATATAAATAACTCGGCTGATGATCACAATGCAAAGCTACCCACCTTGTATTGTGATGAATTCAAAAAATTGACCAAACAAAACATTTTAGTGAAAGGAAAAGTGAAGCCAACTCCTAGCGGGCATCGTTATAGATTAATAGAAATCAAGACACAAACGGACAAGACAGTTACTGACGAAAAAGACATAAAGACCCACAACAAATACATTAAAAACTAAGACAAGGTTCAATTTCAAAATTATTTACAGACTTTGCCTATGGGCAACATCAGGACAGACGGACCTGCTCATACATGACCTAAAAAAAATCCTTTGGCAATAATACCCCTTGGACCAGCTAGGATAAGTAATAACTATCTAAGCTTTCACTTTTTTTAAACACTATTTTAAAAAAAACTTTTTTGAGCGTATTAGTAGAACGATTGTGATTGGGGAACTAGGAGAATTTAAAATTAACACTTCATTTGATCACTTTTTAAAAAATAAAAAAATAAAACCTTGAAACCGCTACATTTAGTTTAGAAGCGTAAAGCATAGCAATCCACAAACAAAATTCCAAAAAATTGCTTAACAAGGATCATGGAAACGGATATTCGTGGCTGTTTAAATTTATACCTTCACACAAAAACAACTCACTACACAACACATCACCAATTTGACTAACTTCAAACGAAGCAATAATGAATAACCTTGTGGGTATCAAACAACATTTCAGGTATACAAACAAACACATAAACACACTCAAGAACTTCTCTACCCACCCCTACCTCACATACCGCGGTACCAACAACCTACTAAATATAAATACTAGACCTTCTGTGATGTTTCCTGCAAGTCGAGCACTCGACACTGAAGAAGTCTGTAAGTAGCAGACGAAATAGGCCTATCTGTCAAAAAAAAACCTCATAGTAGAATTAAAAGGAATTTTGCTCGCGTTTACTAGCGAAAATTTGAATAAGTGTTTCAAGGTTTTATTTTTTTTTATTTTTTAAAAAGTGATCAAATGAAGTGTTAATTTTAAATTCTCCTAGTTTCCCAATAACTATCTAAGATTAATACACCGGATTGATCTAAAAATAATAGATGAGACTTTTCAAAATTTGAACAATGAAGCTCAGGATAAGTTGAACAGCAAAAGTTTAATGAGTTACTTGATAAAAGTAAAAATCGATAAATTGAACTTGACATTTAGAAAATTACAACCATACTCAAGAGTCAAGAGATGGGAAAAATTAGGAGAAATTTGGAAATATGTTTCTGGTAGCCCAGATGCGGAAGACTTAAGAATCATAAACAAAACATCAAATTCATTAGTAGATCAAAACAACAAACAGATAACTATCAACCATATTTTTGAAAATAGATTAAACAATATTTCAAATGATATACTAGGTATGCTCAAAGACTATAATTCATTAGCGTCAGAAATGTTCACCGGTTTCGATTCTGTAAATCTTTTGTTTAACATAGACGTTAAACAGTTAAAATACATAGAGGAAGCAATCGATTTAGCCAGGCAGAACATCCCTAGTAGCCGCATCATTAGTTCTCTGGAGATGGAAGCAGCTCAGCAATTTTTCAAGCACAATGGACTAGAAGCGACAATTGCAGAAAATATATTGGACAATTCTAGCGCTTACATCATTTATAGCAAGGAAATCATCATTTACATTCTAAAAGTACCAAGAATCAAAAACGCAGAATACTCGCTTAATTTCGTGGAATCGGTTATTTTGACAAACAGGACAAGAATTCATCTTGCCTCAAATTACTATTTGAGTGGCCCAAAATTTCATATTATAAAGGAACCGTGCTCTAAATACAGGAACATTTACATATGCCCTAGCTCAGTATTAGAGCCAATGGCTGAATGCATACAACAAATCATAAAGGGTGAAACCGCACAATGCCCTACAGAACGAGTTCACTCTAACAATAGTATTAGACGAATTGATGATGGCAATATTCTCATTAACGATGCAGATGTAATATTAGCATCCAACTGCTCAAATCAGCGAAGGGAATTGAAAGGAGCATTCCTAATACAATTTTCGAGCTGTATGCTAAAATTAAACGGGGAAGAGTACTCCAACAATAACCTGAAAATCCCGGAAAAATCATTTATACCAACTACAGGTGTTAAGGTAAATTCAACAATCATCATAAATCGCATCCCATTAGAGTACTTACAGGAACTATACACGGAACAACGCCATCACATTCATCATCTCAACCTGACTACAGAAAACCTTCATTGGAACATACATCTTTTCGGATGGCTATCGTTTGGCGGAATATCCACAATCTCAATATTTTTAGCAATCATCATTATACTCTGGATAACAAAATAACTCATACCACAGAAATCAACGTTGGTCATTTCCAAGGAGACTCCAGTCAAGAACGAGACGAATTCAGGAGACGCATCAACGACAAATAGATCACCCAACAACCCAAAAGTCGCATCAATGACGAGCAGACTTCCAATAATTCCATTCATACCACAGGAGTAAGACGTAAACCATGGACCAATACGCTGAGGACTGCTTTTCTTCAAAAAGGGGAGTCGTTAGGAAACACTACTGGTGGATCGCCACATTTCTGTTAGAAAACGCTGTTGGCCGATCACGCCACGTTTCACGGTAGGCAAATCGAAATGCTGGCTAAGCAGTTTTAGATAATAAATATGGTCGAGCCGCGAGGCTCGTCCTCTTTTTCATCGTGTGGTTCGTAGAGTTAGGTTGGTAGTATCAGTCCGGTATTTAGTAGTTAATAAAGTGTTAATAGAAGTTAAAGTTTTTAAAAAGTGAAGTTCGAATCCGAAATTCCTTACTCAGCTTCTCACTAAAATCTTGATTTGTGGTATCCTGAAAAAGTTTATTAAATTTTACAGAACTAACATTTATATGAATCCTAGAGGGTTTGAGCAGTTTAGTGGAATACCTGTAACTTGAAACTAGAAGAAAAACTAGTATCCTCCATCCACCTCCAACTTCCCTTGCCCATCCCGACAGACCCGCGCACCCCGTCTTCAATGTGCAGACCTCTTCAGCGGTTCACACTAATAACTCGACTTAGAGTTATTAGCACGAGACACCGAAGAAGTCCGCACATCGTAGACGAAACACGCGGGGGGAGTTAAAGACAAATGG
>JASCZW010000798.1:0-137630 GCA_034211315.2 Aedes japonicus | reverse complement strand
TTACATGATTTTCATCATAATTACAAGCACACGAGCAATTTTAAAACCAGAAGCTCTTTTCAGGTCATCGACAGTCAGACTCGCATCGGAGACAACGCCATCTCTTGATCGCCATCGAGGATTGATTGATAACTTTTTCAGATATCTTCAAATCTCGCGAGAGAAGCTAGTTATAATTTTCGATATTGAAATCTTCGTGGTCAGCAATCTTATAATCTATTTCTTAATTTGTTATTTCTAGACGCAGTCTATTGAATCTTTCTTAGAGACCGAGATTCCTAAAAACTTACGAGACAAATCTCTCGTCAAGAGTTTTCAAAGGCTTATCTTCGGGCTGAAAACAGACAACCCATTCGTGTTATTTTTTGTGCTCTATCGGTTTTAAATGATGCCATAATGCAAAAACAAGACAGAAAATAGTTTCAAAAAAATCCCTTCACCAATGTATTATCTTAATTGCTTATAGAAATTGTGTTGAAAATACTTTGCAAAAAAATATAATAACTACAAACTTACCAGTTTCAATAATAGGGCCTATCATTTTATTCAACTATCGTTGTATCTCCCCTAAGGGTTGTATCAAAATTATTTTTCTTTCAAATCATATAATAAAAGATGTTTTATTTACACAAATGGATGATTCTTTATTTCACGAGATCGAACTCGAACATTGTGAGGACCGAATGAAAATAGTATTATTCTTTCACGAATATGGGATTTTTTTTATCGAACGCTTCTCATCAAGTTCCGGACAAGTGTTTCATCACATATTTTGGACGCCTTAACCCGTTTTTTCTTGAATGCCTGCATATTCTCAGCTACTTTACCAGTATTTTTGAAGACCCTCTTCACAATCGCCCAATAGCGTTCAATGGGCCGAAGCTGAGGGCAGTTTGGTGGATTGATGTCTAAACGAAATCTATACCCTTTTCCGTGAGCCAATTGAGAGTTGTTTTGGCGTAATGTGCTGACGCTAAATCCGGCCAAAACAGTGGAGGGGTACTGGGTTGGATTTTTGTTATTAGAGAGACTTTCAGCCTGTGGCAGGGTTCTTCTCTTATATGGACTGCCGTTCTAAGCATATCTGTCCCATGTTGATTTTTATCGTTTTTGTTTTTTTTTCATTAAAGGTTATAAAAACAAGTATATTTTCGTGTTAACAGATAAAAACATATAGTTTGCTCTGAAACTTTGAGAAAAAATAGCAGGTCATTTTGTCCCATTGTTAAAGTTCCACGCATATTTGTCCCACTGGATCAGATTAAATTAAAAATATTTTTATCTAATTTTTATATCTTTATTAAGATGAGTTTCAGCCTTTGGCTGGTTCTCCACTTAATTGAACATATGTCTGATGACCTTAATTGAGGATGGTTTCTACTATTGACGATTAAAGACTAATATAACTGAAAGCAAACAAAACACATACAAACAAATCATTCATTGAGACTGTAATCTCGACTGTAATGCAAAGGAGGAAGTAAAATAAAAATTTAAGAAGACTTTCATATATTCCACATTAAATCGTTAAGAGTGTTTCAAAACTTAAATGATTTATTTGTCAATGAATTCATTTCCAATAATAAAAAAAAACTCATAATCAGCAAACACCGTCATTCAAACTGCGTCTCCTTTATTCGTAGGCAGATTCTGGAAAAACGCTTTCTTTCAGATAGCAAAGCAGTTTTGCGATCTTCATTAATCCCTCGTGGATGTTTTTGCCGGTAAAGATATCTTTCCATAGAGAAACCCTGTTCTGAGGTCAGTTTTTGTTACTTTTTTGAGAAAAGCATACAATGGGACAGTTTTTTGCTGGTAACCGAGTTGGCGTATCCAATATTGTAGCTTCCTTTTTCGAACTCAATCTTTCGAATTTTATCGATGTAAGGTCGAGGATGAATTTGGTTTAACGTGTACTGTGTCACAGTCAGTTCAGTTCTGAAGAAATAATGCGGCTGCATGTCGATTACTTCCACGCTTTTCTTTGAACTTTGTACCGCTTTCTTGAAATCATCAAACGTTATCACTCGATCCTTTCGCATGGCAGCTTCAACGGCTGCGTGGAAGCTGTCTGCGGCCATAAATGTATGG
Source organism: Aedes japonicus (assembly GCA_034211315.2). Classification (NCBI taxonomy): domain Eukaryota; kingdom Metazoa; phylum Arthropoda; class Insecta; order Diptera; family Culicidae; genus Aedes; species Aedes japonicus. The sequence goes on along the minus strand of JASCZW010000798.1, from coordinate 135,539 downwards.
CCTGATTCGAAATACTTCAACACCACCTTCTTCAGTCTTATATTCTCGTTGTTCAACATCAGAGCTAGGTGCTGGAAGAAGTTCCAGTTTTTATTCTGAGCGCTGCAATTATCCAACCATAGTGTCAGCTTTGAAAGATGCCCATACTTCAAGATCACTTGATGAAAACATCTTAGGATGTCATTGGCACTACGACCACTAACTGATTCCGGCCAGATGCAAGCAACCACTGGATACTCTCGTGCGTATGAACCAATCGGTGCAAACGTTTCATTAAACGCGATAACACGTTGTGAAAATACAATAGTTTTCAGCCCATCTAAGCGGGGTAATTGTATAACCTGAAAAATTAATGAAATTTTAAATTTAGCTATACTAATTGATTTGAATTTGTTGTTTACCTTTTGCAAATCAACGGACATAACCAGTTGGTCTGGTAGGACTGTATCACCTTCTGCGCGATATTCTGCTCGAGTAACCAAGGCGTTTTCCACATGAGTCGCATGGTCAGAACATTGAAGACAGTTACGTTCTTCATCGGAGTGCTCGGAGATTTTTTTATGCTCCTTTGCAGCCACACAAACTTCACATTCTTCATGGCCTAATTTGACGAAAGATACGTTCATTTCCTTCAGAGTTCGTGAGTAAAGCTGATAACTGGCAGGTTTGTCGTTAGTGGACAGATAATGCTTGTGCATTGACCGTTGGGTTAAATCTGAGGGAAGGTACAACCGATTCGGCGCGTGCTCCCGGCGGTAATGCGAAATTGACGGCTCGTATGTCAGAATATGGGTCTTTACAGCCTCACGTGTTTCCAATTTCCTCCTGTATTTTCCTCGTCTGCTCTCGCCTCCATTCACGTATCGATAAAGCATGTTACTGTATAAAGTAATACTTTAATAAAAAGATTATAAGTTTAATGATATTGAAACTTACCCACAACTTTCGCTGTACCCGATAGTATTAAGAAAAAACTTCCTGCACACTTGGACTGGATCACCACTTGCAGCGGGGAGACAGCAAGTGTATGATTTTTTCTTTGTCAAATCACCGATAAAACGACGTTTGCGTCGTTTGTTTACGGGGGCGAGACGGACATACTTCTGTATGAAGCTTTTTTGGCCATCCAAATCAAGTTTCCAGTAGTCCATATGTATGTTATTTCGGTCATCGTGTGACAAAAGTTTAGCACAATCCTTCTGACATCCGCATTTTCCCCGAATCATTGCGTGAGACAAGCGTCGCTTTTTGGTCGCATCCTCTCGCTTAATTTCCTTTTTTGTTTTCCTGTTTCTCACTTTGGCTGGTCCAAAATAACTTCCGTCGGAATCATCGGATGCTTCTGCATTTGGGCCTGGGGCTAATATCGGAGATCGCACGGATTGCGAACCGGATGCTGCTGCATTTGGGCCTGGGGCTGATATTGGAGATCGCACGGATTGCGAACCGGATGCTTCTGCATTTGGACTTGGGGCTGATATAGGAGATTGCACGGATTGCAAATCATCGGATGCTTCTGCATTTGGGTCCGGGGCTGATATCGGAGATTGCACGGGTTGCAAATCAGCGGATTCTTCCGCTCCAACTTCTTTTGCTTCACAGACATTTGAGTTTAGTCCTGATAACGGAAGCGGTGCAGGCTCGCGGCGAATCACGCCTATGTCGAAGAATATTTCTCCAGAGCCAGATTCTAGGTCAAACCCAAGGAATTCGTCGTCACTGTCACTTACGTATGATTGAAGCTGCTGTAGCGCATTCATTTCCGTTTCTTGGTGCGTAAAACTTTTCGACTTGACTCGGAAACATTTGTAAACAAACTTTTTGCAGTAGACTAATGGCAGTAACTGATGTTGAAAGTGTTGCCAACTGGGACAGTTATGCGTGGAATTTTCAAATTAGCATCAAATTTCTCGGCATAACTGTCTCACTGAACTATTTCCATGGAAAGATAACGATTTTTACATTTAAAAATATGTATTTTGTGAAGAGTCATTAGATACAAGCCATATTTGCTTGAATATATCGACAAATGTGGTTCTGATAGTAATGTTTTGCTCTAAGCAGAAAAACATGTTTTCAACTTCAATCGCGTTTTTCTCAGTTGCAAGTTTTGCAACATGGGACAGATATGCTTAGAACGGCAGTGGAGGGGTACTATGCTTCTGGTATAAAGAACCTCTTTTGCAGACAATTAGAGCTACCGATCTCCGGTATTGTTCCGGTAGTGTAAAAGTGCTTAGTCTAAGTTATTTCTAATGGCTAGGTGATGAGATCAGCTCTTCTAATACCTCCTGCTACCCTCACAGGACCTTTTATATTGTATTAAAAATCGCCATCTTGTCTTGAATTATGCTCCCTTCGCCTGCTAGCCTACATTTTCTGTTGTACTCAATTTTGTACCCACTGTCTTGCATGCGAGTTCACCCACTTCACCCAATATGTACGTAGACCTGTGCGCCGCCGCCGCCGACGATTTTATAGTGCCGCCGCCGCCGCTATTTTCGACCGGCGCGCCGCTGCATTTTTTTGCCCGCGCCGCTTGGAAATTTGAGTCACGCCGATAAAAATTGTCACCATATATGCTTTAAGTTTAGTTAAGTTAAGTTCATTAGCCCTTCAGAAACCTGCTTTTATTACTGATCACAAATTATAACATCTCGATGAGATGTGCCATCCAAAGGGTTTCCGTGTGAAACACTGATCAGCTTTGTCGTTTCGTTCTAGAAACTTCAGTGTACATTTTCGTGTTCCGTCTTTTGGTAATTTCGCGGGTGAACTTGACTTTAAAAATAATGTAATGTCCGCCTTAAATGTCGACAAAATTTCCACCGCAAGTGTACATATTGATACCACAAATAATCGTAATCGAACCAGCGATGTGTGGAAAAAAATTGGTGCACTAAAACATGACAAAAATGGTTTTACACATCATCTGCTTCCTGACAAAGTGTTCTGCAATGTATGTCTAATCAAAGCAAAACAAAAACTCAAAACCCCCTCGGGAACCTTGTCCAAACATTTTGTTCTGATGTAATTTCAAAGGGCTGAGATTGACGGAACTTTGACACGGAAAATCAAAAATCCAGCCACATTTAAAATGCACTGGGATTTAAATCCAGCGAAAACATATTCTGAAGTATGAGGCAACCAATAATTAAGAAATAAACTAAACATTGTAGTGAATACTGGTGAATAAAACACAACTTAGATATATGCTTAGGCGATATATTAAATATGGTTGAGCAAAGGTAACCTTCAAACATTCATATTTTCTTCTACGGTCTTCAAATTTAAGTATGTTTGTTTTCTAGTCAAGACGAACATTTCAAGAGGTGGAATTCTTAACTTGGCAATTTTTTTTCAAAATAAGGGATGGCCTACTACCCATGTAAGCATAGACTATGAACATGACAAATCCCGAATCAAATAACTTGGCTAACCACTGAAGTAACCGGTAAATCAATGCATAGTGGACGCTGTTTTATACGTGATTGTAGTAGTGTTGTAAAAATATTGATAGTTCGGTCACTTTTAAAATCATTGCAATCTTCAATTGCAATGATCAATTCTCTCTATAGATAAGAACTAGTTTTAAGAAATCAACTGTAATTCTGACACGCAGGCAAAATAAACCCTGTTAAAAATTCTGAATAGACAAAGTAAAAATAATATTAACACAATTAGATAATAATGATAGCATATAAGGTTGAAATGTTAATTACTTATCAGGATCACCTAGGATAATATATGAATGTAAAATAATGTAAAATTTGGAATAAATAAAGAGTTTAAAAAAAAAAGTAGTTCGGTCACTGCTCTAAATTCTTTAAAATTTGGTAAATCTTTAGATTTTTAAGCTCCTGAATATATGATTTTTATAGCAATTTGGATTTTTTTTTGTTAATTTATTTATAAGAAACTAAAAGTATCAAAACATTTAGTTTCTTAAATATTTTAATCATAATTTTTTTTAGATATTTATTTATTTTTATTCTCAGATTTAAAGAAAGGGGAAATGCCGGCTTTGGCGGGTTTTCTTCTATTATTATCATTTTTTTTTAATTTGGTCGGACAATACACAGAGTGTAAATAGAAGAATGGTATGGACGAGTTTAAAAATCTCAGAATTTTAAAAACATTTAGAGTTTTAGGTTATTAGATTTCTAGCAGATTTTTAGGAACATAAAATTTTAGATTTTTGGATTTTAGGACTTCTAGTAGATTTTTGAATATTTAGATTTTAGGCTTTTTAGATTTTTAGATTTTTAGATTCTTATATTGTCAGATTTTTGGATTTAAGTATTTTAAATTTTCAAGTTTTGAAGCATTCCTAGAATTTTAGATATTTAGATTTCTAATAGATTTTTAGATATTTAAATTTTAGGATTTTTAGATTTTTAGATATTTAAATTTTAAGATTTTAAGATTTTTAGATTTTCAGGTTTTAAGATTTTAAATTTTTTAGATCTTTAAATTTTTAGATTTTAAAATTTTTAGATTTGTAGGTTTTTAGATATTTAGATATTTAGATCTCTAGAGTTTAAGATTTTCAGATTTTTTGGTTTTAGATATTTTGATATTTAGATTTTTAGGTTTTTAGGGTTTTAGATTTTTAGATTTTCAGAGTTTTATATATTTAGATAATAAAAACTAAACTCTTAGCTTCAGGACAAAAATCCCTACTGAGCCCTTGCGCCTCGTCATCCCGGCCAGTTCAGCACAAGGTTGTCCCACTTAGAACCTGTGCATAAGCCACGTAGACTCATTTTTGACAATCTCAGACCTCCCCCTCTACCCACGTAGACTTTTCTCCATACAATTTTTTGAATTTTTGTATGGAGCGTAGACTTTGGTCAAACCCCCCCAGAAAAGTTACATATCAATATGAAGAAAAATTAAAGACAGTTAAATTTTACCGATAGGTCGAATTTTAGATCCATAGACCCACATTTGAACACTTTCCCATGTTTGCATAATAATGACAATTTTATTCTATTTGGTAATTACTTATATATACACTGGTTAAGTTTATTAATACAGACAGAACCCAAGCAACAACCAAAAGTTCGAATTTCACTTGAGATAAGAAATTAGAAGTTCACTTTTAGTTGGAATGTAGTTCCATGGAACTTTTTTGCTGTGTAAAACGACAATTCACGTACAGGCAGAACTTAATTCTGTTCAAAGTGTGATTAACATTAAAAGCAACTTGAAAGTTCAAGAAAAGTTTCTTGTTGCTATTCATCGCAACCTTCAAGTTCATATGTTCTTTGTTGAGAACTTGCATTGAACTTCAAAAAATCTCTAATAAAAAGTTCAATTAAAATACTCACCGTACTTTTAATCAGCGTAAAAGGTCACAATACATCTATTTTGAACTTCTTTACTACTCTTTGAAAAACACGTTAAGTTTTGAGTAACCCTAAAAAATGTCAAAAAGATTCTTTACCTTTGAAGAGTAATCTGGTGTTATGCTCCATGTTTGACGAGATACAAGAGCAAAAAAATGATTTTCCAAATACAGTAAAAAAAGGCTTATTCTATTACCATCGTATAAAATAGTTAGCTTAGTGCGATGCAAAAAATAAAGCAGTCACTCAACAAGGTTGAGTAATCAAGCAAATTAGTAGTTCAGATTGAGTTCTAGATGAACTAATCAGAGACTTTTAGGTTCAGATAAGATTATAGGGAACAAAAAAAGTACTAGTGTATGGAATCAACGCTTCGAGTAAAATCATAGCATAACCCACCTCGTTAATATGGCACAGTGGTAAGTATCCCGGTTTTAAAGAGAGAGGACTCGAGTTGAAGACTAGGTAGTAGGTGTTTATGAAAAAAATTAATTTACTTAAGAAAAATCATCAAATTGAACTCAATCAACATTTCAAAACGCAGCACTCTAAAAATAAATTTCCGGCAGGAATAGAGAAGAGCAAAAGTGTCAAATATAAATGACTTTTGTGTTTTTTTTGGTTTTGTTTAGTTCGTTTGAGGTGTGTTTTATGAGCTGAATAGCATTCTCTTCAATCTCTGGAATAAACATTTCGTGAACTTCAAAGTTTTTTTTCTAGAAGTCGGTAAGAATGCTGCTAGAAGCTTAAACATTGAATGCGAACTAGAAAGTTCGGTTAATTACTTAAAGAGTGAGCTGCAAAGATTTCTCATCATAACCCTTCAATTTGCTGGTTAAGCCAAAACACACCCTTGTATCAAGACTTTTGGTTGCTAGGGAAGCCAAATTCCCCGTCAACTTATGATGAACAAATTAAAAGGGTTAAAAGGGTTAAAAGGGATAAGCATGAGGAAATGTCGAAGGCATAATTTATGCCCGCGCCGATCCACGCCGCCGCCGCCGCCGCCGCCGCCGCCAAGAACGACCGCGGCGTGGCGCCGGCTGCGCCGCCGCCGCCGTTTGAAAATACCATATACGCCGCCACCGATTCAAAATAGATCGGCGCACAGGTCTATATGTACGTAGGGAAGCGGAACCTATATTGAGCTCAATAAGCAGACCTCCAGTGGAAATCGATGAATATGCACTGAATACCGAACACTGAGTACACAAGTTATTCACAATTTATTCGTCCATTTACCATTAATCGTTTAGCAACACACAAAACATTCGATTCTGATAATTTTCTTCGAATTTAATACGGAAACATAGCCACTGCTATGTACCTATATTAATAATATCACGAAAAACATTAATCCCATCTGTGTACATATGTTAATCGTACTGGTTTCAATCAAGAAAAAATATAAACAAGTTAACGCGCTTCACTACTACAACCAAAAATGAAGTAGATCATTTGACAGCACTTTACGTGTGTTGGGTAGCATGCATATAACCAAGACAAAATGAAAGGGTTTGTTTGTTATTCTTCCATGAGAATATTGACAACAAGACTCATCATAACGTTGGGCATAGAATGCTCTATGAATGATTGAAAACGCACACTAGCGTTGATGTGTATGCTATACAGTGTGTGAGCAGTGCAATATCAAGCGATTACGTCGATTGTAAACACAGTTCAGAATAGGTGCAAGCGTATTTAAATTATTGTGCAAATTAATCCCATAGTTTTCTAGTATTTTATCACGTATTCGTAGATTCTGGTGTGGCTAGTGTAATAAGTGAAGTGTGATTTTTATGGCTTGTGCAATTACGCAACGAAAATGTGTGAGGATAGAGTACAATTAAAGAGAAAACTTAGAGTCTGGCTCGAGTATATTCCCTAGTACGGTTAGATCAATACGACGAATTTGTAGTGCAAAGGTAAGCAATTGTGTTGAAAATCTGACTGCTCATTATTTTTACGAAATTTAAGTCTCCGAAACGTTTTTGTAGCTTTAAATTTTATTCAAGACCTAATTTTATTTGCCAGGATAATATATTCTTGGTTACTGCGTCCATTTATAGGAGAAATTAAGGGCAAAGTCAGTCACGCGCCCGTTCGGGAGGTCGCGCAATGTTTCGCGACAGAAAAAATAATGAATTTTAACAGGCGCGTAGAATTACCCTTCGTTTAATTTTAAACCAAAGCAAGCGCAAACCACGATATTGTTTGCAATTTTTGGAATTCTTTCATGCAATAGACGCGACTTAGGCGATATCGAGCTTTAATTTACACGATATATCCCAGTATTTTCTGTCAAATCTAGCATTCCCTCTATGTGCATTAGATAACGCAGAAAATTCAATGTTTCTTTTTATCTGTGCCTATTTGATTATATTTTTTGAAATTTTATTTCCGTCCGTTTGTGCTAAACTAAATGAAGCACAATTCTTGAGAACAAACCACGTTGATAAAGCTTGTAGCACAGAGAACAGACGATGATGTCCATATACCTTTTCTTGAAAAACGTGTGTAAAAGTAAATATGGGCAGCCGGTAAAAAAAAGTAAGTTTAGAGAAAACAAATAAAACTTTTTAGATTGTGTGCTAGGCTTTTTATTGATAAACATTGACATGACATTTATCGCTGAACTGCAGCGCCGCCTACCAGGAGCATAACGACAAACATTTGAAATGTCGGTTTAAAGTTTTACACAAGCAGCAGACCGAAGATGAACGTCTGTTCTCTGTGCTTGTAGTTTTTACATGAATCCGTTTTTACTGAGAAAAAGTGCAAAAAATATAAGACATTGCCTCCATTTTCAAGTGCTATGCTCCGTATTATTCATTTTTTTGAAAATTGAAAAACGTGCATCGATAGCAAACTCTTCAAGGAACAATTTGGCTGCAAAACATTCTGATATATTATTCACAATTATTAGTGTATGTGACTGCAAGCCAAAGTCAAATTTGCATTTAATCTCATAAAATTAGCCTTCAATGTTGAAAGAAATCACGAGACGATGCATGAACCTGCGCTGGGGGACAAAAATGAACAAAATGAATTTTTTAGCTAATCCACTATGCAGAGCTTAGCCTAACTTTATTACAACCGAAAACATTCAATTTCTAGGCAAAATTTTATTATATACGGAATTTGATTAACAAAAATGCATACGTTTCCTACAACAAGCTAAATTTATTCAAAAGTTCTAAAGCTTAACTCGTTCGAATGTCTCCAATGTAGTGCAGTGAACGTCCGGAACATCCTGGACACTGCATATATGCATCATATAAACTATTTTAAATCTTGAGCCTTTAAATGTCCAATTAGAGATGTCGTATGTGGTCTTGTGGTGTTATACCTACTATTTATTGAAACAATAGAATATAATTAATTTGATTCTGCAACGATCGGTCCAAATCAAATAATTGTTGATGGTTGACACAATCTATATATATCTATATATATAAAAATGAAATGCTGTCCGTTCGTGACGGCATAATTCACGAACGACTCGATGGATTTATTTGATTTCTTTTTTATTTGATTCGTCTTGGTTTCCAACAGGTTTATATGAAGAAAAACTTGGAAAATTTTACTAGAAAATCTATATATATATAAATGAAATGCTGTCCGTTCGTGACGGCATAATTCACGAACGACTCGATGGATTTATTTGATTTCTTTTTTATTTGATTCGTCTTGGTTTCCAACAGGTTTATATGAAGAAAAACTTGGAAAATTTTACTAGAAAATGAGAATAAATCATAAAAATCAAATTGTAATTTTGTTTGGGAATATCATATTATGCTAGACAGCAAGACCATCTTTCGATCTGTAAGGACAAACCGGTGGAAACTATTATAATGGCTTCGCAACTATCTAAAAACAAAGAACGAGAGAGGAGAGAATCACTGATTGTTACTTAGGACCTTTTGAGAAGATGTACAAAAAATGATAATACACTAGAGTCGCTTATTTCGCAATTTTTTACGGGGTTGTCGGAATTTGACGCGGTTTTCGTCATTCAAACGAGTAGATAAAGTTCGCTTATATTTGATCAAAAACGCGTTTCAAACCTAACTTTTCTCGCTTTTTGCAAAGTTTTTGTAAATTACGGGTTTTTACGTAGATTTAGGAATTTACTCGATTTTTTAAAGTAGTTTGTTTTCCATCGCACTCACTCCTGTGTAAAAAGTAACTTCAGTGTACGATTTATAGCGCGTAGATGCACGTTTAAACTGGAACGTTTGTATTGGTGACACCTCGCAGCGAGATGTAAATTCTAGATCAATAATAGAATAGGGCCTATCAACATTTGTAACCAAATATTCCTAGGCCCTTTTTCTCTTAAGCCATAAGCCACCCACGCAAATCAATACCATAATAATGTAGGGAAAAGTTTCTCTACACGATGATGCTATAGATTGCGTGTGTAGCCTATGGCTTGCGAGAAAAAAGGCTCAAAAGTATATGTTTACAAATGTTGATTAACCCTATTCTATTGTTGGTCAAGAATTGGAATGAAGGTCAATTGAAAGTGAAGGTATGAGCCTGTGCACGCTGCTATAATTCTTTTGTCTTTTTGACTTTTACTGTGAGCCGTGTTTTGGTGTTGTCTCACTCTTTCTCACAGAAGGTTTGAAAACATGGCTCACAGTAAAAGTGAAACAATTTATAGCGTGCACACTTAGAAAATTTTACAGTATTCGGTAATTTTTTACCGAACTTTCAACAGCTGAACGTTCGGTAATCCGATTTACCGGATTTCAGTGAAATTTTACAGTATTCCGGTAAACAAATTACCGGAACTTGTCAAATTTTACCGAAATCCGTTGAATCGGATTACCGAACTGTTCAGCTGTTGAAAGTTCGGTAAAAAATTACCGAATACTGTAAAATTTTCTAAGTGTGTGCACAGGCTCATTATTTTATGTCTTTTGTGTTGAACTGACAGATGTGTAATTACGTTTTTGTGTACATTAGTATCGTTTGCTGTGTGATAAATAGTGTATCAGGAAGGTGAAATCGACGATATTACTAGAATTTAAAAAAATCACAAACTAAGTTTCGATTTCAGTTAATTTCAATTATTATTGTTGTACAATGCCTCCAACTAGCCAGAATAATATCGGTCGGCTGCTTGCTCAGTAAACTTTCGAATGAGACAAAGCGACGATCAGCGTGCAACTCAAACTGAATTGGATCGACAAGGGATCTCACGGGCTCGAATAATGTTGAGTGAAGAAGAAAGAGCAGCTCAAAATACAAGCGATGGAGTTTGAAAGAAGCGTAATCAGGCGAAGGCAAGCCTACATTCCACAAAATTTTGATGACAATGCGAATTTTTCAGTCGCCATTGGATCAATGAGTGTAGTTTGTTATCATTGTAATACCTTGAAGTTCCCAAATGAAACACCAGAGCCTTTGCGCTCATTTGTGTCGGGATCAGGAACCTTAAGGATTCAAAGAGTTTTAAAATTAGTAAATTATGAAATTGTGAAAGCGTCTATGGTCAAATTTACCAAAAAGCGAATTCAATGTTGCCACCTACGGACGCAGATCATCAATTTCTACAGATTTATTTCAAGGGAGATTAACTCAGCAACATTATTCCACCATGAAGCGGGACATTGTACAACAAGTGCAAGCCATGCTTCATGAGCCCAATGGATTGATTCAAATGTTCAAGACTACTCTAGATCGAATGCTTGCGATTCGAGCTAATACCATAGACTAACTCTATGATCAGTAGGTCCCGAACAAATACGATTTTTTGCTTGACTAGCACATCGGTCCCAAGCTTAATAATATGCCCCTAATAATGAACTCACACGAACACACTCTCAAATTTTCTGTCAAAAGAACACAGCAAATAAAAAAAAGGTGTAAATATGTACAGCAAGGTGGTAGCTTCAAGGTGTACCTCAGACGAAGGGGTTCTCCAACAGTGAACCAATTTCAAATAGCAAGTTGCATATTGATTGTTGCTAATACCTTCTTCAATTTTCTAATAAGTAGTTTAATTGTAAGCAGGACAACGTCTGCCGGGTTATTGAAACAATAGACAAAGCTAGTAATAAATATATATATATATATATATATATATATATATATATATATATATATATATATATATATATATATATATATATATATATATATATATATATTTATATATATATATATATATATATATATATATATATATATATATATATATATATATATATACATTAAAATGAATTTCTGTTTGTCTATCTCACCCCTATAGACTCGGAAACTAGTGAACCGATCGGCGTGGAAAATTGAATGCAGGAGTTTTTGGGGCTGAGGATGATTCTTATGGTTATTTGAGACCCCTGCCCTCTCTGGGAGGGGGGCTATCATACAATTGGAATACAAATTTCTGCGTAACTCGAGAACTAACCATGCAAATGGAACCAAATTTGGCATGTGTAGGATTCTAAAGGCAATTATTGTATGGTTGTTAAAAAATAAAAAAATGGTTTAAAAATAAATGAATAAAAAAAAACAGAGAGTTCCTCTCCCATGTGCGCATCAGTAAACAGAGTGCACACAAAAGATCGCTAGAATAACTATACAAGCCACAGTGGTACATGAGCGTCTTCCAACCGGACATTTTTGCCTGTTGAAGTGGCGGACTTAGTCCGTGCTTCAACCTACCCTGCAGTGGGATGTTAGGCAAAAATGTCGTTGGTTCGAGTACCACTGTACACATGCCCTTTTCGCTCAATTTTCCTAAAACATCTGCTATATTTCCAAGCCTGCCGCACACTAGCGGAACAATCAAAACTTTCTCTTCATATCTTTCATTCTAGCCAAAAACATTGTTGTTCACTCTTGGTGCCTCATGGTGATGAGCGAACATTTCCTTCTACAAACTGGATTCGTTTTTTTTTATGCTTGACCTGTACTTGTTCTTGAGTTTTTTTTATGATTTTTTTTGTATTTCAGAACACTCTGAAAAATATGAACAAAATCAAATGACAAACTAGAATAAAAACAAAGTATATAAATGGTTTTGAAACCTAAGACTCTATTGTAATATGATCTTTTATTCAAGTATTATTGTAAGCGCTATTGTCAGTTTTTTTGTAATATCCTGAAAAGACCATCCGAGGATATTTTCGTGTGCCAGTAAATTTTCCAAAATGTTATGAGCATTTCATATAATTGAAAAAATACATAGCATAGTAAATTTACGTATATGTATTTTTTTCAAGTTACTATGTCTGAAGTTAAAATGAATTTTTATACAAATTATCATCATTTTCAAGTTATTTGCACACTATACAAATCGGGAAATCACTATTTCAGGAATTCTTAAGCCGTATTGAAATAACTTTGTACCATTTGCGTTACAATCATTCGAACGTTTCGTTCAAAACTGAATTTACTTGATAAGTTTTTTGTTTTTTTCTTTAAATTTAACAAACATACATAAATTTATTAATTGTAATTGATTAACATTTTGACCAAAACTAAATTAACCAGATATGACATTGGCCAGTATTTTCTTGTGTAATATATTTGCGTTAAACTTAAAGATCCTAGTTAAATTTAAAGAAATCATTTTGGTACGCCTGGTGGTTTTCCACCACAAGCAAATATATATTTATAACATGGTTTGAAAATAGCAGCCTTACAAATTTGTTATAAATATACTGTCAATCAGAACGTTCTAGTATCCTTGGGAATAAATTTCTAAATTTTCAGCATTTTCTACTTAAACATTAACAAATCATCTGATGACATTTAAATATACTAGGCAAGTTTATAAAACAATTAAGAAAAATGAAATTGTGAAATCAATGAAATAACCCAACATACTAAGTTCAGGTAAATTAGTTTTTGGTTAAATATTTTAAGTATTAGTATGACTGATATTATATATTCTCTTTATATATGGAGAAAATATTAATAAATGATTCACTGTCATTTTTAGGTGGCTAGGGATTTCATTCAGCCCATTTTGAAAAAAAAAATGGAAAAAAATCTGACCAACTCATGTAGTAAGTAAATGTGAAGTCAAAAGTATTTCTTTAAATTAATTTATACAGAAAACATCATTTTAAATTTAAAAAACCCATCAAACCTTACTATTTTAAAGTATATACGGGCATTGAAAAAAAAAATATTGAAAACAGGTCCTCGTTTGATTTTTTTTTCCTGGATATTCTAAAATATAGGAATACCGCTCATTATAATGAATTAATATAACTGAACTTGTTGATTCACAGATGCATATTTTCTTCGAATGTTTTCTTTATCGTCCTTTGAATTGTTTATATATTTCAGAATGTTCTAAAATACTATGAAAATGAACATACTATGAAATACTATGTTTATGAACATTTTGACAACAATTATAGTTACTTATAATAGCTAGGTCACCCCTTAGCTCAGTCAGTAAAGGCGCAGCTACACAGGCATACCATGCTGGAGGTGAGTTTAAAAAAATCGTTAGATGATTTATTTAAATTCCCTCTTGTGTTGATATTCCTAAAATATTCAAAAAAAAAGTTCAATCATTCCTACGAATAGTTGAACGCTATTACCCGCTGAAACAAAATAATATAAGAGTATTTTCTCCAGTGCTTAAAATGTTGTAAATAAAGGGTGATACGGTCAAAATTTGGTCAAGGGAAAACGCGTGTAAATCGGTGAAATCGTTTATTTAAAAAATCAAATTAAATTTCTTTTTCAAGTTCAATTAGTATAAAATTCAGGAAAAATATTCAGTTAGGCTTCCGCTTTTCCAAATCCGAATTGCCGGGCCTTACGCTTGACCCCTGCCATCAGATTTTGTACAGCCACCTTGTCCACCTTCTTCGCCGCAGAAAGCCAGTTTGCCTTGAACTGCTGCTCGTCCTTAGCAGTTTTTTTGGTCTTCTTTAGGTTCCGCTTGATAATAGCCCAGTATTTCTCAATTGGGCGGAGCTCTGGCGTGTTGGGAGGGTTCTTGTCCTTGGGAACCACCTGCACGTTGTTGGCGGCGTACCACTCCATGGCCTTTTTACCGTAATGGCAAGATGCCAAATCCGGCCAAAACAGTACGGAACAACCGTGTTTCTTCAGGAAAGGCAGCAGACGTTTATTCAAACACTCTTTCACGTAAATTTCTTGCTAGGATGTTTTAGGAAAATTGAGCGAAAAGGTTGACAGTCCCGGAAGCTATGAAAATGCTGCTTTTCAAGCCACAGGTACAGATGGCTTGCCAAACCAGATATATCTTTGCGAACTTTGACAGTTTCGTGTGCTTGAAAATATCTGCTACCTTTCCCCTTCCTTTTGCCGTATAAAACTCCTGTCCCGGAAGCTGCTTGTAGCCGGCTTTGACGTAGGTTTCGTCGTCCATTACCACGCAGTCAAACTTCGTCAGCATCGTCGTGTACAGCCTCCGGGATCGCGCTTTGGCCGTCGTATTTTGTTTATCATCGCGATTTGGAGTCACTACCTTCTTGTAAGTCGATAGTCCGGCTCGTTTTTTGGCTCGATGCACGGTTGTAGACGATACACCCAGCTTATTTGCGGCATCTCGGAGAGATAGGTTAGGGTTTCGCTGGAAACTACCGGCAACTCTCTTTGTCGTCTCAGCGGCTTCCGGTTTTCGATTTCCCCCCGATCCAGACTTCCTGGCTGTCGACAAACGTTCCCCAAACACTTTAATTACATTTGTAACGGTTGATTTGGCAACTTTTAGCGATTTTGCCAACTTTGCGTGCGAGTAGCTCGGATTTTCGCGATGCGCGAGCAAAATTTTGATACGCTGCTCTTCTTGCTTGGACGGCATTTTGACAACTGAAGAGTGAATTCCAAAATCAAAATAGGAGCAACATTCTACACACACACCTTCAAAATGAGGGGTGTTCAGGTTTTTTAAATGCAAAATTGAAAGAAATACGTCAAGTTGATATTGACCAAATTTTGACCGTATCGCCCTTTACAATTTTGCCTAAACGAAACGTACATCCTATCCTAGCTACGGCTGGACATATACTAAACTTGGAAATGAATAGACGGTTTGTGCTGTTGGTTATTATTATTTTTTTCGTCCTCTACCTCCCACGGTTCGCAGCTCCCATAGCGTGGAACGTTTTAGGTGGTTTTAGAAATTCAAAAAGTATGCTATTAAATTTTGTTTTATGTACTTTTATTAGTACCATAAGATTGCAAATTTTCTTAGCAATCTTTTGATGTAGAAATATAATATAGTTTTGCATATGAATTTCGAGTAATCCCGGTGCCGTTTGAAAGTTTTTCGCTTTTTTATTGTATATTGTGTCAACCTTCAACAATTATTTGATTTGGCCTGATCGTTGCAGAATCAAATTAATTATATTCTATTGTTTCAATAAATAGTAGGTATAACACCACAAGATAGGTCATACGACATCTCTAATTGGACATTTAAAGGCTCAAGAGAATTGAAAACGATGTAAAATAGTTTATATGATGCATATATGCAGTGTCCAGGATGTTCCGGATACTCCCTGGAGATCTGCCCAGCATCTGAAAAGAACCGATTTCAGTCATATGACACATCACACGCAAGAAGAAACCAAAAATAACTGTAATGATGCCTATATGAAGTTCACTGCACTACATTGGAGACATTCGAACGAGTTAAGCTTTAAAACTTTTGAATAAATTTAGCTTGTTGTTGGAAACGTATGCATTTTTTTTAATCAATTTCCGAATATAATAAAATTTTGCCTAGAAATTGAATGTTTTCGGTTGTAATAAAATTAGGCTAAGCCCTGCACAGTGGATTAGTTAGAAAATTAATTTTGTTCTTTTTGTCCCCCAGCGCAGGTTCATGCATCGTCTCGTGATTTCTTTCAACATTGAAGGCTAATTTTATGAGATAAAATGCTAATTTGACTTTGGCTTGCAGTCACATTCACTAATAATTGTGAATAATATATCAGAATGTTTTGCAGCCAAATTGTTCCTTGAAGAGTTTGCTATCGATGCACCTTTTTCAATTTTCAAAAAAATGAACAATACGGAGCTAAGCACTTGAAAATGAAGGCAATGTCTTATATTTTTTGCATTTTTTTTCAGTAGAAACGGATTCATGTAAAAACTACAAGATTTATCAACATGGTTTGTTCTCAAGAATTGTGCTTCATTTAGTTTAGCACAAACCGACGGAAATAAAATTTCAAAAAAATGCAATCTTATGGTACCAATAAAAGTACATAAAACAAAATTTCATAGCATACATTTTGAATTTCTAAAACAACCTAAAAACGTTCCACGCTATGGGAGCTTCGAACCGTGGGAGGTAGAGGACGAGAAAAAAACCAACAGCACAAACCGTCTGTTCATTTCCAAGTTTAGTATATGTCCAGCCGAAGCTAGGATAGGTCTGTTTGTTTCGTTTAGGAAGAATTGTACATCGAAAAGGTTTTTTTTTGGCATTGCCGACAACGTGGCACCTGTATTTTTCAGAATGAGGAAGTACAGGGAAGATGTTTGTTCAATTGATACAATTTTTTATTCCTCTTTTACAAATGATTAGTCTAACGGCTTACAAAATACCTGAATATATCAAAACTGGCTAACAGTTAGGTAAAATTGTTTGAACTTGATGCATCGTTCTATATTCCATAAACAACGAGTCACTTGTTGAATTCAAATGGATATTGCATATGTTGAATTAAAACAAATCTTTGTTTTCTTTCCCCTGTGATCAAAACTTGTATTGTATTGGCCAGATGATATATACATTTTAGGAAAATTTGCAGACTATTTTCATCGACCACCTAATTAACTAACTTGAAGTTAATTAATCCATATCAGAACCGTTTCGTCAATATTTCGAAGGAAAAAAATAAATGTAGGCATATTATAGATCAGAATGTTCTAGTATTTTTACGGAAAGTTGTCTAAGTAATAAGAATATTTTGAGAAAATTTAAACAAATGGTCTGACGATATTTTAATATGCCTGGCATTTTTTTACAATAACGTTTTTTTAACCATTTCGAATGTTCTCAAAAATTTATAAAAAAAAAAATAATTTGAAGACACGTTGTAGTGCCTTAAGATTTCTTGAGTACGTAAATACATTTTACAAAATTTTAAAAATATTTTAAAAAAAGGTTAAAGTATTCGAGTGAATAATTCTCTCTATAATATTTCGAGAAAATTTAACAAATCCTCCGACAGCATCTGGATATGCATCACGTTTTGTTTTTAATGAATAATTAAATTATACATAATTTTGTTAAAAGCTTACTAGAATACAATACGAACATATATTTGAATCTAAGATATGCAATTATTATATTTTCGATAGTATTTTTAGAATTTTGTCAAACACTAATATGATTTTCTCAAATCATTTAGAAGCATTTTGATGAATAGAAATTGGACTAAAATACATTATGCAATCCCAAGGAACATGAACATGAAAGTTTGGTGAAAATAGCAGCACAAATATTCAATTTGTAAAACACTTGGGTTAGTCATTTAAAGTTAATAAAAAGTAAGTCAAAATGTTTAAATAATTGTGTGTATGATATTCGAAGCTTTTTATAACATTCTGAGAAAATTTCAAATAAAAATTGAACTGCATTCAACAGACACATCAACCTGGCGATTTTCTAACGTGTGCAAATGCATTTGACAAAATTTTGAAAATATCTGCCTACGCTATAACAGGTGAATATAGTGGCAGGTAATGTTTATCTATTTTAATGAATAATTTTCTTATGAAAATGAATCATCTATGTTATTAAATTATGATGTTCCTAGTGATTTTCTAAAGAAATAAAAAATGTTTTTTTTTATTTTACACTAAGTAGTTATCTGAATTTTTTTGAATGACTTTCATAGGACTCTAAATCATTCTGTAAAATATAAGCAAATCATATGATGGTGAAGAAAATTTTGGGAAAAAAATGGTCTTGAGAATTTTGAATCAATGATACTGTGATACTCTATTCAAGTATCATTTTTAGCAATATTTTTAGTTTTTCGAAATGCCCTGAATGAATTTTTTTTACAAATTCCTCAAAATGGGCGTATTTTTTCGAATTCTTAACATGTTCTTAATATGTTGTTGAAAATGTTCTAAAAAGTATCATTTTTAGCAATATTTTTAGTTTTTCGAAATGCCCTGAATGAGTTTTTTTTTACAAATTCCTCAAAATGGGCGTATTTTTTCGAATTCTTAACATGTTCTTAATATGTTGTTGAAAATGTTCTAAAAAGCTTCGAATATCATACACACAATTATTTAAACATTTTGACTTACATTTTATTAACTTTAAATGACTAACCCAAGTGTTTTACAAATTGAATATTTGTGCTGCTATTTTCACCAAACTTTCATGTTCCTTGGGATTGCATAATGTATTTTAGTCCAATTTCTATTCATCAAAATGCTTCTAAATGATTTGAGAAAATCATATTAGTGTTTGACAAAATTCTAAGAATACTATCGAAAATATAATAATTGCATATCTTAGATTCAAATAAATGTTCGTATTGTATTCTAGTAAGCTTTTAACAAAATTATGTATAATTTAATTATTCATTAAAAACAAAACGTGATGCATACCCAGATGCTGTCGGAGGATTTGTTAAATTTTCTCGAAATATTATAGAGAGAATTATTCACTCGAATACTTTAACCTTTTTTTAAAATATTTTTAAAGTTTTGTAAAATGTATTTACGTACTTAAGAAATCTTAAGGCACTACAACGTGTCTTCAAATTATTATTTTTTTTTATAAATTTTTGAAAACATTCCAAATGGTTAAAAAAACGTTATTGTAAAAAAATGCCAGGCATATTAAAATATCGTCAGACCATTTGTTTAAATTTTCTCAAAATATTCTTATTACTTAGACAACTTTCCGTAAAAATACTAGAACATTCTGATCTATAATATGCCTACATTTATTTTTTTCCTTCGAAATATTGACGAAACGGTTCTGATATGGATTAATGAACTTCAAGTTAGTTAATTAGGTGGTCGATGAAAATGAAAATAGAAAATAGCAAATTTTCCTAAAATGTATATATCATCTGGCCAATACAATACAAGTTTTGGTCACAGGGGAAAGAAAACAAAGATTTGTTTTAATTCAACATATGCAATATCCATTTGAATTCAACAAGTGACTCGTTGTTTATGGAATATAGAACGATGCATCAAGTTCAAACAATTTTACTTAACTGTTAGCCAGTTTTGATATATTCAGGTATTTTGTAAGCCGTTAGACTAATCATTTGTAAAAGAGGAATAAAAAATTGTATCAATTGAACAAACATCTTCCCTGCACTTCCTCATTCTAAAAAATACAGGTGCCACGTTGTCGGCAATGCCAAAAAAACCTTTTCGATGTACAATTCTTCCTAATCGAAACAAACAGACCTATCCTAGCTTCGGCTGGACATATAGGTTAACGGGATGTAATGTTAGCCTAGCTCCTTGATTCGGCCTATGTACCAAATATGCTATTATTTCGGCGATAATCAACAAAATCATGGTGATATCAGGATGACCGATCTATTTCAAAGCAATTGAAACATAATTAATGAATTTATAATGGTTCACTTTCGCGTAATTTTCGATTTCCTTTACTTTTCAGACACCATAGCTTTACTGGTTAAGCTGAACAGATTATCTATACGCTCTTCGAATGATCTAAATTGGCCGAAATTGAACCTTTAAACCGAATAATGCAGCCAAGATGTACAGAAAATAGTCACACGTTATAAACTAACAGGTCACATAGGTAAAATAACAATGATTTAACATGAAAACCATAGACCCAATGTTAGGGACATATTTTTTACAAGGTTCCCAATTATGGCCTGTCTTATGGAAAGCGTAGTTAAAATGTTGTTATTGGTAACATTTACAATACAAGTGTCTGAATTTTAGTTGAATGTTTTTCATATGGCTCATCTTAACACAAACTAAAGTAACAAAATCTGTGTAGAGCGAATTATAGTGTTTTGATTGCCGAATGGCTAACTAAATCATATGTTAAAATCACTTAAGTGTTTCTTAGCAGTATAGTTTAGTATAAGTATAGTTTGATTATTAGTAAAATTGTTTGTTGGATAGAGCGAATACAGCTGGCAACGTCTTGAATCAGAAAATCGGCAAAAAGCGTATATAGCCAACATTCAATGACAAATCTATCGAATGAGACGAACTTGCATCCATGAATAGACCCAATTTGATGCCTACAGACCGACATTACATCCATATCCCTCGAACGTTTCTGACTTTATAAAATAAGTTGTGTAACTTTTCGTGAAACATACTACCAGATGGCTGATTAAACATATCTTAGCAAGTGTATAGCAAGTTAAATTTTGCTTCCAGCTGAAAAACTTAATGAGTTATGATAAAAAATGTAATCGATTGTTGCATACTAGGCTGAGTCAAGGGACACATACCCTACTAAACTTGGAAATGAACAGACGGTTTGTGCTGTTGGTTTTTTTTTCGTTCTCCACCTCCCACGGTTCGAAGCTCCCATAGCGTGGAACGTTTTTAGGTTGTTTTAGAAATTCAAAAAGTATGCTATGAAATTTTGTTTTATGTACTTTCGTATATGAATTTCGAGTAATCCCGGGGGAAGAGCAACATCCGTACTTCTACATGCAAACAGATGCCAAGCGATGAATGCAGGAATAGAGTTGAGTTCACTTCGATGTTCAGAGTGGGTCTTTGCCATTATGCCTTTTGAGTGTTTCTAATGTGTTTAATATTATTCAGCTATTATTTTGCTCGCTGTGAATGGAGAATATCAAAGTAATTTTATTCTATTGAGTCTATGATAACGTAATTTATGTTTATATACGTATACCATACGAAATAAAAACTGTTGAATTCGTGTACTCGAACAAAAATATATAACAATATAATCTGTTGAACTTTGATCAGAATATAATGAATATTTTGAAAATATTTGACCTTATATGAACAAGTTTTACGTGAGCGTAGCAATAGGAGAATGTCAGCGGTGATTGTATTTGCCAATATGAGAATAAGATTTGTAAAGTACCGGAATACATTTTGGAATATATTAGAGAAGATCTCTTCTGCTAATCTCTTTTCATCATTCTTAGTTTTTTTTATGATTACAATACTTCTTCGGCAAAATATATCAACAAAAAGAATTATAAAATGTTCATTATGTACCATAGTATATATGTGTTGGTGATTGGTTCATTATATAGAGCAGTTCATTCGATTATTTTCAAACCGGTCGTTATTCTCAGATCCTCGACTGACTTTGCCCTTGAACATATTTTTAACGTTTGAAGTTGGATGGCTGCAGAATGTGTACTATGGTGAGAATAGGTTCCACTTCCCTACAATATTAAAATTTACGCTAACCTACGAACTTCCTTGTTTACAATTTTTGGTTTACATTTTACTAACACTACATTTTACTAACAACTTATTCTAATCCACCCCTAGGTGGGTTGATTAAAAACGCTTAACTCTAGAAACGTGACTGTATACATAATAAAAACACAAATTAAAAAAATTATAATAAATTTGTAACAAACGGTTATATTGGTTATACTATCCCACATCTCGGTAAAATAAATGTTTATCATGGAGTTAACATTTATTCACCTAGAAATTTGCCAACACTTAATACAAACCCAATCTACAGAACCAAAACAGTTAATTCCAATTTTAAATAAAAACCTAACTCTAAGACCAGTAGGTCCCATACAAAAACGATTTTTTCTTGGCTCAGTCAGTACTAGCACATCGGTCCCAAGCTCGGTCCCAAGCTCAATAATGCGCCCCCAATAATGAACTCACACGAACACACTCTCAAATATTCTGCACGCTAAGAAAAAAGTACCCAAAATTGAGTTTTTTTCACCCATCGCGCATGTTTTGTGCATTAAGTTAAAATTAGGTATTAGCTGAAAACTCAATTTTAGGTTTTAACATTTCAAATACGAATGGGTAAAATATACCTAACATTGGGTAAAATTTGAAATAGCAATGGGTAAAATATATCTAATTTTGGATGTAATATTTTAAATACAAATGGGTAAAATTTACCAAATGAATTGTTAGTTTCAGACTCATTTTGTATAGAAAAATTCGCTTCGGGAGTAAGAATATCAGGTTAAATTCGACTACCGAAAACGACATCATAAAGACATCGATGGCATGCGCCGCAGAAGGGCCCACTGCCAACACGTGTCCGGGCAACACCAGATAATAGCTTCCAGCTTCCATAGCGTTCGCAGCGCATACAATATGCGGCGGATCACTGGCATAGGTGCTTAGGTGTTTGGCCACGAGTTCGTATTCGGATTTATCTATGGCCGGCTGAAAAAAAAATGTGCTGTAGAATATAATGAACCTATTTTGAAATAACATACCTTCACCCAGCGAATAAGAGGGGCTGCAATCAACTCCGCTAGTGTACTTTCAGAGTATTTGCGCTTCACCCCGCGATTGGTCAACTTTTGACGTTGACTAGGTCTTACGGCAAAGGTAGGGTGTCAAATGAAAATCTAAAATTTTGCGACCGTCACGAAAAACCGTACGTTTTGTACGCGAATAACTCAAATAATCCACGATAGATTTACATGATTTCTTCTTCAATCGGTCGGAAATTTTACCGCACTCCAGTTCAATTGTCAAACATTATTCTCAAACAATAGTAAACTATTGAAAATAACGCAAATATAAGGTGATGTCTTATAATGTCATTTTGCAGAGTAAATTTACCAAATTTCCTATCACAGATTTCAAATCGAAGCAAGGAACGTCTTGCATCATCTTCTTCTTCTTTGTACTAGAGAGAGACTTTAACCAATCATGTCATTCGTCTCTCCATGTACGTCTCGCACGCAGCTGAGAACGGTGTAAAACGAACACTAAGGAAAATTTTGCCTCAGTCGTTTGGCAGCATTGAAGCTGTGCGGAGCTGGTCGCTGATAGCTGGTCGCTGGACGCAGGCAGCTGCTTCATTCGTCCAGCAGCGGAGCTGGTTACAGAGGCAGCTGGTGGTCGCGTAGCAGATGATGGTCGCGTAGCAGCTGGTGGTGAGATGTACCAAGGCTCTCCCAAACGGCGATCTTCACGATGAGGTATAATGGCGGATATGGTGGCGCACAATCGCTACAAAAACGCTATTGTTTGCGGGAGAGCCTCCATGGAAGGCGAGCAGGACAATTCTCCGACGGTGGAAAATTTTTCCTAGCTGGTTGGCGCAACCCGCGATGAATCAACAAATTAATTCAATTTCTAATTTAAGAGAGTTATTTGAATAAGAGTTTATCTTACATTTCGGTCGATTGGCAGTCATATTGGATTTTGCCAAATCGTTACTAGGCAACAGTGTACTATGCAGCGGATCCATAAAATCAGTGAAAATTAATCAAAGCCTGCCGGTGCTTTGATTTATTTTCACCGAAAAATCCTACCAGATACAAATCCATCTTTGCTACTTTCAATTTAATATTCTCAGCTTGAGAGTTTGTTTGATTGAGATTTTCGTTTCAAATTGTCGATTGGCAGCCAGTGGTATTAGCAAAACTTGTTTTCCCTTCGTCGCATAACTTAAACCACCCAAATTCCCTATCACGGACACCATTTTCGATGTCGAACATGATATTCCGAACCAAAATTCTCTGTAAATTCCAATTAGTAGTGTGTTATAAACAGTTGTTCTGTTGTGTTAACGATTCGCGTTGGATATTTAGAAACATAGTGAAAGTGAGAATGCCTAACCGATTTGATCCAGAACGCTTGCGCAGATTCAGGAAGCGCATATCGAGCGAACTTACGGGACATCCTCCGAAACGACCATGCACCGGTGCATAGCGAGCTCGTAGTTATCGGGCGAAATTGAAAGCAGCAAGAGGTAATGCGTTGCCAACAACTAGTTGGTACGCTGGAGAAGGTCCTTCAACTCGAGGTAGGATAATTGATATTTATTAAATTTAAATCAATTTGACAAAGTGCATGTCATCATAGCAATTGAATATCTCTCTATGTTATCGCTCCCTGTCTTAATAAATTTCAACATAGTATTTATTGTATTCTGGTGATGACATGCGCCGCGTGCTTTTACATCATACGAACCTACACATGATATCGATACAACTAATGCGCTGAACATATTTTAAAGCGTGATTATTTTAAATTTATAAGAATTTATCATATATTAACCAACCTTTTCTCCCATACCCATTGCAAAGAATAATGATATTTTATAAAACTCACTCTCTTCTGCTAGATCTAATATATTTATGCATATTTCGATTTCCTTAACGTTTTAGCCATATTGAATTCACTAATTTACCTGATATTCACATAGAAACATGAATAATAATTTCACAAGAAAACCATAGACCATATTTTAGGTACGCATTTAACCTTATATTATAAATATGGCCTAATGTATTCATCACATAGTAAAATGTAGAATATAAAAGTTTTCAATGAGTGACCGGTTGTGTATTTTTCGATGGGCTTATTCATACCAACACCTATATAACTAAATGAATATAGTGCGAATTTTAATGTTTTGAAATGGAATGGCCAATTGATCACATGAGAAAGTCATTTAGATGTTATAAAGTAGCTTTATATTCCGTATAGTATACCGAATATAGCCAAATGCCCGGAGCGATAATATAAATAAATGCCCGGAGCGATGAAATAAATAAACTTTACTGAAATTCGTTCGAACAAGAATCCTTAATGATATCCATATCCATCGAAAGTTTTCGACTCAATAATGTTAGCTGGTGACTTTTCATGGTCCAGTACAGCAAACACCTTGTTAAGCATGTCTTAGCAAAGGTATAACTATTTGAATATCGTTTCTAGCTAAATTATTGTATGAGTTTGGTAAAATTGCAATCGTGCGCTACATAATCGACTGAGTCAAGAGACATGTACCCTATATACTTGTATATAACCTTACAACAACTGCAAGATATTTTTTGTTATTTTCTGTTTGATAAAACTTTCTGAACTTTGAACATTTTTAGAGACGCTTACACATCTGAAAATGTTGCAATTGATTATAGTGTTTTCATAACAATCACTAAACTTGTCGGATATTTTCTGATAACGAATTTTGTCGTAATTTTAATTCTAGAGTATTTCAATGTTTATTATTACCCTTGAAATCACGAATTACTAAAATTGCATGAATTGCGAATCTTTGATTCTTTGAAGTTAAAATTATGCAAAGGCATACCACAACTCAAATTGTATACAAATGATCCGAATGGTATTGTATTTTAATGGTGAATGTTGAAAAGGAGACAAGGTAACAGTCAAAATATATTTTTGTATTTCAGAGCCACCAAATAGTTAGAAAGAGGGGCCACCAAAGAGTTATAAAGAGTGTACAAGAGAATTTTCCCACGCACTGACTTCATAAAACCAAACGGCCCTTTTCAGGGCCACCAAATAATATCTCAAGAGCGTACAATAGAATTTTCTTACATACTGGCTTCAAAACGCTGGTCTAATGTCCCATAAGAGCCGCACCCGTCATATTGTGACTTAAACTGCCTCTTTCGGTAAGGGTATGCGACCGGCACGAATAATTGAAACCCTTTTAACGCGTATAATAACCACACAGAATTTCCCTGACATTATAATGCATCACTTGGTTTAACGTAGTCTACGTCAACCGGTCGTGTCTTGTACACAACCCCATTGATTTTTAATTATTCTCAGTGCTCCCTTAACGCTTCCTGTAAAGAGATATTGTTTTTATTATAAACTTTTCTCCTCAGATCCGTAACCCTTTTTTAATATTTCTTTTTGAAAGACAATGCCTAATAATGTTAGCGTTTAAACCTTTTTGCCTATTTTTTATAAGGCGATATAAGACGTTTTTCACATCCATCTGACGAGAATACATTATTAAAGCTATTGATTATATCAGAATTTGTATTTAATAATTTTACTATCGTACCACGCACAAGTTTTCCATTTTTATGGAACGTGGGATATTTTTCGATAAACTTTCAAAAGGTTCAATTCAAGGTTCCAATTTCCATTTTTTTTGACTCGAACGGATTCGTTTTTTTTTAATATCAAACATTTCAAATGCTGAGTTTCAAAAAATGATATATGAAGAATATGTATCGCTTGATTGATACTGCAATTTCGCTCAACAATGCAAGCGTATTTTCACGATTTTTGCGAGATTTTTGTGGCGATTGTCATGGCGATAATTACGAAAATCGCGCAAATTATACGATTTGACGTCGTAAATATGTGAGTTAGAGCAATTCATTAGGCAATGTTGCAAGATCAAACAAGCGACAAGTGTTCTTCATACACATTATGAAATTCAGCTTCTGAAGAGTACTATCATTAAATCTTTTTGAGACAAAAATGATAATTGCAACCTTGACTCTATCTGCTTTGATGATTTTTTATAGCTTTCCCTTCATTTAAAAATATACTCATTTTGTGAGTATTTATTTCCATTTTCCTTCGACTTGGGGATCGAATTGATCAAAACAGATAGAGACTTCTAAATTTTTTTGGCGAGGTTTTACATAAACCATGATATGATAGATAATAATAATGATTACTATCTTCTACTGTAATCCAACTGCAACTGTCCATAAGAATTCCGACGTTCAGCAGCTTGCTAATGCATCTTTCGGAATTATACTCAGGATGGATTTGTGCGAACATTTGTTTAATCTAGAAAATAAATATCATAGAATAAGTATTGTAATAGACCAGTCTTGCAATAATTCATACACACCATTAATCCGTCATATGACAATAGGTGTGAAAACGTTGTGAAAATTGGCGCATAGTCGTTATGAATGATTTGTTGTTGAGTCCACTTCAGTAAATCCACGCAGCTCATCATACCTTCCGATATACGTTGGCAATTCAATGTTGTAGGTGATAGCGTTGCTACAGATGCTGCAAGCTCCTGGATTCCAGCCGGCAACTTCGAAACTTTTACTGATTTTCGTTGGAACAATCGATCTTCTGGGGGAACATCTTTTCGCATGTTCCTAACTCTGGTCTCTATGAGGCCCGTGTGGCTGCCCTTGCTTCGTCCTCCACACCTCCAAAAGAAATATGACTAGAAACACAAAACAGATGATTCATCGTTTCCTCGAGATGCAACAACTGATTATTTACCTCAGGGGGTGCTTCAGGACCAAGTTTTGTTTGCTCCAGCTGTGGGAATGCTGTAATTATAGCAACCGGCAATTCGTGTTTCTCCTTCCATGATCGATACCTGTAGAGAATCGAGAGAGAACACAAGTTAAAAGCAAATTATATATCCGACTATTTTGATTTGACGTGAAGCCGGTTTCTCTAGGCTTGCTTAAGGCTCAAATTACGGTTTTGCAAAAAAAAAAAATCAAAAGAATTTTTTTCCGTGGCATTTTTTTATTGCAAAATTCTATTTTTTGTGATTTTACACAAAGTGAGTAACGCGAGCATTTTGAAATAAAACAATCATGCGATAAAATATCTGGTTTTGAAATTTTTGAATAATCATCAAACAAAATAAGCCTTAAAGTTTGTCCACAATAAATACGTTTGCGTTCAGTTGACGTAAATTTGGCGTAAAACCTATGTCAACTAACTGTCAAATTCATGCAAACGCATCCGCAACGAATCAATTGTGGGCCAGCCATTAAGCCATTTACCTTTTTTCAATCAGAATTCGATGTTCGAAGAAGTAGGCCACCAAAACTCGATTCATTTGGCGTAGACCACTTGGATGAGGAACAAGGTTACGGTTTAGATATTTTGTCATCACTTTTTCAAATTTCGACTCCTGCTCGAGAATTTTTCGAACGGATTGAGGCTGAAAAATAAAATAAAATCCGCCACACAAATAAAGCTTCAGTAATATTTGGTTGGAGAGACAAGCTAGTCTCAATATCACTTCAAGTTTTCTAATGCACACATCTTTGGAACCGTTGCAATATCTATTGTGAAAATTCTACTACCAGTTTTCTATACCATGGCAAATGTTGAAAAGTAGGTTCATCAGTGACTTGGAAGCAATTTTCAAGATATGTGCACTAGAAAACTCTAAGTGATGGGGAATATCAGCTATCATGACGGCCATACTTGGTGTATTCAACGAATCATCTTAATAGCAAATTATAAGACCCAACATAAAGACATATAGGGGAATGTGCTCTAATGTGGGTCTATGGATCTAGGATTCGGCCTATGCTTAAAACTCGAGCTAAACATGTTTTCACCTTTTTTATGCTTAAAATCATAAATATACAGTAATATTGCTTCGTTGACATATCCATATGGGAAACATTTAAGGACAGGCAAATTTTATCGATAGGCCGAATTCTAGATCCATAGACCGACATTAGAGCACTTTCCCCTATGTACCTAGTTCAATGAATTTTTACATTTACCTGTTCTGGTTGGTTAGATGCATTCAAATCATTCTCATTTCGTTCGAGCTGTGCCATGACATGAAGAATAATCTTCCTAGGACCTTTCTCAATTATTCCCATTTCAGTCAGGTCATCTTCGTTCAAAAAAGGTAGCGATTCATCCTAAATGAGGTTAGCTGAATGGAATATAAAGAAAACATTATTATGATTAACTGGCAATTATTAAATTGCTGATTTTCTACAACACTGGACTAATCACTGGATGTTTTAAATATGGTTTGCACACAACAAGCGGTAACATTTATGTTATGCAACGAATGATTTCTGCCAAATAGATGTTCTTGGAAGAACTTCTATCAAGTTCTCTGAACATTCTCTCTGAAGAACTTCCCTCAAGTTCTCTGAAAGCTTCTCTCATGTTGTCTGAAGAACTTCTCTCAAGTTCTCTGAAGTACTTAGCTTCCCTCAAGTTTCCTGAAGAACTTTCATGAAGTTCTCTGAAGACATTCCCAGGAAGTCTTTGGAGAATTTCCCTCGAAGATTCTCTCTAAAGAACTTGCTTCATGATCTCTGAAGAACTTCTCTCAACTTCTCTGAAGTACTTACCGTTAGTTCTCTGAAGAACTTTTCACAAGTTCTCTGAAGAACTCCTCTCAAGTTTTTTGAAAAACTTCATTGAAATTCTCTGAAGAACTTCCTTGAAAGTCTCCGAAGGATTTAGCTGTAGTTCTCTGTAGAAATTCCTCGAAAGTCTTTTAAGGACATTTCTCAAGTTCTCTCAATATGGGCTTCAAATGGTGAGTTGACAACTTGGCAGGAGGGTGCGACCGACCTCTGGTCCTCACAAGTTCCTACCTCACGCCTCCACGAGTCATATGATCACAAAAGACTGCCAGCTGAAACATGGAGACGCTGGTTGGCGTAGCCTGGGCAATGTTGTCAATCCGACAATAGCGAAGTGAGGGGGTGCGACCGGTACATCATATCATAATTTTCCATTCTCATATCTTTCAGGTCTTCCAGGTCGTCAGGTATTACAAAATAATTTAAAATTTAAAATTCTTTTTTTTCATGGCGGTCATACATTGCCTAAATTTTCTGGTTCATAATGGATGCGCAAGTTTGTCTACAATTGCAACAAAACAGCAGTCGGCACACATGTAATTTTCAATTCATATTACAATATACCCTCACTATATATTTTATCTTATAGGACATTGTTTATTCATAGCCTAATTCTGTATATTTCATTACATGTATTACTCCAGAAAGGTAAATTTCTCTCAGGTACCATACAGTTTAGGAGAGGAGGTCTTGCGGTTATAGGATGATCATCTTCTGGTAGAAGCAGCAGTAAGAATGGGGATCAATTTTCAGCTGTATCTAGCACCGTCGGAGTGGCCTTCTCGAAAGTAGCAATGGATGTATCTATAGATGTGTAGATACTAGTATGTGTTATTATTAATTCCTTCATTATATTTTCCATTAAATGGCGTAATATGACCTTAACATTTCAGTACACGATCATCAACTACTATTTGAGCGGTTCAGAGGAACACAGCTGTTCATCATTATTAATTGCATATCATAAATATAATATTATGGAAGAAGTAATAAAATAAATTATAAAATTTTAATTGCTTCATAAACATTATATCAAATAATAATCAAAATTAATAAATGCTCTTCATTCCAGAAGGTTATATATCTATATGTCATAATTAAATACGTAATAATATAATGGCAGCATAATTAATCATCAATTAAAAGAGAGATTTGAGCAATAAAAAATGAAAAAAGTGCCATTAAATTATTAAGGCCTGTGCCAACAAATAATGTGTGATCAGCATTAAAAAATTAGGAATGAGCAATAAAAGATGAGAAAAGATCTTCGGATAATCTAATTGTGACCGGTAAATCTGTCAAATAAAGCAACAGCTATTAGTATATGTGCAATTAAATATGGCAGTATTTCCGCCAAATTATGTAATTTGAGCACTAAACTATTCGCATATGTCTTTTAATTTTGTTGGATTTTCCCATAAAAACAGTAAAATGAGCAATGGATATTTATTTATCCATTGCTCATTTTACTGTTTTTATGGGAAAATCCAACAAAATTAAAAGACATATGCGAATAGTTTAGTGCTCAAATTACATAATTTGGCGGAAATACTGCCATATTTAATTGCACATATACTAATAGCTGTTGCTTTATTTGATAGATTTACCGGTCACAATTAGATTATCCGAAGATCTTTTCTCATCTTTTATTGCTCATTCCTAATTTTTTAATGCTGATCACACATTATTTGTTGGCACAGGCCTTAATAATTTAGTGGCACTTTTTTCATTTTTTGGTGCTTTTTCTGAATTACTAAGTGCAGGTAAATATTTTAGCCTAATATAATATTATGGTTTTATATACAATTGAATGCTTTATTGATATTTATTCCTCAATGAATAACAAGATGACCTTCACATTCCAGAGATACAGTCACCCATCAGTGATATAAAGTGGTACGAAGCTGCATATTATTATTACTGCCTTAATATTATTATTTCAGCAGGTTAATTAATTTAGTTTAACATGGTTATCATAGGCTCGTGAACTCCAACTATTACATAATTTAACTAAATATCCTTATATAATTTTTGCTCTACTATATAATCATATATAACATATTATTATTACATTACATCTATATTTATATAAATATAATAAATACTGGGTTGGGAGGGAGCACCAGGGTATCATTCAAGCTGAAACTGGACGATGGTTTGATTGACTGCCTGAGTCTAGGAGGGAACAAACAGTATCATTTCTTATCCTACCGATTCGAGTGTGGTGCTGCGAGTTCTACTCCAACAGTTTCAGGGAGAGTGACGCGCCCTTCTTAACAAGCCATCCTGTAGAAAGCTTAATGAGTATTGCGAATTGTGTTATTCGATTTGTTGGATCATATCGTTGGAAGGAGATTCTTAATTTCCCGTGGATTTCGTGTAAGTGTCTCTGCTTACGGGTCCACCCCTCCGTTTTTGGCCCTTCATACAGCGATAGTGCGAATTCAGATCGGTGGCCCAATTCGATCTTGCTGTTAAGTGGAGCTGCATCCAAGCCAAGGGCTAGAGGGGATGGTGGCTACCATACATACATACATACATACATTTCTCAAGTTCTCTCAATAACTTCCCTCAAGTTCCCTGAAGAACTTTCTCTGAAATTTTTGAAGAACTTCTTTTAATTGTCGGCAGTACGACATCTGTCCCCATCACAGTCCGCATCGAGCTCTCATGCCGTGCGGTTCTATTTTCTTTTGCTGAAGGAAGTATTTTGCTACTTAAAGCTATAACAAAATCAAACAGCACTTTTCAGTGCTTAACATTACCTGCACATTTTTTATTTTTTACCCTTATTCCTTTTCGATCCTTGTCTGGACCCTACGCGAGGTAATCCGACTTGGATATCGATTTGGAAAATTCCTATTTGATCCTTCGGATTCTTGTAGAATCTGCTTGGAAGTTGATTAGGAGAAAACGTATAAATTCTAATCATTTTGGATAAAATGGCGCCTAAACGCAAAAGAAAGGGACAATCTCTGGATTCCCCTTCTAACATAATTGATTTGAGCAATCAATTCGATATTCTTACCGATGATGAGAATGATCCATCAGTCAGGCAAAAATCTTCGAAGCATTCCCGAATTAATGCAGGGAAAGAAAAGGTTCCACCTATTGTGGTAACAACATCTGATTTTCATGGGCTCCGTAAGGAACTCACGAATTTCATTAAAGATTCTAAATTTTCCTTTCAAATTGGTCGTCGGGGTGAATGCCGTGTATTGGCTGAAACCTTGATCGGATTTAAACTTTTCGTGGAGTATCTTGCTCAAAGAGGCATCAAATTCTTTACACATGACACCAAAACTGAACGTCTGTTCAAGGTGGTCTTAAAAGGTCTAGCCAGTGGTGAATCCTTGGATGAGATCAAACAAGAAATTATTAAATTGCTTGGAGTTACACCAGTTCAAGTGACAAAAATGAAAAAGAAATCCCAACCTGGCGATTCTCGCAATGGGATTTCTAACGATTTTTATTTAGTTCATTTTAAAACAAATGAACTGAATAACCTTGAGGCATTGGAAAAAGCCAGCCTTATGC
Source organism: Aedes japonicus (assembly GCA_034211315.2). Taxonomy (NCBI): domain Eukaryota; kingdom Metazoa; phylum Arthropoda; class Insecta; order Diptera; family Culicidae; genus Aedes; species Aedes japonicus. The sequence goes on along the minus strand of JASCZW010000798.1, from coordinate 102,622 downwards.
TCCATGTCAGAATGAAGTGGGAACACTTTAGGAAGACTGGAGGTAATTCTCAACAGTGCCGTAAATGCCAAGGATGGGGTCACGGGACAAAAAATTGTCACATGGATGCCTAATTGCATGCATTGTGGCGATTCCTCTCACGCCAAGGACAACTGTCCTGTGAAGGATCCCAAAAATTTTAAATGGATTGTGGAAACCACAAATCCAATTTTTGGGAATGCAAGACTCGCAAAGCGATCTTGAATTCTCGTGCTAAGCATCAGGTAGGGACCGCTTCACGTTCCCGACCAGGTAATTATTCCTCGGCTGTTAACAACGGTCATCGAGGAGGAAATCCAACATTTGTACCGGAAGGTACGAACAATGCGCAACCGTCAAATTTTCCACTGCTATCTGCTGTTAACAATGGTCAGCTAAGTACAAGTGTACCCGTAAGTACAAACAGAGCACAAGTTTTCAATGCTCAATTCTTACCTGCTGGTAGCAATGTACAGCTAGGTAATGGAGCTTCCTACGCTTCTATTTCTACCAGAAATGTTGAAGATTTTGACTTAGGTAGCATAACCGCTCCAAAAATGGATTTTTTACAGAAATCATTAATCGATATGATTAATGGAATGTTAAATACAAACTCCATGTTTGATGCAATTCAAACTGGTATAAAATTTGCAAACAATATTGTCATGACCCTGAAATTCCGCAATGGGTATTAAGACACTGAATATTTTAAATTGGAATGCTCGATCTCTTAAAAATAATGAAGACGAGCTGTTTAACTTTTTACGAGTTCATAACGTGCATATTGCCGTTGTAACTGAAACTTTTCTTAAACCAGGTGATAAAATAAAAAGGGATCCTAATTATTTCGTACACCGCAATGATCGTCTTGAAAGTCCAGGTGGTGGCGTTGCCATAATTGTTCATAGGCGTATCAAACATCAAATTCTCTCTTCATTTGATACCAAAGTTTTTGAAACTTTGGGGGTTTCTGTTGAAACAAAATTTGGTCAACTTACACTATTAGCTGCCTATTTACCATTCCAATGCGTAGGACAGCAAAAAAATCTTCTCAAGGGTGACCTACAGAAGCTTACCCGTAATAGGTCAAAATTCTTCATTATTGGTGATTTTAATGCAAAACACCGATCGTGGAATAATGCTCAAAGTAATTCCAATGGTAATATACTATTTGATAATTGTTCTGCGGGTTATTACACTATCCAATATCCAAACAGCCCAACTTGCTTTTCTTCTGCCAGAAATCCCTGAACTATTGATTTGGTCTTAACTGATTCATGTCAACTTTGTAGCCAATTGGTTACCCATGCTGACTTCGGTTCGGATCACCTTCCAGTGACTTTTGAAATATCTCAAGAAATAATTTCTAATCCCAACAGTTCTACTTTCAATTATCATGGAGCTGATTGGAACCAATATCAAACATTCATGGAATATAACTTTGATCCTAATATTGCTTTGGAAATTAAACATGATATCGATAATGCTCTTGAATCTCTGACTACTTCCATAGTTGAAGCACGAGCTGTCTCAGTTCCAAAATGCCAGGTAAAGTTCAATACAATTATAATAGACTTCAGCTTTTGATCCGTCTGAAAAATATCCATAGAAAACAATATCAAAGAACACGCGATCCCGCCATGAAAGTTATCTGGCGAGATTTGCAAAAACAAATTAAAAAACGCTTCTCTGCCCTGAGGAACAAACAATTTGAAAATAATGTGTCAAAATTAGAGCCGAGTTCCAAACCTTTTTGGAAACTCTCCAAAATTTTGAAGAAACCTCAAAAGCCTATTCCAGCGCTCAAAGAAGGTGATAAAATATTTCTAACAAATGTGGAAAAAGCTCAAAAACTTGCTGAGCAGTTTGAGAGTTCCCATAATTTCAGTTTGGGTCTTACTAGTCCTATTGAGAATCAGGTTGCTCTTGATTATCTGAATATTTCCTCATGGGAAAATATTTCTGATGAATCCTGGGGTACTGATTTGGATGAAGTAAAAACTGTAACTAAAAAGTTAAAAAATATGAAGACTCCAGGTGGTGATGGAATTTTCTATATACTCAGTGAGTACCTTGTTTTTCATGGTAAAATTATTTAATAAATGTTTTTATTTGGCATACTTTCCTGAAAAATGGAAAAATGCCAAAGTTGTTCCAATTTTGAAGCCCGAGAAAGATCCAGCTGAAGCTTCTAGCTACAGACCAATAAGTTTACTTCCTTCAATCAGTAAACTTTTTGAAAAGCTAATTTTGAATAGAATGATGCTTTACATCAATACAAACTCAATTTTTGCAGATGAGCAATTTGGATTTCACCATGGCCATTCAACTACTCATCAACTTTTGAGAGTTAATTTGTTGTTTAATTTGTTTGTTTAATTTGAATTTAATTTGTTCAAACAAATCTGAAGGCTGCTCAACTGGAGTTGCACTTCTAGACATAGAAAAAGCATTCGACAGTGTTTGGCATGAAGGTTTGATTGCTAAATTGAAAAACCTTAATTTTCCGCTCTATATTATAAAATTAATTCAAAATTATTTAACTGACAGAACTCTGCAGGTAAATTATCAGAATTCCAAATCTGACCAACTACCTGTTAGAGCTGGAGTTCCTCAGGGTAGCATTCTTGGGCCGATACTATATAACATTTTTACTTCCGACCTCCCTGATTTGCCTCAGGGTTGTCAGAAATCCTTGTTTGCTGATGACACAGGCATCTGCAGAAAAGTTTGGACATTTTCTCTTCTTATTTACAGAAATGGAAGATTTCTCCCAACGCTTCCAAAACTCAACTAATAATATTCCCACATAAACCTAGAGCTTCTTTTTTGAAACCTAGTAGTAGTCACATCGTTACTATGAGCGGTGTTCCAATTTCCTGGTCAAGCGAAGTGAAGTACCTTGGTCTATTACTTGATCAAAAATTAAATTTTAAAAATCACATTGAAGGCATTCGAGCCAAATGTAATAAATGTATAACATGTTTATATCCTCTTTGTCAGAAAATCCAAAATTTGTCTGAAGAACAAACTACTAATATTTAAACAATTTGTTAGACCGGCCATGCTTTATGCTGTTCCAATATGGTCTAGTTGTGCTACCAGGAAAAAAAATACTTCAAAGGATTCAGAACAAAGTTCTGAAGATGATTTTGAAGCTGCCTTCTTGGTACAGTACTAAAGAAGTACATAGAATTTCGAATATTGAGACTTTAGAACAAATGTCCAACAAAATAATTAATAATTTCAGACAAAAATCGTGGCAATCTTCATTTGCAATGATTAATTACTTTTATGCTTAGTTAAGATTAATTTTAGTTTGTTTTTAGTTTTAAGATTATTATTGTTATACTGACACGCAGGAATAAAAACCTGTTTAAAATACTGAACTGCTAAGGCATGAACAATGTTAACAAAATTAGGTAAATATTTTAACAATTAAGGTTAATACATTACGGTAGTAGCTGGAGCACCTAGATTAACATGAAATGTAAATATGAATAAATTTGGAACAAATAGAGAGCTAAAAAAAAACATCTGTCCTCATGTCTATGGGCGGCGCGTGAGAGAGAGAGTGTTAATACATTATTCCCCAGTCCACCTTTTGTATACGTCCGATAATAGAGTGTTAAAACGTATCGCTTGTGTTTGCTACTACTTTGCGCGGTATCCGAAAGTACCCCGGGTTGTCCGTCTAGTTCCCGTAGGTAGTGATCCTCCTGGTAATTCCACTGCCTAATCTGTTGGTCGTTACTTGTTTGTCCCACATGAATGTATCTAAGAAACTTCTCTTAAGTTCTCTGAAAAACCTCTGATGATTCTCCAACAAGTTCTCTGAAGAACTTCCCTCACGTTCTCTGAGGATATTCCCTAACATATTCTCGAGTCCCTACACAAAAAGTTTTCATCCACATATGCACCACGTAGTGAGATACTACTGCACAACTTTGCTGAAGAAAGTACCTTTCTATATGGGAAGGATCACGAGATATGCTATGATGAAACTACCCAGGTAACCAATAAGTATTAGCATATGCAGTAAATCAACCCTAATTATGCATTCCAGATGCTACAAACTTTGTATTACATTATATTTCAAATGCTTTTTAAATGCTTGTAGCCTGTAATAAGTATTTCGAATGCAACATAGCATTAATGAAGCATTATCATAGCATTGCAGTACGGCAGCCGCATATTGGCACAAAAATGGTAACCAATAAGTATTAGCATATGCAGTAAATCAACCCTAATTATGCATTCCAGATGCTACAAACATTGTATTACATTATATTTCAAATGCTTTTTAAATGCTTGTAGCCTGTAATAAGTATTTTGAATGCAACATAGCATTAATGAAGCATTATCATAGCATTGCAGTACGGCAGCCGCATATTGGCACAAAAATGGCATTTAAGGCGACTTGATTGCTTGATAGGCTACCGTAAAGCCGCTTTGGAACTGCTTATGCCAAAAACCATAGAGATCTTCCTCAGTTCTAAACTGTGATTCAAGCAAAAAAAAACATTCATAGAACTATTTATAAAAAAAAGAGGGTGGAGGGTTGAAAAATGGGCCTTGACGTATTTAATAAACCAATTTGGATGCAAAGAAGAATAAAACCTTGTTATGTTTTGTTTGTTTGATTGTCTTTTAAAACTCTTCGATGTATATTTATCAAATTCCTAAATACATTATACTATTGTTAGAAAATAAAGCAGATCATTGATTAATCATCTTTATACTTCAAACTTATATATGATTTGTCTTCATTACACGTGTTATCATAGTATTGCCAAAGGCTATAAGTTTTCTTAGTATACCTGAACAGCGCATAATAAAGTATCAAATTCAATCGTTTTCAGTTCTTGTATGATAAATACAAAGTTATTGTTTTGCTCCACAGTCATTAAAAGAATTCCCAAATGTAGCTTAGAACACAGTTCAAATGTAACCACATAACCTGTTCGAAAATCTGTTCCATTAAGCCGTAAGTGGTTAACAATTTTAATCATAGAAGGAAAATCGAAAACTAAAGCAGCTGAATCGAAATCTTGTTTACGCCTTATACAAAATGAAATAATTGATGGTTTATCAATATCATAGTTATAATTTAATATGGAGTTTGCTTGTTTCAAACACAAACGCTTAGCAAGACTGTATGGGAGATTTCTTAGATTATTACAGGTTTTTCCCTGGCCTTTTGATTCTATAAATTTGGATTCAAACATCATACAACTACTATTACATATTGGACCTGTTTCAATACATTGTTGTGGGTAGTGCGAGATATAGTGACATTTATTAATTGGTCTGGCTGTAGGAAAACATTTTTTGAAAAGATCGTTGAACGTATCAATGGGATCTTTTAGATCATTAGTCATAGCTATGTTTATTTTGTTGGAAAAGCTTATAAAACAAATTTTCAGCAAAGTACTAACAAGATTTGCAAACATTTTATTCTGATTTAATACTTTGGAAAAAATAAATGGAAATGCTCGCAACAGCAGCCAACATTGCGCGGCAGATTGGCTAAGAGCATTTGCTTTAGAGTGTAGGTTGTTGATTGAAAAGTTTGGAGATGGTTTATCGGCCGATTCAGTATCACCATAGCCAAAATTTTGTATCATCTGGTTAATCTCAAAATAAGTAAGTATGTTATAACGAATAGAATAGTCCAAATTTTTTTTTAAAACCATAGGAACCACTCCTTCCAGTAAGTCATGCATTGGGTCGAAACAGTGATGGTCCGGCCATCTAAAGTATTTCAACCTATGTAAAGCACTTCGTTCCTTTATTCCACAATCCTTTCGAGATATTTTTTTACTTTCAATCGCAGACAAATCATCTTCCACGCAGCTAATAGTTCTATGGACATAGTTGTCGTCAACTGCACCTATCAATAAATCATTCCGTGTAATGAGACATGCTCTGCAGAATAGGTTGGCGGATGGCCCTAGCAATCCAAAAATGTCATGTATGGCTAGCGTATCCCCTAATACGCTAACCAACACTCCTCGCAGCGTAAAAAACCCGGTGTCAACTTTGATTTTTACACCCTCTTCTGATTCAAGCACTAGCAACTCATCAATGAATGGCTTTAAAACTCTCTCGTACCCGTATTTCTTCAACACATTTGATTTCACTATCAACGCAATATATATGCGATCCTGCGACGAATTGATGCGTGGATCAAAGTTTTGAATTTTGAAGCTGATGTTGGTTAATTTATTTTTGCCTTTACGCGAGCCTAGAGGATTACCGTATTCACCTTCGTCAATGTGAATGGAAAACCTCACTGCATCTGGATAACGGTTCAAATAGTCGTGATTTTTGTACTGCTGACTATCTTTATACGAGCACAATTCGCCATCTCTTTGATAATGTTCGTTCTTAATCATAGCACGTGCCTCTGGATTCATGAGAATGGTTCTAAGTGTATCAATGATGGAAATGTACTGAACAGTGTCTTTTTGTACTACAACTTTTGTAGTGTATTTTATTCCCTTCAGGCGTTGTCGATACTTGGTTGTAGTCAGCATTAATCTTGTAGGTATATTCGTATTCCCTAATACGATTTCTGTCGGTTCAGAAATGGAACATCCAAGCTTAGAGGACAAGTATGTAACGTTATCTCCAGGTGTTTTAACATCCGTTGTGACATCAGGAATAAACAAGCCGTTAATGAAATCAACTGTAGCTTTATCATACATTGATCCATGTTTAGTCGAAATGTAATCTTTCACTCTGGATATTGTGTACCTTTGAGCCCAGTGTACAACATCTGTAAGCCCTTTAATGAATTTTTGAATCTTCGATTCAGGAAGCGATACATCGCATCTAAGATCGGTAATGAAAAATGCAAACATGGCATTCATTTCATTTTAAAGTAATATCCTGCTCATAAAAGAACGGATTTTGTATTGGACAGGAAGCTTCCACTGGTTTTGTATTTTGCTGTGTTGAGTCAGTTGCATTTGGGTCGAGAATATCATGTGTTGATGACATCAACGGTGCCTCTGATATATAACCTGTATCAACTCCCGCTCGCTCAGGATCACGTTTAGGATGGTAATCAATAATATGCTTTTTTAAATTGAAGAAGTGCCAGTAAATAGAGCCACACAAAGAGCATTTGAAGGGGAAATTGGCTTTGCGGCTTGTAGATAAACGGTGCACACTTACAAAGTGTTCTTTGAGCTCATCAACGTACCCATCGATCATCATGCCACATGAATCTAAGTGGCAGCGGAAACCTTAAATATACCAAGAGAAAAGTAAAAATAATGAAGTTCCATAGAAGGATTTATGGTCAACTCAGAGAATGCGTAACAAAATTTTTACAGAGTATAGCTGGTGCTTAACAACATGCAAGGTTATTCAAAAATTATTAGAGGACAGGGTAAGAAAGTCCCACGAAAACCCACGAAACGAAATGGTAAGAAAGTCTCACGATCGCCCACGAAAACAACAAATAAAAATAAGCGCTATTTCGAAGCAGCAGCTGAGTTCCGGACAGAAATTTCTTCGAAGAGAAATAGATTTCTTCATAAGTAGGGAACAGATGTATTCCCCCGAGACCCTTTGCCAGATGTTTCAATATGAGAAACATTGTACTGGAAATATATGCGTCGTTACGGGAGTCTGCATCCGTTCCCCCACAGTGAGGAAATTTTCTTCCCAACTTTTGTTACTAAATTGTTAATCAAGCTTCTATACGAAAATAAAATACTTTTGCGTACTTACCGACGAGCTTTGCGTAGCTGCCATCATCAAGCCGATTTCTCAACCCTTCCATGATCACTTTATAATTACTTTATTCACTTCAGTTGATTGCTGCACACTCACGAGTAAACAATGCGTTCGGAAAACCCGTCGAACAAAAAAAGTGACAACTGCACCGAGGGATGCTATAATTTTCAACCAAAATTGAGTTACAACTACTCAACCGTTTATTGTGCCAAGAGAACGGGATGGTTGAGTAGATGCAACTCAAAATTGAGTTATATTGGACTTTGAATTTTGAATGCTCACGGAATGTTTTTTTATTTATAAATTAATTTGAATGTTTTTTAACATGCAAGTAGTTTTTATGACATTAAACAAGAACAACAAAACCACAGCAGACCAAAAATGGCATCAAACATCGAACACAAAAAAAACTTAAATTTGAGTATAAATGTTTTAACTGACTAGATGGGTGAATTCAACCTATTTCAATTTTTTAATTCACCCAACTGGTAACCTCACTTGACAGAACTCAACGTTGAGTTTGCTTTTACTTAATTTTGGGTACTTTTTTCTTAGCGTGTGTCAAGATAACACAGCAAATCAAAACAAAGGCGCAAATATGTATAGCAATGTGCTGGCTTCAAGGTGTACTTCGGACCAAGGGGTTCTACAACAGTGAACCAATTTCAAATCGCTAGTTGTATATTGATTGTTGGTTACAGGCTTGCTGATATTCGCATCGTTTTCCCCTTATTCACTCGTCGTGTGCGAAGATCTTCGAAGTATCGATTTACAACTAATCCTCTCAAATGAAGAGCATACCAACGTAAAAGCATACTACGGTGAGTAGCCCGGCTGAGAAGAATATGAGTGGCAAAGTAAAACAGGAAGCTTCGTTCTTCGTGCTCTTCGGCTCTGACTCGCTCACATCGTGACTAGCAGAGTGGTTTGATTGACCTGAGTGTTCTTCGGTCTTGTCACTTGTCACTCTACTTCACATGCGTTGATCTTCATGAAGAATGAAGATCCAACGCGTTTAGTTTATTATTCGACGCAAACCAGGAAAGTTGTTCGTCATAATTAAAACCGGTAATGTTTGAAACAGCAGCTTAATGGTGTAATTTAGGAAGCGATGGAAGCTCGTGGTGCGATTCAATACCGCTGGTTTACAGAAAAAAATATAATAGAAGGTGTGATTATGAGCCAAATATGTTTGTGGTCGCCAATTTTAAAATGCATTTCATTTCGTTATATCCCGATGTGACTGGGCGGTTGGGTGGGCGAAAGGATAACCGTAGTTTTCGTAGTGATAGTTGGAATGGACAGCCAAGAAATAGCAAAACTAATAAGGTTCTTATGTTCCTGAAAGCAAATGAATCCCTGTTGTCGAAGGTGGTTGATGTATTGAGTGCAGAGTTAAATTAAGTCTGCTTGGTTTTGAAGATGTTTTTTATCGTTATATTGTTTCATTTCTCTCTTATTCTACTCGTATTTATACTGAATTGAGACTAAACTAAAATAAGATTTGTTATGCTATAGTTAAATACTACAGAAACATTAAAATCTACTTTACAGTCACTAAATAAAAAGAAAAACCTGAATTTCTCCATCTAATGCAAGAGCTGGCCATCCTTATACTTCCCCAGGGTTGTCTGGAATATGAATGTGGTAGTAGAATCTCGATCTTATTATCATTGCACTTCTTTTTTTTTATTTTCAAGTAATTTGTGCTGACGCATCATGGATTTTAGTAGAGTAAAACGTGCCCCATACTTATGAATCTTCTTAAAAACCTACGAAACAGTATATGTCGATAACATAGCAAATCTCCTTTAATTTATCTTCAGGGTGAGAAAATAATATCAAATTATTTGAGAAACTTGCAACAAACATTGTAAACTTCACGTTGGTGTCTCAAACTTTCCTTATATAATGTTTAAGCCCCATGTTGCGTGGTAATATAAAGCGATGAAGAAGGTTTTTCTTTATTTCTCATTAAAGAATTTAGCTGTTAATAAAATTTAGCTTTTTAATAAGATGCTTATCGTGTCGTGTGTTATTAGACACCACGAAAAATATTAGACACGTATTTTTTGCCATGTATCTGTGTATGTTGCGGTGGTACAAAAATTACATTTTTGTAATATCTAGTGTTAGGGCACAAAAGTTATCACAAAAGTTCAACTCAGTGGACGCAGTGATTCTACACCCCAACAAAAAAAAATACCTCAAAACCTCTATCGCAGTAAATAAAGTTTTGAGTGCATTCCATTAGTTTTTCACTAGTAGTTCGCGCGTTTTTTTGTGTAGCACATCCGACGGACACTATACCACAGCGAGTCCACCACGAATCCGGAGTAACCAGTGCCCCAACATTAATGGTCCTTCGAGGATCCGGATTTGTGCGCTTTTAGGCGAAGAAAAGTGAATTTTTGTGCCGAGTGAGTGAGCCGGCTAGTGACAATTGAAACCCGTTTGCAAGCAGCGTTTGTATCGCATTGTGCGACAACGATTTCGGCGTCGATTGTTATATCGGCGAGTACGGATCCGGTAGGCCTGCCGGATTGATTTCTTCGGACCTGTTTTTCGACCACGAGACGGACATCCCACGCACACGGAGCATTTCGGCGTTGTTTAGGCGCATTTCGACACCTTCCTCCTGTACGTGGCAAATCTGGCGTGGCTTGGGTCAGCGAACAATAGATGGTAGCGTGAGTACACCGAGAACAAAGGTACGCACATTTCGGACGAGAAATATAGTTTGCTTGCGAGTATCACTATAGTACATAAGGAATTTGTTTGCGATTTAAACAATTTTTGGGCAATTGACTACGCTACGTTTTTTGGAATTTGATTGGGTTTGTGATTTGGAATAATATATCGACAACAGCACGGCGTCATTACGCGAATTGAGCAAGATTGAGCGGGGCCATCTTGACTCCATGGCAAATATGGAATCTTTTGTTGCACGTTTCAATGCACAGAAGGATCAAGCGAAAATTGCTACACGCTTGGAGCACTTGGAAACGTTGTTCAAGGAGTTCCGGGATAATCATGGTAAACTTGAAGCAAGACAGGAGCATGACTTACAACTGACTGCTGGCGAAGAAGGCAAGGAAGCTGCGCTGAAGAAAGACGTTGAATCTAATAGCAGAAAAACGCGGCTGGACTTCGAAAATAAATACTTCGATGTGAAAGACTTTCTCACTTTGCATCGAGTCAATCCGACAGCTGTGGCTTCCTCTTCGTCTCCGCCCTGCCAAACCCCTATTTCCCGAGTTAACCTTCCAGTGTTCAAAATCCCTTCCTTTGACGGTAGTGTGAAAGATTGTTTGAGCTTTCGTGATGCTTTCCAAAGCATGATCGGCAAAGATGTTTCGCTTTCGCCGATTGATAAATTCAATTATCTTCTCTCGGTGCTCATCAAAGAAGCCAGAACGTTGGTGGAATCAATAGAAGTGACAGTTAACAACTTTGATGTGGCGTGGCAAATGCTTGAACAAAGGTTCGAGAACAAAAAAATCATCACTCGTACGTTAATGGACAGTTTCCTGACCGCTGAGCCAATCAAACGGGAATCGTACGACGCATTAGTTGGTCTCATCGACTCGTACGAACGCAACCTTTTACAGTTGCGGATAATTGGACTCGACACAGGTGGATGGTTTCACCTGTTGGCTCATATTCTCTACAACCGTCTGGATGCTGAAACTCAAAGGCATTGGGAGCGTGCTCATAGTTCTCGTGAAGCACCGAAGTACGAAGACATGCTAAAGTTCCTGCGTGATCACCTTGCAACTCTGCAACCTTTTGCATCCTCGAAGCCTCGCACATCGGAGTATCGCCAGCGCCATGGCCGAACGACGGTTAAACCCAAACTCGGTTCAACGCTCACAACAATTACAACGCAGGATCAAGTTTGTCCACACTGTCAAAAACCTTTCCATTCTCCTTTCAGATGTGATTCCTTTAAAAGTATGACTCCTTCCCAAAGGCTTGAATCAGTCAAAAAAAGCTGGTTTGTGTCTAAACTGCTTATTCTCTTCCCATTTGGTACGGGCTTGTTCCAGCTCAGCTTGTCGGGTTTGCGGTCAAAAGCACCATACGATGCTGCATTTGCGCGGAACAAGCAACAATTCCACCCAAGAACAAGATCGCCATCAATCGCTCCCAAAACCCGTTGTTCCTCAAAGTCTACCCCAATCGCAAGATCGAACAATTCCTCCACTCTGCAATCGCAAACTTCAAGCCTATTGTACCCTCAAGTCGATTATCGACAGCAACCTGGAACATTCCATCGTTTGTTCAGCTTGCCGATCCTCGTTTCTTCGAACCCAATTGCATCGATGTTATTATCGGAGCTAAAGTATATTATCGTCTACTGCTGGAAGGTTTCATCGATCTCGGACCCGGACTTCCCCACTTGAAGGACACAGTTTTCGGGTGGACAGTGTCCGGAAAAAGCGATACAACGGATTCAACTCCCTCTGCCACTGCACTCGTGTGCAGCAATGCTGATTTGGATAAGCAGCTTGCTCGTTTCTGGGAGATTGAGTCGTGCCACTCCAACGAGACCCTGTCCGTGGAAGAGCGGAAATGCGAGACTCATTTTGCTGCTACCACGACCCGCGATCCAACCGGGAGATTTGTGGTTTCATTGCCGAAGGATCCAGATATGCTCGCCAAACTAGGTGAATCGCGAAGCATCGCCATTCGTCGATTTTTCTTCCTTGAACGGCGCCTTCATGCTAATCCTCCATTCGAGAATATGTTCAGCTGGGACATATGACACCGATCGATACCAGTACCGACGTCGTGAAGCCTGGTGAGAAAACCTATTACATGCCTCACCACTGCATCATTCGTCCTGATAGCGTCACGACCAAACTTCGCGTCGTCTTTGATGCTTCGTGTTCCACTGATACGGGTGTCTCGTTGAATGATGCCCAGTTGTGCAAGACGAGCTGTACAGCATCATTCTTCGCTTTAGAATACCACGCTTTGTCGTAGTCGCCGATTTGGAGTAAATGTACCGTCAAGTGCTGGTAGATTGCATTGACCGGCTTCTCCAGCGCATCGTATTTCGATCTTCTTCCTCGGACCCACTACAAACCTACGAATTACTGACCGTTACTTACGGTACTGCATCGGCCCCATACCTTGCCACCCGTTATCCCCAGCAACTCGCCTCTGACGGTGAGTTAACCCATCCCAAAGCAGCCAAGGTACTTGCGAAGAATTTTTACATTGACGACTTGCTTTGTGGGGTGGCTTGCGAAAAAGAAGGCATTGAACTTTGCCGGCAATTAATCGACCTTCTACAATCGGCGAGATTTAAGCTGCACAAATGGGCATCCAATAGCTCGACAATTCTTCGGAACATTCCAGCAGAGCTTCGTGAAGAACGGAATATTTTGGAACTCGATTCGTTATCCTCACCAGTGAAAACTTTGGGGTTGCTGTGGCAGCCCGTTGATGACGTCTTTCGTTTCAAAATACCTGCTTGGTCTCACGACGCTCTTATAACCAAACGATTGGTGCTTTCTGAGGCAGCACGCGTGTTCGACCCTCTGGGTCTATTGGGACCAATTGTGCTACGGTCAAAACTTTTTATGCAGGAGTTATGGAAAGCGAAAGTGCCCTGGGATAATCTTTTGAATGATTCCCAACAACAGTTCTGGAAGGAATTTAGGAGGGACCTTGAGGTGCTCGACTTGTTCTCCGTCCCACGGTGGGCAGCTCCCTGTATTGATCCAGTCAACGTTGAGCTACATGGGCTCAGCGACGCATCCGAAAGCGCATACGGCGCGTGCATCTATATCCGCATCATATCGTCTCGCGGACTCGTCTCAGTACCTCTACTTACAGCGAAGTCGAAAGTTGCGCCAAAGGGAACCGAGAAACTTGATCCTACTATTCGCTTACCGCGTCTAGAGCTCTGCGGAGCGCTTCTTTTGAGCCACTTATTCGAAAAGGTAGAAAGCAGTCTACAAATTCAAGCCCGTCCGTTCTTCTGGACGGATTCAACAATAGTCGTCCATTGGTTATCCGCTTCACCATCTCGCTGGAAAAAGTTTGTTGGCAACCGCGTGGCGGAAATTCAGCAAATTACCGCTTCTGGGAGTTGGAGACACGTCCCAGGTATCGAAAACCCAGCAGATGTCATATCCCGTGGCATGCCAGCAGTGGAGCTCGTTGATCATATGCTGTGGTGGCAAGGGCCTCAGTGGCTGCAACAATCCAACCGGTTTTGGCCCAATCTTGTTCGAACGTCCGATGACCTCTTCAGCACTGAACAACTCCAGAATAGACCTACGGTTTCGCTTTCTACAGTCGTGCAAAAAAACATTTTTGCATTTAAATCATCTCTCTACAGTCTAGTTTGCGTGGTTGCCTACATACAACGGTTCTGCAGCAATTCGATGAAGCATGATCACGGAGCTAGGAGTTTGGGACCCCTATCGACGGGTGAACTGGAAAACGCTCTAGTCAGCCTGGTCAAAATAGCCCAGCAAGAATCCTTTGCGGAAGATCTGCACTCTATCCGCACCACCGGATCAACTGAAGTCAACGTCGAAGCTGAAGGCACTATCGCCAGTGCTCGTAAATGGGGTTCTTCGCATAAGAGGGCGTCTCAACAACGCAGCACTTCCGTATGCCCAAAAGCAGCCTATGATCCTGGATAACAAGCACCCATTGACTTTACTAATCGTTCATTACTATCATCGTAGCCATCTACATGCAGGACCTACGCTCCTTACAGCTATCTTTCGTGCCAAATTCTGGCCTCTCCGACTGCGCAATATTGTGAGAAAAGTAAACCACGACTGCGTTTCGTGCTTTCGCAGCCGACCAACTGACGCCCAACAGATTATGGCAGACCTACCTCCAGTTCGAGTATCCCCAACATTGCCGTTCCTTAATACTGGAGTGGATTTTTGCGATCCATTCTATCTTCGGCCAGCGACTCGAAAGGCTGCTTAACAAAAATCCTTCGTAGCGGTGTTTGTTTGCTTATCAACAAAAGCGATGCACCTTGAACTCGTTGCGAACCTATCCGCGGATTCGTTCATCGCTTCCCTGAAGAGATTCGTGACACGTCGAGGAGTACCACGAACAATTTATTGCGACAATGCAACCAACTTTGTCGGAGCTCGACGAACGCTGAACGAATTCCTGCAGCTCTTCCGCACGCAACAGAACCACCTGGATGTTACAAGACAGTGCTCTGCAGAAGGAATCCAGTTCTCTTTCATCCCTCCAAGATCACCTCACTTTGGCGGCATCTGAGAAGTAACGTTAAATCCCTAAAGACGCACCTCCGTCGCACGCTCGCGAACGCCTTGGTAACCAACGAACAATTCCATATACTGCTCACGCAAATTGAGGCGCTGCTCATTTCCCGGCCTCATGGCCTCATGGTCCCCTCACAAGTTAAGTATCCATTTTGTTCTCTGCTGAAACTTGTCTTCTCCGACCTAAAGTCAACCGTATTGGCAGGAACCCTGGACGAACGAACGCGAGGATCGAGAGGTCGAGTGCCACCTGGCGCACCCCTAATCACAGACGTTCACCGAAGTTCACCGAGTTCCACCCCATCGTCCGACCACCGTCAAGGAGATGAAGACAGCGAATGCAGAAATGATTAAAATGATTAAGATTATTGTATTTGAATTCGATATAATAGTAGATACTAATAGTAGAACCCACCAACGATACGAGATAGGTTTGAAATTTATATTTCAATGTTGGGTGGTATGTTAGGGCACTCCCATAATGTTCGAAGTTACCTTAAATGAATTCAAAGGTAAATTAAGGCACTCATACTCAACCTAATTTGAATACCACAAATCAAAGCAGAATGTTCGTAGGGAGATCTTCTCACACTCTATGTCGAGCAAAACAATACCCTCTCTTTACTTATAACCCGTACCAAAAGACCAATAGATCTCAGTCAAATAAAACCACCACCGAGTATACCTCAAAATCTTTATCGCAGTAAATAAAGTTTTGAGTACATTTCGCTAGTGTTTCGCTAGTAGTTCGCGCGTTTTTTGTGTAGCGAGGGATTCTTTAGTACAGATCGAAAAACAACAGCGCTGGCTAGCATACTCTATAAGTAGTAGAATGAAAAACGTAAAGCGGAATGGAATATGAATGAAAGAGAAAGTTATCCAAAAGAGTCTCTCAGATTTGCCCTAATGGCAAAATACCCTAGGTATATTTATTGTTGAAAATTATTCGTGTCCTTGAAACTACAGGATTGCAGCTCCATTCATTTATCAAATGGAGTCGTTTTAACTCTGAGTTTGAAGAAAAATATAAACATAATCACAAATTGCTGAATTTTTTTCATAACTTATTAAAAACCAGTGATGTTTATTTGTTACCTTTTGAAACGCACTCTTTTAAGCTGCATTTTCTAATTCTTCTAATTCATATCTTTGAAAACACCGAACCGATATCATAAACTTGTTCACCAAATAAAAGCTTGTCTTTGAATTTGAAAAATGATAATTATATATCATAGTTAGCATAGGGAATTTTCTTACTACTTATTATATATTTTTTTGAAAACTTCGAAATTTTTAAATGATATATAAAAAAATCAGGTCTTTTTTCGTTTTTGAGCTACACATTTATGAAACTTTCATGTTTTGGTTTTACAGCCATTGTTTATCAATGAAGACGCATGGTAATCTATTCGTATGGAAAAATACAGAACCTGATTTTTTAAAATAACGGCCGATACATAGCTGTTTCTATGATATGTTATGTTAAAAACTCTAATCTCTCAAGAAAATATACAAAATCAGATAGCGGCCCCGGCCTACAAACCATGAAAACCGAAAAAAACTAACAGTAGTTTTTTTCAGCACACAATCACAATACAGTAGTCGTTCGTTAATTTGAGGATGGCTGCATCCCGATTAGCGAGTGGCATTCATCCATTGGGGGACATCTTGACTCATTTGTTTTTGTTTTCATTTATTTGTTTACTAAATTGTGGGTGTCAGCAACTGATAAGTGCGCCAAACATAACAGCATGATGCCAACCAATGGAGCATGTCTGAGCGGGCAGAGTCTCATTTTGCAGAGGGAAAATCTCTTTCAGTATCGATATACGGCATAACTGCAACAAACACAACTGACGAGCACATCCAGCTTTGGCTTGAGGTCCACTTACTAGGTACCTACCATTGGTAAGATCATGTCAATGACAGCGAAGTGTTAAAAGATAAAGAAATAGTTAGCTTGCAACAAACATTGAAAGATCCCTCGACAAAAAATGACATCGATACGTCATCATTGATTTGACATCAAGTTTTGAAACATGACTGCTTTTTTATAGGGTCGCTACTAAATTACCGGAACACCAACTAAAAAGCGCTCCAACTAGAAAACCCCAATATAGCAGGCTTCTGCTGTAAATGATTATGTTTACATTTTTCCTAAAAACTAGATCAAAATAGTTTCCCTTTAGGTATTCCATAATCGGTACACTGATGCCAAAGTAATAATTTTTAAAGTTATTTAAAAAAAATGATCACTCAAATACCATAATAAAAAAATCAATCTAATGCCATAGAAAATAAATGTTTATTATTTTTTATAGACAACAAGCTTCCCAACTGTTGAAAACTTCTGAGATCCAGTAAATCTTTTTTATGGAATTGCTGCACATACAAACAATTCACTGGGTTGCTTTATACGCGGCTCCTGTGAACGGCGTAAAAACCTCATAAAACCGAAAAACCCACCCACAAAAACCATGGTATTGAAAAAGGGGTGCATCTTCGTACGCCATATGATATCTTCTCGAGTAATTTATGATCTGTCCCTGTAAACAATGGCTTTAATCGTTGATCACTCATAAACCACGCAACTACCCCGCAATCCAACAACACCATAGGATAGAGTAAGCATTCCTCTACCACCAGCTGTTTAAAGTTGTGGTGTTTTGCGATTCGTTAGAAATCGAAATCTATTTGAAGCGTACCGCGTAAAAAAACGATTTTCAGATAAATCCGCCCAAAAAAGCTTTGAAAACCCGTAATAACCGACTCCACTGTAGAGTAGATGTACTAGTTATGGCTAAATACCCAGATTACCACGTGTTGGTATGGTATTCCCGTAGACTATATAAGAACACACCATAATAGGAATGTATGGCAATAACTGGTACATGTACCTTATATAATTGCCCAGTGAACAAGCGAACGGTACAGTTCGTTCGGTCCGCTCTCCGTAGCTTTGGAAGTTTTTTAGTAGGTGTTATTACAAGTCAAGTCAGTTTCATTTAGTTTTTCTCGATCGCGAGTGAAATTCCGTTTCTGAAGAAGAAAACGTTGTGTGTTCTAGCAGGGCAACAACGTCATTAATTGCAATTAGCAATATTGCCCCGATCTAAAAGCCATTTTGCTCCGCATCTATACGGCACGCACACTAGCAGTCCATTGTGTGTAGCGTGCAATCGTTCATCTGCTAACCACCAGCGACCAACAACATCATCATCATCGTTCAGCTCCACGCCTAGCCGGTACACGCGGCCACTCATCGTCGCTCGGCAGCAGCAGCACATTCGTCGCCTGTCTGTAGTAGATCAGTGATACATATAAGATAAGTTTTTTATTAGTATATAAGATAAGTTTTTGTTTCTCGCTCTTGTGTGTGTGAGTGTGGAGAGTAACTGAGAGTGTGTGAGTGTGTGTGCTTAGGTTTAATTTGTGTATCTGTGATTGTTTGTAGATAATTACGTTAGTAATTGAGCCATAAGCTCCCACAACCGAGCCATGGATGATTTATCGGAAGATGAATCATCTATGGCGCAAAATGATGGGGTAGCTCTCAAAGTTACCCGATCGCGTGCTTATCCAGATAGTTCATCATGTTCCTTGGGTTGTCTATTTTCGGCCCAAAATGAAACCTCTCAACATTTACCAGATTTCAAACGATCTGACGAAACGATTCTCGGCCGTGACCGAGATAATTAAGGTGAGACTCAATAAATTAAAAGTCGTTGTGTCCAACCTTAAACAAGCTAACGAAATTGCTGTCTCTCAATTTTTTACTCTGGAGTATGTAGTGTACATCCCAGCTCGAGGTATTGAGATAGAAGGTATGGTCTCCGAAGCGAGTTTGACCCCTGAGATCCTGTTGAAGCAGGGGGTTGGTCGATTCAAGAACCCTCTGCTTCCTTCAGTCAAGATACTCGATGTGCGAAAACTAGGCACAGTATCGATCACTAAGGGTGAAAAGAAATTTACCCCCTCAGACTCGTTTCGTGTGACTTTTTCTGATTCAGCCCTCCCTCAATACGTCGAGTTGGGAAAACTTCGACTACCTGTGCGATTGTTTGTACCTCGGGCCATGATCTGGGAAAAGTGCAAGCAGATGGGACATACGACCTCCCATTGCAGCAATAAGGCACGCTGCTCTAATTGTGGGGAGAGGCACGAGGATGGTGCCTGTGCAGACAGCACACCAAAATGCGCTTTCTGCAAGGAAACTCCTCCACATGCTCTCTCATCTTGCCCGGCGTACAAACAACGCGGGGAAAAAATTAGAACGCTCGCTAAAACAGCGTTCCAGGCAATCTTTTGCCGAAACGGTGAAAAAAGCCTCACCATCACCCAATGTCAATACACATCCCTTTGCTCCTCTGTCAGATGACGAGTCTGACTTTGATTTGACTGAAGAAGGAACATCATTCAGCTTTCCGGAAGCTTCACGGAAGCGAAGACGCGTCCGCCCACGGAAAGTTGCTGAACCGGAGCCCAAAACCAGCTTGCCCAATTCAAGGAGAGGTGGAAAAAAGGAAAATCCTAGTCCACCTGGTTTTCGTAGTACTAACTACAGCCGAACTTTCCATCTCTCCCGGGGACATCCAAAACCCCTGAAGCCCCAATTTTAAGCACAGAAGCCCCCTCCTCTAGTGGGCTGTTCTCATTTGATGACATTGCCGAAGGTATATTTAAGTACCTCGAAATTTCTGACCCCCTCAAAAGCATTGTTTTGGCAATGCTTCCAACAGTGAAGACTTTTTTGAAGCAATTGACAGTTAAGTGGCCCCTCCTTGCAGCTGTCATTTCCTTCGATGGATAATTTTCCAAATGAGGTCGGGGATTTGATCACTGTTCTACAGTGGAATTGTCGAAGTCTTGTTCCAAAATTGGAATCTCTTAAATTTTTAGCTCACACTACCGGTTGTGATGCATTCGCTCTTTGTGAAACATGGCTCTCTTCCGAAATCAATCTTCCGATTCATGATTTCAATATTATTCGTCTTGATCGTGAGGATTCGCGTGGAGGGGGAGTACTTTTGGGGATCAAAAAGTGCTACTCCTTTTATAGAGTGAATTTTCCTCCCATTTCAGGTATTGAAGTTGTCGCATGTCAGGCTGTTATTAAAAAGAAAAAACCTTTGCATTGCTTCCGTTTATATTCCTCCAAGAGCCTCCATTAACCGAAAACAACTCTCAGATGTTTGTTCGGTTCTTCCTGCTCCACGGTTGGTCATGGGATATTTTAACTCTCACGGTACAGGCTGGGGGAACTGTACGATGACAACCGGTCTTCCCTAATATATGACCTCTGTGACAACTTCAATATGACAGTACTTAACAATGGAGAAGTAACACGTTTTGCTGATACATTCTCAGTTGGCAGTAGATCAGACCTCACACTTTGTTTGAATTCATTATCGTTGGATTGCACATGGAATGTGATTCAAGATCCCCACGGAAGTGATCATTTGCCAATAAAAATTACGGTTGTCACCGGGTTCAATTCGTCGAAGTCTGTCAACGTCACGTATGATCTTACCCGTCACATCGATTGGACCAAGTTTAGCACAGCAGTAGATGAAGCCGTAACGACGGTAGAAAGGTTTGCACCGCTGGAAGAATATAACTTCCTCTCCAACCTAATCTTAGACAGCGCGCTTCAAGCTCAAACTCGACCAGTTCCAGGGACGTCATCTCGCAGGAAACCTCCTTCTCCATGGTGGGATCAGCAATGCACCGAGGTTTACCGTAAAAAGTCCGACGCGTTTAAAGTTTTCCGTAGACGTGGAACACCTGAGCAATTCGAAGTATACACGGCTCTCGAACGCGAACTTAAGAGCCTCATCAAGGCCAAGAAACGCGGTTACTGGCGAAGATTCGTGGACGGGCTATCGCGCGAAACGTCGATGAGTACTCTTTGGAACACGGCGCGAAGGTTGCGTAACCGTACTACGAACAACGAGAGTGAGGAGTACTCGGACCAATAGATCCTCAAGTTCGCGCGAAAAGTGTGTCCAGATTCTGTGCCGGCACGAATCATTCCTCGCGAAAACACGAATTCGATAGATGAGATTAGCCAACCCTTTTCAATGGTAGAGTTCTCACTCACACTCCTTTCGTGTGGCAATACGGCTCCAGGAGCTGATAGAATCAAGTTCAACTTGTTCGTGAACCTCCCAGACGTCGCTAAGAGGCGCATGTTGCACTTGTTTAATCAGTTTCTAGAACTCAACATTATACCGGATGATTGGAGACGGGTGAGAGTTATTGCCATTCAAAAACCTGATAAGCCCGCGTCCGACCACAACTCCTATCGACCCATCGCGATGTTATCCTGTATTCGAAAGTTGTTGGAGAAAATGATCCTTTTCCGCCTGGACAAATGGGTTGAGACGAACAACCTGCTTTCAGATACTCAATATGGTTTCCGTAGGGGTAAGGGAACGAACGACTGTCTCGCGTTGCTTTCCACAGATATTCAGTTAGCTTTTGCTAAAAAAGAGCAAATGGCTTCTGTATTCTTGGACATAAAGGGGGCTTTTGATTCAGTATCTGTTGAAATTCTTCAGATAAACTCCACGCTTGTGGCTTTTCACCATTAATTAACAATTTTTTGTACAATTTGCTGTCAGAGAAACATATGAGCTTCTCTCATGGAACCTCTACAGCTTCACGATTTAGCTACATGGGTCTCCCCCAGGGATCATGTTTAAGCCCCCTTTTGTATAATTTTTATGTCAAAGACATTGACGGTTGTCTAAGTGACAATTGTACGTTGAGACAACTTGCAGATGACGGCGTAGTGTCTGTCACGGGACCCAATAGGGTCGATCTGCAAGGACCCTTACAGGATACCTTAGACAATTTGTCTACTTGGGCTCTAGAGCTAGGTATCGAATTCTCTACGGAGAAAACTGAGTTGGTAGTTTTTTCAAGGAAGCATAACCCAGCACAACCGAAGCTTCAAATTTGGGGTAAGCCGATAACTCATTCTATGTCATTTAAATATCTTGGGGTCTGGTTCGATTCAAAGTGCACCTGGAGATCCCATATTGAGTATGTGAAGCGAAAATGCCAGCCAAGGATCAACTTTCTCTGCACAATTACCGGAACCTGGTGGGGAGCTTATCCACAAGATCTTCTAACGTTGTACCGGACAACGGTTTTGTCGGTTATGGAATACGGTAGTTTTTGTTTTCAGACTTCATTAAACTGGAACGTATTCAGTATCGGTGTCTTTGTATCGCGTTAGGTTGCATGCACTCGACTCACACCATGAGTCTTGAAGTGCTGGCTGGCATGTTGCCACTCGCGGATCGGTTTTCAGAATTATCTCTCCGGCTCCTCACCAGGTGTGAAGTTATGAACCCCGAGGTGATCGATAATTTTGAGAAGCTCCTTGAGCTGAATCCTCAAACTCGCCTCATGACCTTGTACCATTTGTACATACCACAGGATGTCAGCCCTTCACCGAACATTTCCAATCGTGTTTGCTTCTCCGATTTCGACAATTCGGTTCATTTTGATTTATCCATGAAGCAGGAACCAGGAATCCCAGAACATCATCCTCCTATGATTGCTCCGGTGATTTTTGCTGCAAAGTTTGGCCAAGTTGATTCCACTAAATCGTTCTTCACTGACGGATCTTTGATAAAGGAGTCAGCAGGCTTTGGTATTGTAGCCTTCGCTACATGTTGTTCAGGAATTTTATTTTGAATTAGATCTAATCTGTCTGCGCCAAAAACTATGCCAACAGCCGCACTAACCGATCTTGCTATAAACAAGTAATGCCTCGCGAATAACGCCACTCAGCCTTGTAAAATTTCTCCCAAGGTCGAGTTCAAGAAATCTTCGGGGAAGCGGAGAAAGATGAGAGAGTTCTGGCTACCATCGACATAGAACGAAGGTCCAGCAATTGTAGGATAATCTCTCGTGTTGCCGATCTATTTCGAAAAAGATCGCGGGGAAATTTCCGTTTAATTCGGCTGAGGACACCTTCCCTAATCTGAGGATCACGGTTTCATGCCACTCTTGTTTGAACCGCAGATCGCAGTGGAAGTTTGTGTCCGCGTTATCGTTTTTTGTTTAGTGAGTAAAAGCAACGTGGTTTTACTTTAGCCTTTATAATTTTAATTGTGTTCTCCTCGTTTAGTAGCCGTTAAATAGTTGAAAACCGTAGTGCGCGTCGTAGGTTAGGTTGTGCGTAGACTAAGTACAAACCCTGGTAATGTGCTAATTGTGCTCGTCCAAATTGTGAATGTGCTAATTGTGCTCGTTGTGCGTTAATGTTTTTCAACCAGACCAACCATCGCCTGGAACAGCTATTTTGTCCGAGTCCCACCTGCGTCAGCCAACAATAGACCGGCCATCGTCACGTGGTCCGGCACAATCAGCCACCATCAACCGCCATCCACCGATCACCGCCAACCCGTCAAGTTCAACAGGAGCACAGAAACCAACAGCAGTACTGGTGAGTCAGTGAGCATCTTTTTTTGGAGTGTGGCGTCCAGTGAGGGCGCCACGGAGAATATTCTTTGCCGACCATAGATCGAAGAGCATAAATTGCTAAAGGCCTAATAAAACACGTGTTTGAAGTTGGGTGTCGGCCACGATCTTTCCCTGTCGTAATTTTGGAATGCCGCACCCAACCCATTAATGTTAGCCACCCGGGTGCCATAAGGTGACCGATCACGCTTGCCGCCTCGTGATTCTTTTTTTTGGACAACAATGCACAAGAGCACAGCACAATAAGAAAGTAGGATAATGCGCACAGTAGGATAGGATAGAGTAAAGGACAAAGAGGAGATAGAATAAGATTGAAATGAAAGCATGCTGTAGGCAATAAAGAACCTCCGTTTTCAATACTGCGTAATAAATGTTATTGTTTTGCGTGTAGATAAACGATCTTTATAGTTGTTGTCCGTAAGTCCTATGAAATTAGATTATAATGGAAATTGTGTTGGCACGTTGCTTCGCGTAGTTCGTCTATTCACATGCGTGACGTCTTCCGTGTGATCGGAATTTGATGTTGTGTTGCGTTCTCTCTGTTGCGATCGCGCCTCTGGCGGAATGTGTGTGCAGCTACCCGTGATGATAACTTGACGTTACGTAGCGTCGTTCTAGGTTTGTGTGTTCTCTACCTGTGAGCTTTTGAAAGTTATTTTATTAATGCGGAAGATTATGTTGCAAGGCTATAGGGTTTCTTAACCGTCGTATTTCGGTAGTAGTCAGGCTAGCTCGATCTCATCTTTTCAGGAAGATTTAAAATGGACTCGCTCTGAGGGAGTCTCGTCCGGGCAAATTTAAACGTGGCATGCGGTCTC
Source organism: Aedes japonicus (assembly GCA_034211315.2). Taxonomy (NCBI): domain Eukaryota; kingdom Metazoa; phylum Arthropoda; class Insecta; order Diptera; family Culicidae; genus Aedes; species Aedes japonicus. The sequence goes on along the minus strand of JASCZW010000798.1, from coordinate 78,267 downwards.
CTTTATCGGAGTGGCGCTTAAGCCGCATGCTTACGCGAGATCGGCCAGTGTCGGCTACAGTATATTTAATGAAATTTATAGCGCCAACCGTAAACTTCAAGCTCCTTGTTCCGTGTATGTCGCTGAATTAGCGGCAATACATTTTACGCTAGAAATTATTGCCTCATTAACACCGGATCAGTACTTCATTTTCACGGATAGTCTCAGTTCTATAGAGGCTATTCGTTCATTGAGGCCGGTAAAGCACTCCTCGTATTTTCTCATGAAAATACAGGAGCTTCTAAGTGCTTTATCTTCGCGTAATTTTATCATCACCTTTGTATGGGTCCCATCTCATTGTTCAATTCCGGGCAATGAGAAAGCGGACTCACTTGCAAAGGTGGGCGCTATGGAAGGCGATATTTGTGATCGACAAATCGCCTTCAACGAATTTTTTCCTATTTTTCGTCAACAGTCACTCGTCAGCTGGCAGTATAAATGGAGTAAAGAAGATTTGGGGCGATGGCAACATTCTATCATCCCAAAGGTGTCGAAGAAATCTTGGTTTAGGGAGATGGATGTGGGTCGAGACCTCATTCGTGTCATGTCTCGCCTCATGTCCCATCATTATTCTTTGAACGCTCATTTATACCGGGTTGGGCTGAGCGACAGCAATCTCTGTGAGTGTGGACAAGGCTATCAGGAGTCACATCTGAGCTTTATTATTCCCTTCGGGCTCGAGGTAGACAACCCAATGTGCCAATTCGAGATATTTTGGCTGTACGTGATTTGGAGTACATGAAACTCATTTATGTGTTTTTGACTAACATAAGCCTTAGATTGTAGTTAGTTTAACCTGTATGTTTACTCTAAGTTTTTTTTTTTTATATATATATATATGTATGTGTGTATGTTTTTTTTTCTTTTTCAAAAAATGTCCAAGTCAAAAGGAAACCGTAAATTGTATAGTTATAAGTGTTTAGATAATTTAGAATTTAAATTTAATGTGTTATGTAAACCATACTTTAAATTCCCACCCTCTTTCCCATCCGTAATTTGTAATTCCTATTAACCTCGAGACGGCCGCGAGTAATCGGCTCTATCCTCCTAACTTTAGTTTTAAGATAAATGATGTATAAAAATATGAAAATTTGGCTCTGTAAAGTTAATTCGATTGAGCCTGTACAAATTAATGATTATTAAAAAAAAAAATGTACCTTATATTTACTATTCTAGAAATATATGATTATTTGATATCTGTAATGACACATAGCCATATGCAGATGCAGATGGGCACAAAAAATCTTCGATGCCACCAGCCTTCCATCTAAGCTACCTAAGCATTCGGTTCCAACCAACCAACAAAATATTCTTCATGAAGAATGAGCAGCAGCTTATCAGCTTATTATCAGGTGATCGCTACCGAACTGCATCGCATCCGAAGAATGCTTCTATGAATCGTGCAAATAGAATATTGAGAGTGAGTGATCTAACCTTGAATATGTCAAGTGGTAACGCAGCGAATGGCGAAGAAGATGGGAGACAGTGATGTCCATATCCTCAGTGTGGAAGAGAGAGATTGAAAATTTTCCACACACTCTTCTTACCCCAACGAGAGCTCTTCTCTCTTGTTTATATTCACCCCCGTGTTTGCATGCGGGTAGCGCATGTGAGTGGAGAAAAATGGTTTTTATTCACACTACACTCAAATTCACACAAGCGAATGTAGATAAATTCCCTGGCGCGTGCGCCCCAGTGAGCTCACTGGCGTGGGCTCTTCTGCTAATATACAGCAGTGATTGCAAATTCGTTTTGACGCCACATAACTAAGGAAGAAAGAATAATGTTTCTTCCCGCTTCCTTTTTTCGGACATTTTCTGCAACTCCGACGATGTTTTAACTTTCACTCGCACCAGCGAATCACAGAGAGAGCACTGGTGCGTCTTCGCCCCAGTGTGCACGGCAGTGATCGTTGAAAAGAGAGTGTGGCTCACTCACTCCAGGTAATCCCATCACAGGCGCACACTTCCACTCTGTATATTTTTCACCGAATAAAAGAGCACTTTGCTTTATCTGAGGTGTGTTATGGTTGTATCCTCTGTGAAGGTACAAATCTCACGCACCGGCGTAACATTAGTGCGAAATGCCATCTCTGATGGGAGAGACGAAAAAATAACCGATGTTACTCCGTTTGCATTACCGATCGGGCTTGATGGTTTGAATGTATGTTCACTGCTGCTTCGACTCTGTGGCGTTGAGCAAACGTGGTGAATGAAGAATGCTTGCGATAATCCGCAACCTAGGTTGGTTACATCCCCTACGACGGCAGTGTAATATTGTGGACCTGGATGGGTTTTTGAGTCCTCTTTGACATAGGTCTCGTCATCCATCAAAATACATGCAACCCACTATAAGATATCAGGCGGACGAAAATCGGAAAAGTGACCTTCACCAAAACTTTTTTTCAATATTTTTATCAAAAGTAAACATATAAATTAAGAAAACTTCAAAGTTTCAAGCCTCTAGCACTTTTCATTCCTGAGATATTAGATGTCAAAGTTGTAAGTTAGCGAAAAAACGTACATTTTGCCGAAAAAATACGCTTTATCTCAAGTTAAATGTTGACCTGTTTTTATTAGATAACCCCTAGCTCACTATACATGATTGAAAGGGTAACAAAACTAGCTTTAAAAAATAATAATACGATAGGTTGTCATTCAGAAATAAAATCAAAAAAATCTTTAAGAGAAGAAAAAACATTAAAAAATTAGAAATTTCAACTTTTTTGATCAGCAACTTTTTTTCCCCGCAGCTCTGAATCAAGTGTGGGATGTATAATAACAAATTACAAAGGAAAACTCTGCGCAAACTTGCGCCATTTTGAAATCAGGCGGTTTAAAAATATGACCACTTTGGTGCAATTCCATTATTTTAGGTTGATGAAAACGTATTTACTTTTTTAGGGGATTTTGGTAATTTCTGGCGATGGTTTAACCAAAATAAGTTATAAATTAACACTTTACAGAAAATTTCGACCATTTTTTGAAAAGGGCTGAACCTTTTCTTAATTTAAAATTATTAAAAATATGTTTAAAACAGTTTCTGCTATAATTGGTTATAAATAATAAAATCGGTATCATTATCATCACCTACAAGGGCTTCTTCATGTTTACATGTTTTCCAATGTAAGTTTAAAGTTTACGTTCTTTTTGTTATTTTGTCTTGTTTTTGAATAATTTTCGTAAATTCGTTAATTCGTACCTACGTGTATGTGGACCTTGCTGCCATCGACTCGCTTAGGTACTCAATGTTTGAGGCTCATTGTAAGTACCTAGAGTACGATTTATTACCAGGAGTGGTATTTATACTGACAGTGTATTATTTGAAATCCCATAAACTACGGTTGAGTGCAAGTGTAAAAATGGATAATAGAGTTATAATTTCATTGTTTGATTGTCAATTGACGCATAATACGAATGTTGAAAGAGCTTTTAAATTTATTTGTGAAAACTATCCTATATCGGAGGAAAAACGTGAACGTCTCTAGGATAAACTCTATAGGACCGCTTGTAAATACAAGCTAAAGTGGAATGAAGCTCAACGAAAACAGGAAAGATTCGAGGCATATTATCTGGATTGGATAAATGGAGACTTCAGCATTGCGGAGTTCATCGAACAAGAACAAGATGCTCCTTCAATCTCGGCGTCATCTGCAAAGCGTGGGAGACCCTCAAAACCTTTTGCTGACCTGAGCGAAAGAGGAAAACGACGTGTCATTGATAACGAAAGCTTGGATCCCAAAGTAGACAGCATCGAAAAGGCTCTAGTAATGGCGAGAAGGACAGCTTACAATAGGAAAGAGATAAATTTAGTTAAAGTCATCGGCCTTATTCTAAGAAAACGAGGAGATTTTAGAAAAATGTTGTCGCAATTAACTGATCAACGTGGAATGATGTCACCCGAGGAAGCTTTTAGTTTTTTCATCGAAGCTGGATTTAGTCGATTCCAATACGAACTAATACACAGAGAATCACCGTCACGATTTCCACCTTACGGCTTTATCGGGGAAGTAAAAAAGAAATGCGCACCTCCCAACGAGTTCATCGAAGCAACCGCTTCAAAAATTAGAGTAAAACTGTAGGCGCTTCTGGACAATACAGTGCATCGAATCGTGAAAATAATCGACGCAGAGCTGAACGAGTACATGGATTCTAACGAGCTGGATAGTGCTGTGGATAGATTCTATTATGTAGTTGGGGTATGGATGGCTCAACCGGGTATTCTCAGTACCACCAGAAGGATGTCAGAATGATTCTGATATATTTTCATCAACACTTACTCCAATTCAGTTATTCATGCATAATGATCGAAAAATGATTATGTGGTTCAATGCTATGCCTCAAAGTATTCGATTTTGTAGGCCCATCATCCTTGAATTTATCAAAGAGAGTAAGGAGGTAATTCTTGCCACAAAAAATGACATTGGAAAAGAAATGAATGAACTGACGCCAGTGAAGGTCGAGCTTTTAAATGACAAAATAATTCTTGTTGATTTTGATTTTGTACTTAGCATGATAGATGGAAAAGTTCTCACGTATATTACAGGAAGTTCATCAATGCAAAATTGCCCAATCTGTGGAGCAAAGCCTAATGTAATGAACAGTAAAGAAAAGTTTGAAGGAGGATTTTTAACAAACGAAGATGCTCTACATTACGGTATATCTCCGCTTCATGCTTGGATTCGATTTTTCGAATGCCTTTTGCATATTGCATATAGAATGGATTAAAAAAAATGGTAGGTTACACAGCCGTTTAAGGAATTATACGAACGAAGAAAAAAAACTGATAACGAAACAGCTTCATGAGCATTTTGGAGTCAGAGTAGATCAACCAAGATCTGGTGGTGCAGGTACAAGTACTACAGGTAACGTTTGTCGACGAACATTGGCAAATCCTCAGCTTTTAAGCAGAATTCTGAACATCGACGAAGAATTGATTGTGAGGTTTAGAAATATTTTAATTGCTATCAACTGTCAAGACCCAATAAACCTCGAAAAAATAGATTCGTATTGCAAGGATATCTACCGACTTTATCTGGAATTGTACGATTGGTATAAAATTCCTGCAACTGTGCATAAAGTACTCGCTCATGCCGGAGAAATTATTATGCATTCTCCAGCGCCGCTTGGTATATTAGCAGAAGAGGCAGCAGAAAGCCAGCACAAACAGTTAAAGAAATACCGAACCTATCATGCTAGAAAGCGCTCAAGGCTGGACAACTTACATGATGTCTTCATTCGTGCCATGAATGAATCAGACCCATTCATCAGCTCACTTTGGATGGAGAAAAGACGACAGAAAAAAAATGTTCTAGGTTATCCAGATATCGTGAAAAGTTTTATGATTTTTGAAGATTCTGAAACACGTTCAACATCCGACACCGATAACTGCGATGCGTTGGAGGAATTTTTGAAAGCTGTCGATGAAGTTGATGAGGATTTTGTTTGTGATGAAACAGAAACATAGTAAGATTAATGCAAATCGACAAAAAAAATTGGAGTTGTTATTGTATATTCGCTTTGTAAAAATATATATGTATTTCTACCGTTATGTAAATAAATAAACTGAAGCAGATTATGAATTTTTTGTTGTTGCGTGTTCTATACAAAGAAGTCATCTATTAATTTTGCTGGGGCAGACGGGTAAAGGGATCTTGTGTTTTCTTACGCGTCATGAAACGTTTATCAGGTTTATTCGTAAAAATCATACAAAGGGAAGGAAGTATGGAACAATTTCGAAAAATAAATTACGTTATTGATGGTTGGACCGAAAATCAATTCTTATTATTGCCGTTTCAGAGAAAAAAATGCATCAGGCGTCAGATTCAAATACCCGAAACTGACAATCGTCACTGACAACCACAGCTATTTTGTTCAGCGATTACCTTGTACCTATGCATCGAGTTTGCTTGGTAATATTCAAATAATTGAAGGAAGCAACAGCTACGGATGCTGCTTCTTCTTCTTTCTGAATATTCTATGCATGCTAAGTTTTCTGTGAAAAGGCAATATCTCTGTTTGGGACAATCCACAAATGACGTAGCATAATATTGATCATTTCCAGACCTACTTCGTAGCATATTATGCCATACCTAATACATGGCACGTTTCTATTTCTGAGCCCCCCTCCCATAATATATCACGTAATTTGTGGATGTTCCCTTAGAATGATTGAAATATTATTATCATGATTTATCCTTTGAAATTAGAGTTTTAGTCACATCCGTTAGTTTTTTTTTTAAATCAATGGAAAGTCCTTTTGAAAAGTTAATCCCGAAATGTTAAAAAAAGTATATAAACAACATATTTTGATAACATCAACCAAAGAAAACTCTACAAAACAAGAAAAAATGGTCAAAATATTTTCGTCCGCCTGCTTGTATGGAAATCGCCCATAGTGCAACCGGTCGCTGCAAAACTCTCGAACACAATGTCCGGGCCCTTGTTGCTGCGCGTTGCTTCTGTTCTGCACTTTGTTTGGCGATTTTCTGCTTCTTATTGGTCTTCAGATTGTTCCGTTTCTTGATACGTTGAATCATTCCAACGCTGGTTCTCGCTTTATTGGCCGATTCACGTATCGACATTAATTTCTTCCGAATTAGAGCTACCACTTTCTAATCCAGTTTAGGGTTGGGTAGGTTAGGGATCCGAGTTTTCTACCTCTTCCTGGCAGTTCATCCGAGGTGCAGTGTTCCCCAACTAGGTTAAAGTGGATTTTACACTCGCGTGATGAATTTTAAGGCGCTTCGCGAATTGGCGGATAGTTACACCCTATTCACGTAGCCATGTGTCCATAACCTTAATTTTCACCTCATTTTCAATGCGTGACATTTTGAAAACGAATTATTTAAACCGTGCAAACAAGTAAATTAACGAAAGATGACAGTCAAACGCACAGTATGCTATGGTGAACATATTAAAACAATCACAAGTACACGCGTTCAATGCAAATGCACATGGATAACTTTTCAAAAATACATTCCTTATACAAGGAGACACAAACTATACTTAGCCAGTGAAAATCGATCAAAAAGGACGTTTTTACGTTTTTTACATTGAGATCTGGAGATATATTTTATAATGCTCGGCCAAAATATTTAACAACAACCTAAGGTAACAATCTGAGCTAACAACCTTTTTAGATTCTTTTCACTAGTAGTGTATGATAATAGGACATTGTAAGGCTTTCTTTCAGAAATTTGTTGCTAGTGACTTGTACACGAAGAGTTAGGCTCTAATATATATTCCATGCTAAAAAATAAAAACGACAACTTAAGTGCATTCTCTATTCGGATCTGGATTACAGGAACCACTCTTTTTTCTTAATCTATAATTACATCATCATCACTCTCTGTCTCACAGGAGTCACCACCACTCTGTGAATTTGTTTTATGGTCTGCATCCAACAAAGACTGTTTACTAGCAGGTTTGATGGTTTTTCTCCACTTCATTCGTCGATTTTGAAACCATACTTTTACCTAAAATGAAAATTTATTTCGTTATTTTTATTCGTATCAATGCAGTGTATTTTTAACATTAATCTAATTATATCATATAGACTAAAAATCCTGAACATTTCATTCTCGCCTAAACTAATGAAGCCAAATTTTGTAAATTGGATTAAAATAACTGCCCGAAAAAACAGTGATGTGAGCAGATCAATTAAATCTATTTATATATCCGACTCGATTATCAGGAGGTTTGAATCTCCTGAGGCTCGAGCTTGATTGTTTGGAGAAAATTGCTCGATCCGGAGTTTTATTTTTTGGTTTATGATCTCAATAATATATTTAGGGGTTCAGTGGGGGAAAAGTGAGCGGTCTTAGGCTCTTAGTCTTAGTCAGGAGAGCTGAATAGTTTCTTAAGTGGAATATATTTTCTAAATATTACTTCACAATTCACTTAAATTGTCCTTGTACGATATATCTGTGGGTGATTATAGAAGAACACATTTTCCATTACTTCAATATTGATTTCAAATGTCTTTGTAAGAATAATATTTATTTTTTGTTCATCAATTTTCGTGTTCTCGGTTTAGAAAAAAACAGCGTTTGTCTTTATTTATTTCATTGGTGGGTCGAGCTTGCCTTTTGTACAACCTTGCATTGTTGTAGAAGGAGATGTTCGCTCATCACCATGAGGCACCAAGAGTGAACAACAATGTTTTTGGCTAGAATGAAAGATGTGAAGAGAAAGTGTTGAAAGGTCCGTCAGAGTACGGCAGGTAGGAAAATTAACAGATGTTTTTGAAAATTGAGCGAAAGGGCATGTATCCAATGGTACTCGAACCATGGACGTCAATCTTTGCCTAACATCCCACTGCGGGGTAGGTTGTAGCGACGGAACAAGTCCGCCACTTCAACAGGCAAAAATTGACGCATGGAAAGACGCTCATGTACCACTGTGGCTTGTATAGTTTATTCTTAGCGATCTATTGTGTGCACTCTGTTTACTGATGCGCACATGGGAGAGGAACTCTCTCCTTTTTTGGGTTTGTTTTGATTCGCACCGACTGACGATCACTAAAGTTTTTCTCGTCGTCTCTAACGTAGAGACCTCGGAGAGAAACATCGTGAAGCGATGCGATACTGGTCCCCACCAGTATAATTAATGTTACCACCATTTATGGGTTTACATACATTAATTGTTATGTTATGTATTCTCCGTGCGAGGAGTAACGATTATGATGTAGAAGGAGATGTTCGCTCATCACCATGAGGCACCAAGAGTGAACAACAATGTTTTTGGCTAGAATGAAAGATGTGAAGAGAAAGTGTTGAAAGGTCCGTCAGAGTACGGCAGGTAGGAAAATTAACAGATGTTTTTGAAAATTGAGCGAAAGGGCATGTATCCAATGGTACTCGAACCATGGACGTCAATCTTTGCCTAACATCCCACTGCGGGGTAGGTTGTAGCGACGGAACAAGTCCGCCACTTCAGCAGGCAAAAATTGACGCATGGAAAGACGCTCATGTACCACTGTGGCTTGTATAGTTTATTCTTAGCGATCTATTGTGTGCACTCTGTTTACTGATGCGCACATGGGAGAGGAACTCTCTCCTTTTTTTTGGGTTTGTTTTGATTCGCAACGACTGACGATCACTAAAGTTTTTCTCGTCGTCTCCAACGTAGAGACCTCGGAGAGAAACATCGTGAAGCGATGCGATACTGGTCCCCACCAGTATAATTAATGGTTACCACCATTTATGGGTTTACATACATTAATTGTTATGTTATGTATTCTCCGTGCGAGGAGTAACGATTATGATGTAGAAGGAGATGTTCGCTCATCACCATGAGGCACCAAGAGTGAACAACAATGTTTTTGGCTAGAATGAAAGATGTGAAGAGAAAGTGTTGAAAGGTCCGTCAGAGTGCGGCAGGTAGGAAAATTAACAGATGTTTTTGAAAATTGAGCGAAAGGGCATGTATCCAATGGTACTCGAACCATGGACGTCAATCTTTGCCTAACATCCCACTGCGGGGTAGGTTGTAGCGACGGAACAAGTCCGCCACTTCAACAGGCAAAAATTGACGCATGGAAAGACGCTCATGTACCACTGTGGCTTGTATAGTTTATTCTTAGCGATCTATTGTGTGCACTCTGTTTACTGATGCGCACATGGGAGAGGAACTCTCTCCTTTTTTTTTGGGTTTGTTTTGATTCGCACCGACTGACGATCACTAAAGTTTTTCTCGTCGTCTCCAACGTAGAGACCTCGGAGAGAAACATCGTGAAGCGATGCGATACTGGTCCCCACCAGTATAATTAATGGTTACCACCATTTATGGGTTTACATACATTAATTGTTATGTTATGTATTTTCTGTGCGAGGAGTAACGATTATGATGTAGAAGGAGATGTTCGCTCATCACCATGAGGCACCAAGAGTGAACAAAAATGTTTTTGGCTAGAATGAAAGATGTGAAGAGAAGTCGGTGCGAATCAAAACAAACCCAAAAAAGGAGAGAGTTTCTCTCCCATGTGCGCATCAGTAAACAGAGTGCACACAATAGATCGCTAAGAATAAACTATACAAGCCACAGTGGTACATGAGCGTCTTTCCATGCGTCAATTTTTGCCTGTTGAAGTGGCGGACTTGTTCCGTCGCTACAACCTACCCCGCAGTGGGATGTTAGGCAAAGATTGACGTCCATGGTTCGAGTAACATTGGATACATGCCCTTTCGCTCAATTTTCAAAAACATCTGTTAATTTTCCTACCTGCCGTACTCTGACGGACCTTTCAACACTTTCTCTTCACATCTTTCATTCTAGCCAAAAACATTGTTGTTCACTCTTGGTGCCTCATGGTGATGAGCGAACATCTCCTTCTACATCATAATCGTTACTCCTCGCACAGAAAATACATAACATAACAATTAATGTATGTAAACCCATAAATGGTGGTAACCATTAATTATACTGGTGGGGACCAGTATCGCATCGCTTCACGATGTTTCTCTCCGAGGTCTCTACGTTGGAGACGACGAGAAAAACTTTAGTGATCGTCAGTCGGTGCGAATCAAAACAAACCCAAAAAAGGAGAGAGTTCCTCTCCCATGTGCGCATCAGTAAACAGAGTGCACACAATAGATTGCTAAGAATAAACTATACAAGCCACAGTGGTACATGAGCGTCTTTCCATGCGTCAATTTTTGCCTGTTGAAGTGGCGGACTTGTTCCGTCGCTACAACCTACCCCGCAGTGGGATGTTAGGCAAAGATTGGCGTCCATGGTTCGAGTACCATTGGATACGTGCCCTTTCGCTCAATTTTCAAAAACATCTGTTAATTTTCCTACCTGCCGTACTCTGACGGACCTTTCAACCCTTTCTCTTCACATCTTTCATTCTAGCCAAAAACATTGTTGTTCACTCTTGGTGCCTCATGGTGATGAGCGAACATCTCCTTCTACATCATAATCGTTACTCCTCGCACGGAGAATACATAACATAACAATTAATGTATGTAAACCCATAAATGGTGGTAACCATTAATTATACTGGTGGGGACCAGTATCGCATCGCTTCACGATGTTTCTCTCCGAGGTCTCTACGTTGGAGACGACGAGAAAAACTTTAGTGATCGTCAGTCGGTGCGAATCAAAACAAACCCAAAAAAGGAGAGAGTTCCTCTCCCATGTGCGCATCAGTAAACAGAGTGCACACAATAGATCGCTAAGAATAAACTATACAAGCCACAGTGGTACATGAGCGTCTTTCCATGCGTCAATTTTTGCCTGTTGAAGTGGCGGACTTGTTCCGTCGCTACAACCTACCCCGCAGTGGGATGTTAGGCAAAGATTGACGTCCATGGTTCGAGTACCATTGGATACATGCCCTTTCGCTCAATTTTCAAAAACATCTGTTAATTTTCCTACCTGCCGTACTCTGACGGACCTTTCAACACTTTCTCTTCACATCTTTCATTCTAGCCAAAAACATTGTTGTTCACTCTTGGTGCCTCATGGTGATGAGCGAACATCTCCTTCTACATCATAATCGTTACTCCTCGCACGGAGAATACATAACATAACAATTAATGTATGTCTTGCATTGTTGCCTATCCATATTTTTTTATTATTGTTCTCATATTACTTAAAATATACTGCTGTTTCTTTTCCATATTTTTTTTCATTATTTTTCTCATACTTAAAATATACTCATGCATATGTAATGTACTGTTGTATAAAACCTTACTTGATCCATTGAGCATAAAAACCAAAATTATAATGGTGTGAACTTTTGGACTAGCGTTCGAACTAAATTTAAAAAAAGGAATAATAATATTAATGTGCCTCACATGTGAATTTTTGCAATGTGATCAATTGATGATGTCTGTTTTTAACCACACATACTTTTTATTTGTATGTGACCACACATACGTTTCATTTGTAGCAGAAACTTCATTTGTATTTCTAAAACGGTTCTGTTTATATGTGAACACATGAATAGTATGTGGAATTAGTATATGTGGAGATTTTTATCAATATTTTGTGTTGATTATCGCCCATGTAGATTTGGCATAAATTCATGGTAAAATTAAGCGACAAATTGCTGAAACCAGGGCCGTTGTATGCAAGATTTCCAAATCTCCATATTTACGCTCACCTTGGCTTGGAATCAAACGAAGTGATATTTGACGCGTCTTGTAAAAATTCATCATTTTTTTTGTGTAGCCACGTTTTCATATATAATGATCAATGTATTCCTGGACACTCTATAACTGAATTCAGATGTGATATTAGGTGTTTCATGATAGGGTTAGTCCTAGTCCCCCATCCGTTAAATTGTTATTCGTATTAACCTCGAGACGGCCGCGAGTAAGCGGTTCTATCATCCTAACTTTAGTTTTAAGATAACTGATGTATATAAATATGAAAACTTGGCTCTGTAAAGTTTATTCGATTGAGCCTGTTCAAATAAATGATTTATAAAAAAAAAATTGATAGGGTCCGCAACTGGCCGCTTCCCCTGGGTATTCGGAACATGTATGGATGTGTCCTGAATACTCGAATTGACCGCAAATGATCACGTTTCAGAATCCTCACGTGATTGGAGATGGCTTATGGTAGGATTTGATCAAAATCCAAAACTGGTCAATAAATTTGGAATGCCTAGAACATGTCCGGATTTATTCAATGTGCTCTCGACTTGGAGCATAACCTATCATGCGTGACCTGACGATGTGGTTAATTTGGTCCTGCACACTTAATGTGATCACAATTGATCTGATTATTTCATTCTGAATGATGGATTCAAAGTGATTGAGATCAATTATACACACTCAATCTACCTCGGCTATAGTTACTTTTTCTGATAGGGTAACCCGCTACTTCGTCCCAATTGCCTATTCTATTGAGCAGAACACATTAATAATATGAATGTATCAATCATGCAATAATGAATATAACGTTTTATTTTTCCAATATGCCAAGTAATAAACTATACGAAATCCAGGAATACAAAAATTACCGCCAGAATGGTCGATTGACATCACCACTTTGAATTTTCGAAGGTACAAAACTAAAAAAGAACAAAGATTTCAAATGACTAAGGTTTGTACACCGAATTTTTTTTCGTAAATAAGCTATCACTGGTTTCGTAAAGATAGGGTTTGTACGTAGAACAAATGTCTCTTGAATTGTACACTGAAAATTAATTTTCGTTTATATTACGAAATTGAAGGTAGAACTAACAAATCTTTTCGATGTTTTCTGCTACGAAACTGATTTCGACAAAGATTTTTCATTAGGGCCTAACTCACAAACGTAAACAATGGCTTCTTCCGAAAATTACTCGTGGCACAAAGGCTACCCATGTAAGCTTCCTATTCTATCGGATAGGTGAGCTCTTCCTCTTCGAAATGATCGTGGTGGATTGATTAGGCGAGTTTTCAATGACGAGGAATTCGGGGAACAAGCCATTGTTTACGTTTGTCAGTTAGGCCCTAATGAAAAATCATTGTCGATTTGTACGTTTTAAGAAGCTATCTTCGTATTTTATGCCACACGTGCAACTGCCAAAAGCACTAAACATTAGTTGACATAGAAAGAACATTCGTTCATTCTACGAAAACAATACAAAGAGCTACAAGTAATTTGTTACCAATAAAAAAGAAACGTCTCTCTGGTGGTGCATGAATGATTTACAGATCTACTTTATCGGTTCAAAATGTAATTGAAAAAAAAGCGCACCACGAGGATGGGGGTATAAATTATCAATGTTTCTGACATGGGTTTCGATAGGAAGAGCTATTATTGAGTCCGTGGTTGATCGCACGAAACCATATTGACTCTTGAGAAGTTAAGGACTGTATCAAATATAAGATATCCACATACATTTGCGTTGTACGCATGTATTTGTGATGTTTTTTTATGCTCTGAACACTGCATGCTGTGCGTTTGACTGTCAGCTTTCTTTTGTTTACTTGTTTGTGCGGTTGAAATTCTGCGTTTTCAAAATGTCGCGTATTGAAAAGGAAGTGAAAATTAAGGTTCTGGACACATGGCTAAGTGAGAAGGGTATTACTATGCGAAAATTGGCGAAGCGGTTTGGAATTCATCATGCGAGTGTTAAAACCATCATTAATAAGTTTGGAGAACACTATTCTTTGGATGAGCTACCAGGAAGAGGCAGAAAACCCGGTTCTTCCAACCCGAAACTGGAGCAGAAAGTGGTATCTCTAATCATGAAGAACAAATCAATGTCAATACGTGATTTGGTCAAAAAAGCAGGAACGAGTGTCGGAATGATCCAGGGTAGCAAGAGGCGAAACCACCTGAAGACCTACAAGAAGCTGAAAATCTCGAAACAAAGTGCAGAACAGAAGAAGCGAGCAGCAACAAGGGCCCGAAAATTGTATTTGCGTCTTTTGCAGCGTCCGGATGCATGCGTTTTAATGGACGATGAGACCTATGTAAAGGAGGACTCAAAAACCCTTCCAGGTCCACAATACTTTACTGCCGTCGTTGGGGCGGATGTGAGCGATGCGGACAGGTCGATTCAAGTGGAGAAATTCGATCGAAAGGTACTGGTATGGCAAGCAACATGTTCCTGTGGTTTGAAGTCAACCATTTTTTTCACTACCGGAACTATAAATGCGGAAATCTATCGATCTGAGTGTCTCCAGAAGAGATTGTTGCCTTTATATAAGAAGCATAGTACACCTCCACTGTTTTGGCCGAATTTAACGTCGGCTCACTATGCCAAAACCACTCTCAATTGGCTTGCGGAAAAGGGTATAGATTTCGTTGAGAAAAATATCAATCCACCAAATTGCCCTCAGCTTCGACCCATCGAACGTTACTGGGCAATCGTGAAGAGGGTCTTCAAGAAGACTGGTAAGGCAGCTGGGAACATGCAGGAGTTCAAAAAAATTTGGGCTCAAGCGTCCAAAAAATGCGATGCAACACTTGTCCGGAACTTGATGAAGAGCATTCGATCCAAAGTTCGAAAATTCGTGAAGGAATAACTTAAATTTCATCCGGTCTTTATTATGTTCAAGTTTAACCTCGTACAATAAAGGATCAATTTTTTGTATGAATAAAATATCGGTTTTCAACATAATTTGAAAGAAAGTTTGTGGATAGCTTATTTTCGATACACTCCTTACTTGATTATTGTGCATGAGGTTCTCACTCTCGACCAAGGTTGCGGCTTATCATTTTTTACTTATCCATATTCATTTGCCGATAGCTCTTCTCAGAAGCTCAATTTTAAAATACAATGTATCATGAACTTATGGTGCTTGAGTAGACCTACAACTTGGTTTAACAATACATAGCTCTATCTCTTATATCTGAGGAATAAGAGCGTATATTCGCAGTGATCTTCGCGATGATATTCGCGGTGAAGATCACGCGATTATCATCGTGAAGATCACTGTGAATATACGCTCTCATGTCGAAGATATAGGAGTTAGAGCAATGTACTGTTAGACTGTACTGTAGGTCTACTCATGCAATACAAGTTCATCATACATCATATTATCAAATCGACCCTCTGAAAGGAGATATTGGCAAATGAATATGCCCGAGTCAAAAATGATAAGCCGCAACCCTGCTCTCGACAGCGCTTTCATTTCTATTTTGGGCTAAATTAATGATTCCCGCCATCCCAGCAGGAACACCAACACTTATGAGTACGCTCGAAGAGAAGCAGCGATTGGCAGGTCTTTACGAAATTCATTTTGTGCATTGTACAAAAATTGTGTAATGATAGCTTTTTGTTAGATGTCAAGCCATATGAATGTTTCATGCAATTTACGAGACATTCGTTCTGTGTACATAATCCATGTTTACGAAACGAGTGAAAGCTAATCTACGAAAATAAATTTTCAGTGTATGAAACATTCACATTGCTTGTAATCAGGGGAAATGCTATTGTTACACCTTGTTTTACAATGCACTAAATGCATTTCGTGCAGACCAGGCAATCGTTGCTTCAATTCTATCTAGAAGTAGATCTTAATAGTCATCAATCAAGTAACTTCTCACGAGTCCCTATGGTCATGTGAGATCAACCACGTATCGAAAACAGCGCTTTCTTAAAATATTTAAAAAACAGATCATGGGTTTTGATCTGTTTTTTTTTTTAAGTATTTTAAGAAAGCGCAGAAAGGAGCACTAGCATCAGAAATATAAAAAACGCTGAAATACTCCGCGTGGTTACGCTTTTTTTTCATTTACGTTTCGAGTCGGTATAGAAGGTCTGTCAGTCATTCATGCAACCACCAGAGAGACGTTTCTTTTTTGTTTGTAACAAAATATTCGTAGCTCTCTGTATTGTTTTCGTACAATGCGCCAATGTTCTGTATCAACAAATGATTCGTGCTTTTGACAGTTGCAAGTGTGGTTTTGAAAACGAAGGTAGCTTTTATGAGAGAATAAAAGAATACAGAAAAAACGAAAGTATTTCTGAGTATTACCTTTGATTTTCTAATATTATCGAATTTAATTTTCTGTGTATACTGCAGTACAGCATGAATCATACTAAAGTTTGGCATGATTTTTTTATTGAAAAATTATGAAAATTTGATCTTGATCTCTTCTTAAAAATAGTAATTGAAAAACTGAAACGCTTTTTCAAACCATAGTGAACGCGTGTAAATAATGTGTTTGTTATCGATTTCTCGAGAATCCAAAAATATACCCAAAAACAAAAAGCCGTAGAGGAATGACCGTATGGTTTAGATGTATTCCGTAGGGTTTTTGTGAACTGTGAACGATCAACGGTTAAAGTCATTATTTACATTTAGCTTTATGCCCTGATCATGAATTACTCAAGTGTCAAGAATACCCACTGCTGAGTAAAGTATACCCAAACAACCACAAGTCGTATAACAATGTTCAAATAGTATCGTATATTCCTATATTTTTCATCAAAATCGCGCCTTTATCGTATTATGTTCAAGTTAAATCGTAAAGAGTGCAAATTTTCGACTTCTATACGATGTGTCATTTATTCATCGTACTGCGTCACAAACTAAATCGGATATACTTCGCTAACCCTTCTAAATCGAATTTGTTATTACATTTACAATTGCATACGATATCTTATCAACTCGTTTAAGAAAACAATGGAATTTGCGCGTATATGGTCTCCAATTATGCATGTATAAGCCATATTTTTGCATTCTATACGATTTGTTTACTTACATATATGTTTGTATATCATAAAAACAACTTGCAATATACGTGCATTTTGGTTGTCTGGGTATCCCACATCAAACTGCACACTTTACTACCACAGACAGATGTTTAAGCAAGACCAAAATTAGTCGATAACTTTGTGCAAATCTGTAGCAATCGCTAGCGTTAGCAATTGATTCATCAATAACGCCACGTAGCTCACTTAGACGAGGTGCCCACTGATGTGTTAAAGTTGCGGCATCTGCTAGCATGTCAAAATATCACGCCGACGTTCGCCACACGACTCCCAATACTGACACGATGTTGTGACGTGCAATTAGATGACATATAACGGCTACAAAAGTGACATATTTGATTTTTACTAGTTGCTTATTGTCATTTGTCGATTCGTTTTAAATTGACGGTTGCGGAATTTTACACACGCCGAGATTCAAGCTTTAATGGTTGTGTTATTACGAAACTCTGAGAATCGTAGGAGAAATGCGGTCAGAATGGATGTTCTAATGTTTGCATAAAAAAATGGAGAAAAAAATGCCGATTTTTCATGGGTTTACCTTCACCCGCACTGACAAAACTACCCATGCAGCATCAATAATAGTAACTTATGAGTCAGCAGACAACATTTGACAGCTCTATCAGTTCAACGCTAACCGTAATAGCAAAAACAGTGAAGCAACTCCGTTCAGAAGTGTACACGTTCAAAGAACGGCACTCCGCAGCGTCGAAAACGGACATCGTGTGGTACTTTGTGGACGCCGGATACGCCCGTTCCGGCATCTACAACATCTTGGCACTATTAGACAACAATCAGATTATCGAAAGAAAACCCGGTTCCGGATAGGCTGACGACCCTGAGCGACAAGCGAAAAGTGGCTACATCGTTGCGTGCGCGGGAGGTCGGTTCAACCGGCCAAACAGTGAAAAAATACCTGGCGAACATGAACATACAGGAGGTGGAAGTCGCGTTCACTGGTTTCGGAGCTGCAGGCAATGATACAGCGACAGTGGCTGAATAAGATGGTCAACTCGATTTTCCTGGTGAATCGCGACGTGGCGGTGGTGATGGACGACGATACCTATTCCACGAAGGAAGTGAGCTCCGAGGTGAAGTTCATTTCACACACCAAGTTCCCCAAGAAGGTGCTGCTGTGGCTGACAATCAGCGAGAGGTTGTCAAAGCCGCTCTGCTGTCTCTCCGGACTGGCCGTGAACGGGTAAATTTATAGTACAAAATACCTGAATGATGCGTCGTTCATCAAGAAATACCATAAGGGCGAGGACGCGGTGTTCTGGCCGGATCTGGCGTCGGCCCACTACTTGAAGCGATTGTTGGAGGAGATTGAGCGGCTGAATATCGATGTGATACCCAAGTTGGCGAATCCGCCCAACGTCCCCCAGCTTAGTCCCATCGAGAATTTCTGGGGCAACCTGAAGCGTAAGATCTACTCCAACAATTTTGTCGCGAAAACTGAGGACGAATTGATAAATAAAACTAAGAAATTACTCAAAAACATGCCTTCACGCATGTTTTCGTCCGCCATGGCGACTGTTCCGATTAACTAAAGGAAGGCCGCTCGCAAGGGCGTAGAATATTTTTGCAAGTAAGCTTAAATAACTACTTTCCATGGGAAATTCATCAAATGCAATAATCTGTCTTAGCTTTTTTTTATCACCATCCGAAAAAAATCCATTTATTTTAATGCAAACGATATTAGTGATCAGGATCACAAGCGTGTGATGAAAGTGTTTATGTGGGACCCCAATGCTTCGGTCAGGGATGTGAACAAAATTGAATCTGTCCATGTCCAGTTCAGAGATCCAAAGACCGGGAGGGACTGCATACGTACAAAGTGCAAAGTGCATACGTACCAAAAGCAAAATACAGTGGGAAAGTCACAGGTCCGGAAACTGTACACCCAAATGCTGACGAAATTCCATTGTCTCATCATGGATGCTGAGACTTACGTCAAGGCGCTACTGTTATTCACCGCCCAGCACAAGTTTGATGTTCCAGACGAAATAAGGAAGCAGAAACTTTCAAAGTTTGCTAATAAATACATAATTTGGCAAGCGATCTGCTCATGTGGCAAACGGAGTGCGCCGTTTTTTTTTCCTCTGTTCGGGACATAAACCACTGCGACCAGTTATTAGATCTATTGTAGTACTAGATGGCCCGGTAGACGTTGTTCTGCCCATAATTAAATTAATAAATGGAAAATTGGAGAAGTAGTTATAAATGTAAAAGTTTATTTGCAATAAGTTTTAATTCCATTTATTTAGAGTTAATTTCTTACTGTTGTGTGATGATTTTATCAAAATATGTTGCTGTAAGGTAAGGTTTAATGTCCAAGAAAACTTATAGAACATTATAGATATTACCATAGGTGTTGGCATGAACTGTTCTCTTATTATGTTCGTTGCCCCAAACGAAGTCATTTGAAAACAATCATTATAACTCTGGATGTTCTGCAGAATATGTTTAGAATCACTTCCTGATCCAGACACCAATGAGTGCAAACGCTCTGGTGGTGGATTTAGTGGCGTTACTTTAACTTTGCCACTTGCACAACACAATCTATTTGGTGTTTCATTTGGGAGCTACAATGCATTACAATGAGAACAAACTTCACTCATTGATTCAATGGCGATTGATATATCCGCACTGAAATTAATCAAAGGATCATATTGAAATGCAGCACGTTGAAGATTTTGCAGAATGTAGGTTTGCTGTCGTAGTCGTTTAGTGATGTTATTTTGGGTACGATTGTCACCAGATCTTTCTGGTACTTCCCGATTACGCTTCTTTCTATCGCTTGTATTTCGACCTGCTCTCTCTTCTTGACCCAACATCAGTCGAGCCCGTGCCATTCGTTGTCGATCCAAGTCATTTTGAGTTGCATGCTGAACGTCTCATTCAAGATTTTGCTGCGCTAACAGTCGTGCGGCTGCAGCGACCAATATTACTTCGTCTAGTAGGAGGCATTGCACAATAATACTAATTGAAATTGAAATTGCAACATAATTAGTTTCTTCTAAATTTCTAGTAATATGTTCGTTTTCACTTTCCTGATGCAATATTAATCTTACAGTGAACGATACTAAAATAAACAAAAATGTTATTATACACCTGTCAGTTCAACATAGAATACAAAAACTAATACTCTCATTCTCCATCGAACTTCACTCCTATTTACATCTCGCTACGAGATATAACCAATACAAACGTTTCAATTTATACGTGAACCTACACGTTTACACTGCCCAAGTAACAATTCTAGGGTTTTTTTTTTCATTAGGGTGAATCTACAATTGAGAGATTCTCTCCGGGCTCGCTCTCTTTCATTCATAAACTTATCACCTTTGCGTTTTTCATTCTACTATTTGTAGAGTATGCTAGCCAGCACTGTTGTGTTTCGATCTGTACTAAAGAATGCCCCGTAAGTTTTATAATGGCGCTGTAATGAATGAAAAAGAGCGAGCCCGGAGAGAATCTCTCAATTGTAGATTCGCCCTAATGAAAAAAAAACCTAGAATTTCACTTCTATTCCAGCCGTATAGCACTCCTCCCGGCTTTGTTGATGAAACTACATTCAAAACTGTTTTGTCCACCAACACCTCCTCTATGCATCTTTAAAGCTGAAATGTGTACAAAGTGGCCCACTCTTTAGACGGTTGTGAAAACAAATTAATAAAACCTTTCCAAGACCATAAAGATTTTGAAAATGTTCTAGTGAAAGATAATGCCGAATGGCCACAGCTGTCAAACTTCACGGCGATGTCGTGGTTGGTTTTTGTTGTTCTGCTTTGTTCGTTTCTCTGCTCTTCTGATTCATTCAACAGCTAAGAAAAAAGCTCAAGTGTTGCGGGAAATTATGTTTGAAAGCAAAATATATAAAACAAATTGAGTTTTTTTTGTTTAGCATATCATGCTTCAAATCATATGCGCATTTAATTGTATGGTGAATATTGGCATGATAAGAGCTGAAAATTAATGCGCCTCGGAAATTATGCGAGTTTACAACAACAAAAACAAAATTGAAAGAAATATATTCGATAAATTAATCAAGAAACTTCTGAAAATTGATGGAATTCAATAAGGTTATCTGAACGAATACCGAAATTTGCCTCAGATCTACAGTTCAATTGTATGACATTTAAAATTTAGTGTATTTATTTTTCCACATTTCAATTATTTCATTCATTCCAATATGGCGATTGCAAGAAATCACAGTTTTGCCAATAATCCAATTTATCTTAGCAATGGTTACTATAAAACTATCTGGTCGCTTGGTAGCTTTACAAAATGCCAATTAGCCGTTTAATGCATTTATTGGAAGCAAAATGGTTTTAAAATGCTTTTGACCATTATAAAATAATATGAATGTGTCCTAAAACGGTATTTCAAAACAGCATTTTATGATTTTACAAAGTCAAATTAAAAACTTTGATAGGGATAAAAGGAATTTTAGAAGTCCAGGTTTAAAGATTGTTGTAAAGAAGCTGTGTAGGTTCTTATAAACCTGACTAAAATTTGAAACCTATTGGCATCTCTTGCTGCCATAATAAAACCGAATTGATTTCTGGTGGCTTTCATAGAACTTAAGTAAAACTTAGTAAAGCTGGATGGTTTTGGCAATGTTACTTGGGTGAGGTTGCTTTTTACGCAGGAATGAGTGCGCTGAAAAAAATATCCTTAAAAACAACTGAGTAACTCCTAGAAATCACGTACAAACCTGTAATTTACGAAAACCTCGTAAAAAGCAACAAAAGGGATTATTTAAACGCGTTAATGACAAAATCTATGTGAACGGTATCTCCTCGCGTGAATTCTGAACACCGCGTAAAAAAAAACTCGCATAATAAACGACTCCAGTGTATTATCGTTTTTCGCATAATTTTTCAAAAAGTCCTAAATAACAATGAGAGATTCGCTCCTCTCTCGTTCTTTTTTTGTTAATTAAGACGCCATTATAAAATTTTCCAACGGTTTCTCCTTCCAACTCGATGGATGGTCTTGTTGTTTTCTATTATGATATTTCCATACAAAGTAAAAATTTAATTTAAATGATTTTTTTTACTTTCCCGAAAAAATTTCGTACATTTTTTATTTCAAAAACCTGTTGGGATTCAAGGCGAATCAAATAAAAAAGAAATCAAGTAATTCCATCGTGTGGTTCGTGAGTTATGCTGTCACGAACGGACAGCATTTCTTTTATATATATATATATATATATATATATATATATATATATATATATATATATATATATATATATATATATATATATATATATATATATATATATATATATATATACTAGCTGGCCCGGCAGACGTTGTCCTGCCCATAATTAAATTACTTAATGGAAAATTGGAGAAGGAGTTATAAATGAAAAAGTTTATTTGCAATAAGTATTAATTCCTTTTATTTAGAGTTAATTTCTTACTGTTGTGTGATAATTTAATCAAAATGTGTTGCTGTAAGTTTATTGTTCAAGAAAACTTATAGAACATTATAGATATTACCATAGGTGTTGGCATGAACTGTTCTCCTATTATGTTCGTTGCCCCAAACGAAGTCATTTGAAAACAACCATTATAACTCTGGATGTTCTGCAGAATATGTTTAGAATCACTTTCTGATCCAGACACCAATGAGCGCAAACGCTCTGGTGGTGGATTTAGTGGCGTTACTTTAACTTTGCCACTTGCACAACACAATTCATTTGGTGTTTCATTTGGGAGCTACAATGCATAACAATGAGAACAAATTTCACTCATTGATTCAATGGCGATTGATATATCCGCACTGAAATTAATCAAAGGATCATATTGAAATGCACGTTGAAGATTTTGCAGAATATAGGTTTGCTGTCGTAGTCGTTTAGTGATATTATTTTGGGTACGATTGTCACCAGATCTTTCTGATACTTCCCGATTACGCTTCTTTCTATCGCTTGTATTTCGACCTGCTCTCTCTTCTTGATCCAACATCGGTCGAGCCCGTGCCATTCGTTGTCGATCCAAGTCATTTTGAGTTGCATGCAGAACGTCTCATTCAAGATTTTGCTGCGCTAACAGTCGTGCGGCTGCAGCGACCAATATTATTTCGTCTAGTATGAGGCATTGCACAATAATACTAATTGAAATTGAAATTGCAACATAATTAGTTTCTTCTAAATTTCTAGTAATATGTTCGTTTTCACTTTCCTGATGCAATATTAATCTTACAGTGAACGATACTAATATAAACAAAAATGTTATTATACACCTGTCAGTTCAACATAGAATACAAAAACTAATACTCTCATTCTCCATCGAACTTCACTCCTTTTTACGTCTCGCTGCGAGATATCACCAATACAAACGTTTCAATTTATACGTGAACCTACACGTTTACACTGCCCAAGTAACAATTTCAGTTCTATTCCAGCCGTATAGCGCTCCTCCCGGCTTTGTTGATGAAACTACATTCAAAACTGTTTTGTCCACCAACACCTCCTCTATGCATCTTTAAAGCCGAAATGTGTACAAAGTGGCCCACTCTTTAGACGGTTGTGAGAACAAATTAATAAAACCTTTCCAAGACCATAAAGATTTTGAAAATGTTCTAGTGAAAGATGTTATTATGAAAGATAATGCCGAATGGCCACAGCTGTCAAACTTCACGGCGATATCGTGGTTGGTTTTTGTTGTTCTGCTTTGTTCGATTCTCTGCTTTTCTGATTCATTCAACAGTAAATAATTACTAAGAAGAAAGCTCAAGTGTTGCGGGAAATTATGTTTGAAAGCAAAATATATAAAACAAATTGAGTTTTTTTGTTTAGCATATCATGCTCCAAATCATATGCGCATTTAATTGTATGGTGAATATTGGCATGATAAGAGCTGAAAATTAATGCGCCTCGGAAATTATGCGAGTTTATAACATCAAAAACAAAATTTAAAGAAATATATTCGATAAATTAATCAAGAAACTTCTGAAAATTGATGGAATTCAATAAGGTTATCTGAACGAATACCGAAATTTGCCTTAGATCTACAGTTCAATTGTATGACATTTAAAATTTAGTGTTTTTTTTCCACATTTCAATTATTTCATTCATTCCAATATGGCGATTGCAAGAAATCACAGTTTTAGCAATGGTTACTATAAAACTATCTGGTCGCTTGAAAGTTTTTCAAATTTCCAATTAGCCGCTTAATGCATTTACTGGAAGAAAAATGGTTTTAAAATACTTTTTCAAGTGACCATAATAAGATAATATGAATGAGTCCTAAAACGGTATTTCAAAACAGCATTTTATGATTTTACAAAGTCAAAATAAAAACTTTGATAGGGATCAAATTTTAGAAGTTAAGGTTTTAAGATTGTTGTAAAAAAGCTGTGTAGGTTCTTATAAACTTGACTAAAATTTGAAACCTATTGGCATCTCTTGCTGCCATAATAAAACCGAATTGATTTCTGGTGGCTATCATAAAACTTAAATAAAACTTAGTAAAGCTGGATGGTTTTGGCAATGTTACTTGGGTGAGGTTGCTTTTTACGCAGGAATGAGTGCGCTGAAAAAAAAATCCTTAAAAACAATTGAGTAGCTCCTAAAATTCACGTACAAACCCGTAATTTACGAAACCTCCTAAAAAGCAATAAAAAGAATTATTTAAATGCGTAAATGACAAAATCTAAGTGAACAGTATCTCCTCGCGTGAATTCTGAACACCACGTAAAAAAAAACTAATAAACGACTCCAGTGTATTATCGTTTTTCGCATAATTTTTCAAAAAGTCCTAAATAACAATGAGAGATTCGCTCCTCTCTCGTCCTTTTTTTGTAAATTAAGACGCCATTATAAAATTTTCCAACGGTTTCTCTTTCCAACTCGATGGATGGTGTTGTTGTTTTCTATTATGATATTTCCATACAAAGTGAAAATTTAATTTAAATGATTTTTTTTACTTTCCCGAAAAAATTTCGTACATTTTTTATTTTTAAAACCTGTTGGGATTCAAGAAGAATCAAATGAAAAAGAAATCAAGTAATTCCATCGAGTCGTTCGTGAGTTATGCTGTCACGAACGGACAGCATTTCATTTATATATATATATAGAAGATATATATATATATATATATATATATATATATATATATATATATATATATATATATATATATATATATATATATATATATATATATATATATATATATATATAGAAGATATCCCGTAGCCTTTGTTTAATGCATGCCGATTTACCTCATCACTATTGAGAAATGATGAAGTATGCGGTGTTGTTACAGTTGTCATTGTTTGTTTTGTTGGCAATGAATCGAATTAATTCTGCTTTTTAAACCCTTTGAGGAGTGAGAGCACTCTTCAAAGGCGCGCCCCTTTATCAGTCAAAATCAGATTCATTGCAAAGAAAACAAACTATGACTCCGATACTGACCATGCATCAGAACCCTAGTCATATCCAATTCAAACTATAGAACATCAAATAGACAATGAGAATTCACATAAATGAAGACTAACCATGTTTAACTTATTCTAAGCTCATCCTCGCACAAACGAGTATTGTCACTTTTCATAAGAAATAAAATTTAATAAGGACTAAGATATGTTCCTTTGACTACAAAAAAAAAAAAAACGAATATGTTCCCTAGTTTGAATTAATTCGGACTAGGGTTCGGTGGTAAATCTGATACCCCGTAGCGCACCACGAAAAGGTGATCTACCAGCATTACGGTTCGGAGTGCACCGTTCGTGACTACTGGGACTGTAAACGGAGAGATCTACCCCAAGGAATGTCTATAGAAGCGTCTGCTTCCTCTGTTGAAGTAACACGAAGGCCCTATGATATTCTGGTCGGTGCCACTACTCAAATGTCGTCCTGGAGTGGTATGAAGCCAACGGGGTCATTTTTGTACCCAAGGTACAATGAGTGGAGTTGAGCGTAAGGCGCGAGCGTATGGTTATGGTATGAAAGTTGAACGAAATAAATATGCCAAAATCTTACTAATGGGTTTAATTTTATTGTGTGAAAGTTTGAATAGGATCGGTCAATTAGGTAGTTTTCTACACCCTTTAATTTATCTTTTGTAATGAATAATGAACACTTTTAATTCACTTTTAGTTTCTTATTTTGCCCAAACACCGATGGATTCGTGAACTCTCTACGTCTCTTGAGATCGAAACGGGCTTGGTTCGAATCCCGTCCGTTGAGTACATTGTTGCACTTTGTTGGGTTATTTTTACCCACTGGTAGGTTTAAATCATTTACCTAGATGTTTGTTAATGTAAATTACCTAAATTTGGCTTATTGCAGAGTAGCTGCAAAAGAAAATCTTTCAAACTGCTATCCCTGCCACTAATGAATAGGGTAACGGGATATAATTCTAGTCACGCTCCTTCATTCGGCCTGTGTACCAAATACCTATGTGATTAATTCAGCAATAATCAACAAAATCATGTGTCTATCAGATTGACCGATTGATTCCAAAGTATTGGCTACATTGTTAGTCAATTTATAGTTGTTCACTTCAACGTAATTTTGGAGTTCCTTAACTTTTTAGACATCATGATTTTACTGGTTAAGCTGATTGAACAGATTATCTACACGAATTTTAATAATCCAAAATTGAACTGATAAACCTAGAGATGTAGCCTAGATACACAGAAAATAGTTACACGTTATGAACTTACTACTAACATAGATATAATAACATTGATTTAACAAGAAAAAAGGAGACCCAATGATAGGAACATATTTTTTCCTATGTTCCCAACTATGGCTTGTTGGTCATTATTGGTAATATTTTAAATGGAAATGTATGAGTTTCGGTTGTATGCTTCTAAAATGGCCCATCTGAACAAAAACTAAATACACTAATGTGTCCCTTGGCTAAGCCTAATATGAAACGATCAATTAGAACTTTTAATATAACTCATAAAGTATTTGAGCTGGAAGCTTAGCTAAGCTTACTTAGGTAAGTTTAACAAGCCATTTGGTAGTATGTATCACGAAAAGTAACACAACTCATTTTATAGACTTTGTTCCTTTGGTTTGTGTTTAGATGAGCAATATTAAAACATACTATCGAATCTCAGACATTTTTATTGAAATTTATACCCATAACAACATTTCTGCAACGCTTTCATTTTATAGATTTTTTGCCTTTTTTTAAAATTTTACCAATAAAAACATTTTTACAACGCTTTTTATTCAACAGCGCATAGTTGGGAATATGAAAAAAAAAATGTTTCTAACATTGGGTATTCGGTTTTATTGTTAAATCATTGTTGATTATCCCACTGTGAACAGTTAGCTTAAAACGTGTGACTATTTTCTGAACATTTTGACTGCATTACCCGGTTTATACAAACTCAGACTTCTTTACAGAAATCTGTAAAATTTTACCGGATTTTCAACAGCTGAACATTAGGTAGTCCGATTTAACGGATTTCGGTAAAATTTTACCGAAATCCGGTATATTTTTTACAGATAACTGTAAAATTTCACCGAAATCCGTTAAATTGGATAACTAAACGTTCAGCTGTTGAGAATTCGGTAAAATTTTACAGATTACTGTAAAAAAAATCTAAGTGTGTAGGTTCAAATTATAAAAAATTTAGATCATTCGAAGATCGTGTAGATAATCTGTTCAGCTTAACCAGTAGAGTTATGATGCCTAAAAAGTTAAGGAAATCGCAAATTACGCGGAAGTTGATTAATAATGCTTCAACTGCTTTGAAATAAATTGGTTATCCAGATAGCAACATGATTTTGTTGATTACACGCTCATTCGGATTTACCCAAAATTGAGTAAAGGTAACCCAAAATCATAAAAATTGGAACTACTCAAAATTGGGTAAACGAGTCTTAACCCAAATTTGGGTAAACCAACGGTTTTTTTTATTTTGGGTTAGGTCTACTCATTATTATAAAATGTGGATTTAATGGAAATTGGGTAAAATATTGAAATAAAAAAATTCAGCTATTTCTTGTATATTTTATTTCTAAAAATGAACTACTACTGAACCTCCAAATACTGTTAGCAAGCGATTCTTCTCCCAGAAATCATTGTCTTTGTTGATCTGTCTCTGTTGGACAGACATTCGATGCTCCAAGAAGATTGCGTTGGTCCAATTGTTCTTCTCATTCTTGCAAATACTCCGGTTCCCGAAAATGGATTATTTTCTTTGTCATATCTCTCGCCAATACTGTACCATTCACGATCTAAACGAACTTACTCTTTTCCTAATAGATCCGTATCTTCTTAGAATCCCAAGGGACACTTTTACACACGTGTGGGGTGGCACGAACTTCTTTTCGATCTGGCGCCCATTTGTTGTACTTATGTGCCGGAATGGAGTCGACCAAGATGTGTCCTCTTCTCTGCCGCTCTGGGAAGATGGTGGTCGACTACTGCGTACAGATCCTGATTATTTCGATATCTTAGGTGTCGCATAGTCCCACGATGATTCTCACGAGCTAGAAGCTAGTCTATCATTATCGTCCTTCCTTCCAAAGGCGTTCATTTGACGATCGCTCGTTTTTTGTTCATCTTTGTAGTTGCTAAAATATATAAACAAAATCCACCAAATAATAATATACCCTGAGATTCGATGTGATGATTCTCAACGATGGCTCCTGGAACTGCTGGATGAAAACTTTTGACGCCTGCGATCATCATCGTGGTCGTCTCGGTCACGATTCTTCTTAAATTTAGTCGTTAGTCGTTCAGTAGTTTATAGTTTAGTAGTTTTTAAACACGTCTCTCAGGCAAGTACAAATATTTGTCCATTGTACAAACTAGACTAACAACTCAAAGATTGAACCAGATTAAAGAAGAACTGAGTGACGTTTACCCAATTTCATAAATCGCCTTACTCATGGTTTGACGTTTCAGCCTCTTTTATGAAAATGGGTAAAAGTTACTCAATTCTGGGTAAATCCGAATGACCGTGTATAGCTGATTTAATGACATATTTGGTACCTAGGCCGAATGAAGGAGCTAGGTTAACATTATATCCCTATTAGTGCTGCTCGCACACATAGCCAAACTAATCCAAACCAACTTCACCTACCTGTGAATCGTGTAAGCCAAGATTAGCTGCTAACCGCTTTCTGTCCGGATTGGTTATATATTTTTGTTTCTGAAACGTCCCCTCGAGTCCTTTTTTCTGAAGGTTGCTGAATACTGCTCGGGACCAAGATCGTCTTCCTTTCTTGCTGCTGGTGGTTTCGCTGAATCTATATGATTTAGATTGAAGGCGCATGTCATTCAAAAGACAATCATGATAAACGTTGTACCTTGCATCACTTGTAAATTCCTTAACGGCATGCTGTTGAGATCCATGAAGTCCACCGTCATAAAATGCCACCTCAAAAGATCTGCCAGTTTTCATTTCTACAAAAGTTTTGAATTAAAAATAGGTGTATATATCAAGGTACTGTGTTAACAAAGGCGCAATAAGCTATCTAATGGTAATAAAACAGTTTTAAATAAAAGAGTTTTAGTAAGTCTTGTGTAATATTCGTAAATATAGTGTGTAAATGATTCTAAGAATATCGTTGGTCGCCCGTTTCGTTTATTGAGTTTGTTAGGATAGGCAATATCCGAACCCTAATCGTTCGACCGAGGTGGCTGAACCCAGCCTAGCAATGAGCTGACAACATACGACCGCATGTGTGCGCGATTTCTTTCTTTCATTCTCTAACCATGTTTGTGTACAGTAACACGTTCAATAAAAAGGTCCTTTTTTGTTTTCATTAGTTCCGCGTGTTGCAAGTTAATTTCCCATGTCACTGCCCCGAATATCCCATTAGGTTATCGGTCCAGTGTTCGCGAGTGTTAAAAAAGTGCAAGTGCAATTGATTTCCATGATTAACGACAGTATGTTGGAGTATATCCAGGACAAACAGTCTCCGAGGCAGCCTGGTTGGCTCTGGAAAGGGTGTTTTAGCGGAAAAGCATCGCAAGTCGTCTCCACTTGCAGAAGAATCTCCTCACACTGCGGCACCACAGTGGTGGTTTGCAGGACCACTTCTAACCTTCGAGTGGATCGTCCGGGACTGTCCGGGACGTTGTTAAGGTTTTGGAAACGATGCCGGAGGACAAGTTGTCATTGGAGTTCAGCAAGTGCAGATTACTTAAAGAGGAAATCAAGCGCAGCGGTTAAGATAGCAAGCCGAGCGGATTTAAATTTAAAGCAGCTGCATTAAGTGGAACAGGAAATTCGAAACATAATAATAATAATAATAAGGATGCCAAGTGTTTCGGGTGCAACTAGGAAAATCACAAGATTGCCGATTAGCCGGAGCAGAAAAACAAGATGAAGGAATCTACGAAAACGAGTGTGCGCCTGGGAGAAGGTGAAAAGGGTGTTTGTTTTCTCAGCGGTGAGCAGAAGCGGTTGCCGAAAACAAGCTGGATCATCGACTCTGGATCCTCGGAGCGTCTGACCAACGATTGGAAGCTGTTCGAGAAGCTTTTTCCGATGAGGGAACCAATGCATATCTCGGTAGCGAAGGAAGGGCAATCTTACGTTGCCAAAGAGGACGGTGAGATCGATGTGTTTGCCGTATCGAGGGGGTAAGTCGATTCCTATCAAACCTAGAAACGTCCTTTACATCGCGGAGGCGCAAGTGAACTCATTGTCCGTT
This sequence comes from Aedes japonicus, assembly GCA_034211315.2. Lineage (NCBI taxonomy): Eukaryota > Metazoa > Arthropoda > Insecta > Diptera > Culicidae > Aedes > Aedes japonicus. The sequence goes on along the minus strand of JASCZW010000798.1, from coordinate 47,411 downwards.
CGGAAAATGGAAATGACCGAACTGTAAGTTGTGTTCGCTGACGGTGTCGTGACTATCGAGTGGGATTCGGAAGTGATCTCGATTGGCGAGCGTCGAGGTAAACTCTATGTGCTGGACTTTCATCGGAAAGAGCCATCTGAATCAGTGTTGTATTCGTGCGGTCGTGTGACCAAACAACTTTAACTCTTGCATCGTCGGTACGGGCACCTTAGTGCGAAGAAGGTGATTGTTCGGAAATGAGATGGTCGTCGTGATGAGTGCTTAGTTGAAGCTATTCGGGTGCGAACTTGTTTGTGAGCCGTGCCTCGTTGGCAAACAAACGCGTGAACCCTTCTCCGCGCACGAAGGTCGACAGTCGACGCAAGTGCTAGAAATCATCCATTCGGACGTTTGTGGCCCAGTGACGCCGGTGTGCATAGAAGGTAGAAAATATTTCGTTATCTTTGTTGACGACTGGAGTCATTTTACGGTAGTTTGGCTGAAACTCCAAAGATCAAGTGTAGGACAGGTTCAAAAAGTATGTTCGAAATTCGGATCGCGTATATCTCGGATTCACTGCGATAATGGTGTCAAATATGTCGATCGTGTGCTCAAAAGGTTTTGCAAGGAGAAAGGGATCCAAATTGAGTGGACCGTCCCCTACACCCCGGAACAAAACGGCGGGAGCGAGCAAGACACCGGTATCGCAAGGAGTTCTGGGGTCCAGCGATCCAGACGGTGACGTTCTTGGCCAACAACAGTCCTGTCAGTGCGATCGATCAGCGGAAGACACCATATGAAATTTGGGAAAGGCAAAAGCCACATGTCCGAAACCTGCGGGCATTCGGAGCGGATGTGTTTGTCCATATTCCCAAGGAACGGTCAAACGGTCACTGTACGGCCTGAAGCAGGCATCGAGGGCCTGGAATTCAAGATTCCACAAGGTTCGTCGAGCGATTGGGATACCGTCGAAACTTGAGCAACCCGTGCCTCTACGTGAAGAGCTCCGGATGCAACCAAATCATTCTGGTGCTGTACGTAGACGACTTGCTTGTGGTCAGTCGTCAGTCGTTCGAAATGTCGGGCATAGGCAAAGTGCGGCATGAGTACCAGGAAGGAAGATGTCTTCGAATTAGTCAGCGTGGATTTCGGGAGAATTTGCTTCGTCGTTTCAACATGTCCAAGTGCAAAGCTGCATCAACACCTATGAAGTGCCGATTGCGCCTGAAAAAGGGGGAGAAAGCCAAGCGTACTGAAAACCATACCGAGAGTTGATCGGTTGTCTCGCGTACTTGACATTGACGTCTAGGCCGGACTTGTGTGTGGCAGTCAGCTACCTAGGCCAGTTCCAGTGCTGTCCTACGGAACATCATTGGGTACACGCGAAGAGAGTGCTGCGGTATATTAAGGGAACGTTGGGCTTGGCATTGGCCTTCTCAGCGAAGGATTCGGCATCGGTGATCGAAGCTTTTGCTGATGTGGATTGGGCGAATGACCCGATCGACAGTACGTTTTCAAAAGACGCCACATGGTATTTTGGGGAAAACCCTACACTTTAGCAAGTTTTAGCCCAGACCACGAAGGGGTTTCCAAATGATTGCGCACAATTGTTTTTTCTTCTTCCATTTTGTATATCTTTGAAACACGTTCGAACTGCATGGCAAAAAAATAGTTACTACTGATGTTTTTATTGTTATAGGGAACACACCAGCTGTCATAATTTACAAATCCGACCACTAGGGTCGCTGTAAGACTCAAAACAGTTTGTTCCAATACTAAATGGGCCACACCTTAAGTCCGCGTCCCAACGACCATTCTAAATACAAGATAAAGAATTGTCCTACCTTGTTCTACCGAAAACCATCGCCCAATCGGTTCTGGACAACGTTTGTAAATTGATATGCCTGCCTCTCGTGTAAGTGACGTGAGATTTTGCATGGCTGACTACAACTATATGACCATTTGTTTGAAAGCTGTGGTTAAAATTCATACCTTCACGCCAAAGTCACGAGTTTGAATCTCACCCGGACAAGTTGCGAAAATACCCAAAAGGTGTTTGAGTGTCAGCGATGGGAGATGAACCAGCCCATAAAAGCACATTAAAATATCTAAAGAAGCCACTTTCACATCCAAATCCTATTTGGATTAGTCACTTGCACAGACAATTTTCCAGGCATCAACTTAAAACGCAATTAAAAACGATAAAAGCTACCTCTTTGTTTCACTGTGATTTTTGGCTGATTTTTTTCACTAAGATGAAAATTAATACATTTACCTTTATCTTTTAGAAACGCAACCCCATTATGTTGCAAAGATTCGAAAGCTACATAATTTTCATTCCAAACCCTGTTTTTTTTAAACCTGAAACCACGAAACATTTTCATTGCTGTACCAATTTACGCTAAAAAACGGTTTGTCATACACCAATACGATGTTAATACTATGTAAATCCTTCTGGGACAAAAAATAGTAAACGGAAACAAGATCGGCCTAAAACCTGAAAAGGACTTTATTACCTTGACAATGTACTAATTTAACTGGAAGGTTCGTTGTTCACGAGTTATGAGATAAAAGAACAGTTCCTTAGCCCATGCGGCCAATTTCACAATTAATTAATTCATTAATTGCATCAAGTACTTTTAATTGTACTTTCAATGAAACGCACCAGTCTGGGGTATTACGCGACCGTCGGTAACCTTCGTTTTGTAAAATACTGCGTTAAACACAATGTTGAATTATAAAATCAAGAAACTGTCCGTTGTTGTGGTAGGTATTACAAACTAAAATTCTCCAGCAGCATTATCCAATGCTACCTTCAACCTTACTACGAAGTGAACAGTGGCATAAGACTAAAAAAATATTGGGCTGCGTTAAGGGTAAATTGTAGTGCCGTTATGAGTAAACTCTGCATTCACAGGAAAAAATTATCAAAACATGTATTAAAGAAATTGGTCTTAATTGCGAACTACATGTACGATATGACTATCACTTTCATACAAGAACTATAATTGAAAGTGTATAAACATCTGTTCATTTGGAATGTTTTGTAAAAGATGTGTATGCGCGTTTTTGTTCGCGATTTTTTATCACATCAATGATAATTGGTCAACGTATGGAATTGTATGCGTATTGTTAAAACTCTTGTTTTTCTTTTCTATGTGTAGCATCTATTCCTACATTCGCTGGTATCGCGAGAACTTCGTTCGAAAAGAGAAAAATGAATGAATAAATAACACGCAGTGCAAGATGATACTTGATATCATCCATATGGTGATGAACGATCACACTGAGAACACCAAGTGAGGAAAACACTTCCCAGGGTCTAGGTAGACTACTTACAAGACTTGAGTTTATTTACGTGTCAATTGAACAACAATTTATTTATCAAAATGTTTGGAAATATATCATTCAGTCATAAGACAAATGGTTGGAAAAAGGAAAGGAAAAGGAAATATAAATCAAACTTTTACGATTCCGATATGGTGTGATTAAAATGCTCAGTAATCAGGTGATTCGTGATTTTCTGCCACCAATGGGTGGATCACGTTTTGGATGTATGGATTGGTTGGAAGTCCACGTCAGAATGTTATGCGCAATCATTATAATTAATAAATAGTATTTCATTATCGTGCAACTATCAATAGCGGGATAGTGGTGTTGGAAATTAGCATACTTTTCTAAAATCTGACTACAACATATCGTGTTGAACCACCACTTGTGGCTTTATAGGTTGGTAGTCATAAGTAAGTTAAGGCCTTGCTTGAAGTTTAAAAGATTGAAGTTTAAAAGATTGGTAGAATTTTAAATTATACAAATTTGTTTTTGATCAGTTCAGGGGAAAGCTATAATGATGATGATGATGAAATACTACCATCTATTGTAGCACGGAGACTTTTCATAGCTGTGGAATCATCAAGTGTGGATCAATCTCCTGTATGAAGGGCCAAACACGTTTGGACGGGCCCGTTAGCAGAGACACTTACGTGAAACCCGCGAATATAGGGAAGATAATCTCCTTCCAAAAGCAAGTTCACACCCACAGCACTAGAATCGAGCCTTCTATTGACAGATTAAACCCAACCCAAGGAACATTGCTGGTTTTATCATGGTTTTATAGCATTCTTGAAGTCTAATTCATGCTCTTCAGAACCCTAATAAAACAAAAATTGTTACTTGGGAATAGATGGGGCCGAAGAGCCCGCCCTCTTTCCGGGAAATGTTAACAATGCTTCCTAGCCAAATCGTTTCACTTGGGTGTCCTGATGATTCCTCTCTTTCCGTGTTATATATTATGTCATGGATATTTATGTAGTTTATTTTGTAGTGGTCATATGATTACTTATCTTGTGTTAGAAAATTTGGCTGAGAATAAAATTGGTTAGGGTGATCGTTCTTTACTTATTGCTCTGTGCCGTCTTGGTGTTTCTGATTTTGAAGAGTTGACTTTAGGCAAAGGCTTTTGTTGGTCTATGGCCTATGCACGATGTCATATGGTATTGCCCGCGGTCATAGGATACGGAAGAGAACAAGAAAAAAAGAAAAGAACGCATTAGTGGTTGGTAACATGCTATGCGCATGTGAGATTTTCATGGTAATATTCTCACAACGACCGTTCAGAATGGTTCGACGGATGCAAATGAGAGATCATTCCCAATGAGTTTCCACTGATTTACTCTATTCCATTACGGTTATTTATAAAAAACAAGAAACACTACGTGTTACATTTGGGGATATCAGAACGATGATCTCCTTCGCATCTTCCAGTGATCATCAAAATTCGTTCAGGCACTTCTGAACGTTGATGTTGTAGCCTATTCACACATGAAATCTGCTAACCAACTCGGCACAACGCGCTCATACCCCTTTCTGAACCGAAGGGCAGGAAAAAGTTCAGGGAAAAGATAAGACATTAATTCTTTTTTTGTCACATATAAAAAATATAGAAAATCTAGAACGGGTAGGCAATATAAGTTAAGTATAATCATATACTTAACTTATATTGCCTTTATCATATGCCAATCAAATGAGCGGTTGTGTGTTGGTGATTTTTCCTCAGACGAGCTCAGGTCCAAAGTGTCGTTGTTCGCGGGTATTGTGGGTGAAGGTAGTATGTATTGTTTAGCAACCGTGTAAAGTTAGAGGCTCGGTTAGAGGTCATAAGCGAGTTTATTTTTCTTATTGATTCGGTTTCCTGCAACCAAGTGTCAATATCTAGAGTTAGCTTTTAGAGGAAAATACCACAGCCGTGCCAATGTGAATTTTGATTCGGTGTGCAGGCATAGTTTGTAAATTAATCAGTGTAAGAAGAGTGTACTAGACACAGATAGCATGTTGATGGCCGGGTTGATGTGGACGAGTGCCGACGGTGGCAGCTGCGGAGGACTTGGCCATCTAGGATATCGAGGAGAGCTGGTTTGCAAAGCAACAAATAATTTATTTCTACCATATTTTGAAGATAATATTTCAAAGACATATTTATGTAATGAAACAAATGAACAAACATATTTATATCTTGAATATAAATTGATTGTAACAAAAGCGTCGAATTTTTTTTTTTTTTTTAAATCTGTTCTATTTAACAGTATAAATTAAAAGCTCTTTATTCAATACCTTAGCTCAACTTAATTGTTGTAGTTTTATTTAATATTTGCTTGCTTTTTCATTATTGTGTTAGGACGCGAGTGAGGTTAGGAATGTTGTTACCATCACTTTAAATTTCAATTTACGAGGATTTAATAATGCAACAAGAGGTAGGTTGCGTTTTCGGTAAGTGAACGGTTGGAAGTGCATTGACTTACTGTAGCTGCTTATTACATAGTCAAGTAATTTATTTTTTATAGTGTAAAATTCCATGTAAATTATTCAAGTTGAAATTTGTATACATAGCAATTGGGTCTTTCATGATGTCCTTCTATATGAGAAGAGTGAGACCTTGTAAAAACCAGCGCAGTATATGCAGTTAAGTTCGTGGTCCATTCATATTGGATGAGTCTATAAAAGCAAATGAGTCCTATACGAATAACATGCAGTGGAAGATGCGTTGGAAAGAAGTACTCCTTGATTTTATGATGCAACATAGAGAATGATATGCTTTTATGGTAAGTTATTTGAATTGTAATTTTTTTTTGTGAGGTCCTTCCTCATTTTATTGCCCACAACTATTTTATTAGGAACAGTAGAAATTTGCAATGTCCCAGTACATTGATTAGTGCAAATAAAAACAAAAATAAATGTGTTTATTGAATCTAAAGTTCAGTATAGTCGTGAAATTTCCTTTTTGTCTTAACTTTGTTTTTATAAATCATTTATGCTAAAAATTTCCACTGTTCCTTTAACAACTATATAACGGGGATTCCCAAGGGGGGTAGCCTAAGGCAGTCGAAAGATTTGTTGACTGGACAAGGATTCATGGAGTCGCCAGTCCCTTGTCATGCGAAGACACGCGGCCTTCTGGCCGTAGTCTTCCGAAGGTCCTCACTGAGATCGGCTGACCCTGCTACAAGAAGCCGTCACGTAGGCTATTCTCTCAGAACAACCTGCTGAGAATAGTCCTGCAGCCATAGGTAATCCTTGTACTGATGGTGGGTTCTTATCACACAACACATCATCACATCACCAACAAATTGGTCAACACCCTTTGCTCTTCCCAAGATTTTAATGCCATTTTTATAGCACAGTATGATATACCGCAGAATGGTTTTGGGCCAACAAACTGTGCATTTGAACCTTGTTTAGCAAGCTCGTCTGTCCTTTCATTGCCATCAATGCCACAGTGTCCCGGAACCCAGAATAAATTTACCGAGTTCTCTTGGCACACTTTTCGCAATGAAAGAATGCATTCCCAAACAAGTTTGGATGTACATTTATAATTACTTAACGCTTTGAGTGCCGCTTGCCTGTCTGTAATATATGCATATCTATATTTTCTCTTCAGACAAACGTTAACACATTTTATTATAGCAAAGATCTCCACTTCGAAAACCGTTAGATAGTTTCCCATCACCACTGAGATTTCTACCCCAGGGCCGAAGATTCCTGCTCTCTGTGTTTGTTCCAATTTTTGAGCCATCTGTGAAGAATTTTATGGAGCCATGACGAACAGTGGGATCTCCGACTTCCCAATCTATACGTGACGTTTCACATATCTTGTAAGGGATGTCATGGTTTTCCACAGGTTTCATCCAGTCTCTATTCATATACATCACTGGCCCATTTTGAAAGCTTTGTGAAATGCTCAGGTGACCAACTAAGTCACCAGACATGAAAGTTTTCAACCGTTAAGTCTAAGCATACTCTTTTCCGCTTCTAGTTTCACGTATTCGTGCAAAGGCAGCAGATTTAGAATTGCATTCAACGCATTTGATGGAGTGTTGCGCATCGCTCCCGTTATAGCAATGGATACTAGCCGTTGAAGTTTTGTAAGCTTTTTCTGTGCAGTATTATGGATGTATATATCCACATTATCATATTTGGTCGTAGACCCCATTTTCTGCCAAATGTTTTCGAGCATATCCAGAAAGCTCTGGTTGCCTTACCGATCACACACTCACACTCACGCACTCCTTCATCAAGACTGGGTAAATTTTAGGGCCCATTGCATTCTTTCTGAAATGATGTTGTCAAATTTTCCCCTCACTATAATGACTATATCGTCTGCAAAACCTACAACCTCGAAACCTCATTCCTCTTAGCTTCTTAGAAGATCGTTTACAACTAAGGAATCTTCTGAGTGGTGAGAAGACTCCTCCTTGGGGACAACCTTTCGTTGCCCGTACTGTAATAGACGAACTTCCCAGCTCTGAAGTGATTTCTCTTTTTGCGAGTATGGTATGAACCTAGTTAATTATGTTCATGTCAAAGTTCATTTTCTTCATGGCACGAGCCATAGACGAATAGGAAGCGTTGTCGAAAGCTCCTTCAATATCTAAGAAAGAACAAAGTGCTATTTATTTTACCGATAAAGCTTTTTCTACCTTTGAATCCACACTATGCAGTGCCCTAACTGTTGATTTACCAGACTGGTAAGCAAACTGGAACTCAGATAGTGGATGCTTGTTCATGTAATTGGAATTGATATAATCATTCAACACTTTTTCTATAGTCTTTAATAGGACTCATGAAAGACTAATGGGTCTGTAGGATTTAGGATGCGTCTTGTCTCGCTTTCCTACTTTAGGTATAAAGATGACTTTTACTTATGTCCATGAAGTTGGAATATGGTTGAGTCTTAAACTTGCCTTATAAATCTCAATTAATGGCGAGATCAATACTGCTTCGCCGTTTTGAAGTAATGCTGGAAATATCCCATCCATTCCTGCAGATTTGTAAGACTGAAAAGATCTCACCGCATTTTCTATCCTGGCTTTCTTAAAGATTTTATCAGGTAAGTCATTTGCGGCGCTCTAACAGACATTTAAGATGTCCTTCAAGTGATCCATCTCTGATTGGATCTAAACACAAAACTGATTCAGGAAAATGTGTTTCCATAATCAGCTTTAACGTTTTACTATGAGTTTTTGTAAAAACTCCATTCTCATTTTTCAGATTCCCAAGTTCAATCGTTTGATCCTTTGCAAGAGCCCTCTAAAGTCGGACTGTTGCTTATGGTTTTACACGTTAGAACCCAGGATCTTCGTTCAGATTTTCTTATTTCTTTATTGTACTCAGTAAGTGCATTCCTATAGGGGGACCAATCTGAGGTTCTTTTCGCTTTATTAAACAACCTACGAGATGTTTTACGCAGAGAGTTCCACCACGGGACATCCCTGTTGGAGGACGATTCCTTGATTTGACAAATAATATTGAAAGAATTTAAAATCGTATCATTTACCTTTTGGGAAAATGATTCCAATTTCTGAACTGAAACTATCTTTCCACCATCTGTAAATAACTCCGAATTTATATATTGTGCATATTGATCCCAGTTTATTTTCCTTGGATTTCGAAATGTAGTAGTTGACCGATTTCCACCACTCCATTCGAACATAATATGTCTATGATTTGACAATGACGTTTCCTCCGAGACTTACACCTTTGAAATACGTTAATAAATTGCATTATAGCACAATGTCAAATCCAAGACTTCTTGTCTGATAGCATTTGAAAAGGTAGGTTCGTTTTCCTTTTTGCATATGTCTATATTATTTGATGAGAGATATTCCAATAAGCACTCCCCTCGACTGTTGGTATCCGTACTACCCCACACAGCCAATTATGAATGACTTATTATTTGCTCTGCAGTACTTCACAAATGAGTCGATCTCAGGAGGAGGCACCTCAGGAGGCATCTCAGCCTGGAAAATAGGCTGAAGCCACTATGAGCTCAGTGTTTCCTCTGGTGGTAGGCACATCAACCATGACCGCAACAATGTCCTGTTTGAAGAATTCTGTAATGGGATAGCAATTCAGAGTTTTATCAACCAAAACAGCAGTTCTTAGCGTACTCTGCTTTTCATCATAGAACAGCTTACAGTCCCGTGTTTGAATACCAAGTATTTTTCCTTTATTGGTCCATGGCTCTTGAATTAGTACCACGCCCAGCCCTTCTTTTCTAAGCCTCCGACTCATGACAGCAGATGCTCCTTTTGCATGATGGAGGTTCACGGTTCACCTGCTGGAACTTAGTTGGTTTCATTGCTAAGGGTGGCACGCTCTTTCTTGCTTGTGCGAGGAGCGATAGACCCATCGATGTTTTTAATAGTTTTTACGCTGGATTTCACCTGATACACTTAACTTTTTTTGTCACCGGTGTTGATTCAACTATCACTTTTTCACTCACTCTCGATTCATCGATTCGTTATGCACTTTAAAAAGCAGCAATATACATGAGCCCGAAGACGAAGGTAGTGTAAACACATCCAGTGATGCCAATTGTGGCCTAATAGGTTATATATGCTTTTTATTATTTGATCCTTTCTTTTCCTCTGCTCCGCGCTGTGCGCTATTTCACTAGTTTCTGATTTTACAGTTCAATCTTTGTCATTCCTTTATCGTAATTCACAAGATCATAATATTTGATAATATTGTTTTATTAATTTTACTTCATAGATGATTTAAACATTACTTAATGTTATTATTTCCATTTGTCCTTAACTCCCTTTCAATTAAATCTTCACTGTTTTCGTAGCTCAGGAGTAATAGCTATCAGGTCAGCTAGAATAAAAGCGGATTGCTGTTATAAAATCAGAATCGAGCAGCAAATAGTTAACATGATAACAGTAAATTAAAATGTATATATCTCGATTGAGTTGATTTCTCACGAATCACGAGAATTCCACTATATCCTGTTACTCTATATGGTAGAACTAACATTCTTCTACCAAATACTGCTTTCATTTCACGAGAGTGATATGAGATTCAAGAGAAATCGACATTTAAAGTCATTGTTTACAAATGGCTTTCAGGCCCTTAGCATGAATTACTCAAGATATGTAAGTTCTCTTAAATTTCAATAAATTTAACAAACTTTTTCAGGATACCTCAAATCAAGATTTTGGTGAACTGCTGCTATCGCTGAAAGCGAACGAAAATGTTCCTAAAGGCGGAATCACAGAACGCTACACTTTAACAATTTACAACATTTCTTGCATTATGATGAAGTTTATAAATTTTGAAGTTATCATATGTGAAAAAAGTCATTTTTGGATATACCGATTTCAAAAAGCCGTATTTCTGTGAAAAATTTAGGTAGCATATTAAAAATTCCTCCATGACTTAAAACAGTATAGAGATTAATGTGGACAAAATTTGAACTGTTTCCATTAAGTGGTTTGGACTACAGCTGGCGTCAAAGTTGACGCTCCAACATGAGTGTTTCCCTTTTTCACCCGATATTTACCATGCTGAAATATCGGTGCAAACAAAAGCCGTCGGAAAGAAAACATGCTAGATTCAAGCCGATTCTAATTGGACATATCGAAGTCATTCGCGACAACTGTCAAACTTGCCGTTTGCCGTTCAGTTTCCGTTATCGATGGTAATTTGTATACCCTTTGTAAAAATAGGTTGTTGTTTTTATTATAAAACCAGTTTTACCAGTCAAACCAGTTTAATTAAGTATCAATAATATCAATAAGTATCAATAAGTAATAGTACCTATTTACAGTAGTATAAAAATTATGATTTTTAAACATTTTTGATGAAAATTTAGTGAATATATAATAAGTCGCCATTCGGTCACATTTTTTTAGAGCTTCTTATTTCTGCGTTATATTGATTCTAAAAACAAACGTTGAAAAACTTCTTTTTAAATGATATTTGAGTGAAATTTTATTTAAAAAATGTATGCAAAATTCTTTAACAATACTTTGACACAGACAAAGTTTTTTTTCGACTTTGAGGTGAAATTCGTTTCTTATAATTAGTAGCAATAATGCAATATAGTCCAGACACTCATCCTAGCTTGACAAAATTAATAACATCAAAACGATGCATTTCTGATTGTTCAGTTTTTCTTTCAATAAGTTCCTTCAGTTCCCATTATCAAATAGTTCAGAACCTATCCGTATAGCTAACATCAAGACTTGATATTTTTAGTAAAGTTATTTATCTTCCCCACATAAACTACTCTATTTTGACGTAAACATTCTAAAGCTTACTGTTATTTATAAAAAAAAAATGATAAAACTGTTAGAATACACTTGTTTTGTCGATTGTTTCCAAATTTTGGGCAAATAATTTTATGAGGATTGAGTTAGAATGAATTTTGAGAAAATACGAGAAAATACGGAGAAAATCGATAACAGGGTTGTAAAATGGGGAGTAGACAACTGGAATGGAGCGTGCGTCCCGCAACATAGCTCTAATCCTCACAAGTTCCTACCTCATGCTTCCACGGGTCAAAAGATGACAAAGACCACCAGCTAAGGGTTGCGTACTTAGCTGGTAGTGCAGCCAGGGCACTGTTGTCCTTCTGACTTCAGCTAAATTAAGGAGGTGCGTGCCGAGCGTCTGTCCATCAAGGAGATGCGGCTCAAACAGCGTCTGTCCTGGCATCCTGCGGTTGAGTAAGAAACGCTGTATCACCTCAACTGTACATTAGGACCCCGATCATCCATGGAATTCCCAAGTAATGTATAGTAATTTTGGATTGTTTTCTTCCCTCGTGATTATGATAGTGAAAGTCCGTCTACAATTGCAGCAGTACTTGCAGGGTACTTGATAATCATGATTATCATTTTATATTATGACATCCCTTCATAATATTTTTTTATGCAATTTTCAGCTTCGCATTTGCACCGTTGTAAGTTTTGGCCCATCTGACTCACGTTATGTCAAGAGGTAGGTTGGGTTTTCGGTAAGTAAACGGTTGGAAGTGCATTGACTAACTGTAACTGCTTTTTACACGGCCAAGTAATTGAATTTTTCTAGTGTAAAATTCCATGTTCATCATTCGAAATTCAAATTTGTATGAATAGTAATTGTGACTTTTATGATATCTTTTTATGTGAGAAAATAGAGACCTTGCAAAGAACCAGCACAGTTTATGCATTCAAGTATTTGATCCATTCCATATTGGATCAGCCTATAAAAGCAAATGAGTCGTATATAACATGCAATGCAAGATGCGTTTGAAAGTATTATTCTTTGATATTATGATGCAACATAGAGACTGATATGCTTGTATGGTAAGTTATTTCAATTGTAAATTTTTTGGTGAGATCCTGCCTCAATTTAATTGCTCACAACTATTTTATTAGGAACAGTAGAAATTTGCAAAATATTAGCACACTTACTAGTACAAATAAAAACAAAAATAAATGTGTTAATTGAATCTAAGGTTAAGAATAGCCGTTAAATTTTCTTTTTTTTCTTTCCAATTTTTATAAATCATTTATGCTAAAAACCTGCTATTTAAGAATAATCCTGCAGCCATATGTAATCCTTGCACTGATGGTGGGTACTTATCACACACATCACATCAATACGATGAACATGACAAATAATTGTGCAATATTACAACTTTAATTTATTCAAAGCTTTAAAAGTGCAACTTGACAATTTCTGGTGAAATTTAGAACAAATAGATGACACATTTGTGAACAATCGGAGAGGTATATTTCGGTAATTTAGAGTTTTTTCCATATCTGATAATGATTATCAATACAAGTTATCCATGGCTGAACGGCAGAAAAATTATTCTTCTGGTAAACATATTCTTCTCATGTTACCAATCATGTTGTGTGCCATGGAAATTTATGAGTCATAGTCATCAATTAATCACATTTTTCATGTTCATAGATTCGGCAATGCAATGAAATAAATCAGTTCCAATGTATAACGAAGGGTTATAAACTATGTTCAGCTTATGGAAGTATTTGTCATACTGTTATGTTTAAATTTTAACCCCTTTTCACTTTCCTTTTGGTAAAGTGGCCAGACGCACCCTTACGTGGGACACCAATTATTGTTATGATAAAATAGGACAAACAATCGACCACAACAAAAACTATGTTTCGTGCTGGCGCCGGTTGTGAAGTGGTAAGCGTGACTACTACTTGGTTTGATCGGTGGTTTTTCTGAAGCGAAAAAATCTGGTCACGTCTTCCTTGGGAAGGGAAGTAAAGCCGTTGGTCCCGGCTCATGTGTTGATGAATGCGATATGTAGGGTCTAGGTGGTGGAGTCGTCTTCTTGGCGTCGGTGGTTGTCAGGGACTGTCCATAAACCATCGTAGATTTTCATAAACTTTTTCCAACCCTTGCCCCCCTAAAAGTGTACGTAGACTTTATCAAATCCATTTTTTTTTTAATTTATGGAAAATGTTCTACTACATGGCTCTGGCGGTTTGAGGAACGGTTTATGAAATAAAACTCAAACAAGGGAAGGTCCATTAATTATATCACGCAGTAGGGGGGAGGGGGGTTTGGGAAAACCTGACGATCCATACAAAAAAAATTGTAGGTCCATACAAAAATCGTGACAAGGGGGGGGGGGGTTAAAAAAGTCATTTTTTGCGTGACGTAATTAATGGACGTTCCCCAATCAGGTTATACAGTTATTCATTTTTATTTTGCTTCATAAAAATACTGCATTAATAAAAAATAACAACAATCAATTATGCAAATGCTAAAGATGCCCACACCATGGCTGCTTGAACCAATAATTAAAGTTCATCGATGGAAGTTCCCTAGTAGCACACATGTTGTCGTTAAGTTGAGAAAACATAAATGTGCTTTTGTTAGTCATCATCAAGTTGCTGCAACTAATTATGATCGTGGTGTGCTACTAGGGTTCTGGTGGAATTGTTTCTTGGATGTCAAGTTCAATGATTTCGACAAAACGTGATTCTATGCATAGAATTTCTGTAGGTCCGTTCTCGTCGACCTCACAAAGAATTTCTTTTTGGCGTTGCTACAAAATCTTGAGCGGCCTTATTTTCTTCGACAAAGGCAGATATCCTTGTGGATGCTTTCGCTTTGATCTGCGATCACTTTTGTCGCAAAGTGCAGTCCACAATATAAACATATGCGTCTATTTTTGTTTTCACTTTAGATATCAAGTTCAGTTTATCTTCTTTAAAAGTTTTTCAAAGCAAGTTGACGTCTTCCCAGACCTCTTATTGTATTTTCTACTTTGTCCCACATGCGCTAAAACCCTCTACTAAATGTTTGTCAAACTGGAGCAAGTTAACTATTATATATCATCACATTCACGTATAAATAAAAATACTCAAGGCCCTAGTAGCACACTTGTTGCAAATAAGTCAAAGTAACTGCAATGTGACTCAATTAAGTCACAATCAAATTTCTGCAACCAATTATGACAGAGATGTGTTGGTTGGGTGATTGCATTCGATCTATCGATGTTGTAAAAAACGAATAGAGAAAAACAACCAACACGTTCAAATTACTGTCTCTTGTTACCCCTTTTTCCTCTCGAAAAGATAATTAGAGACAGTAATTTTAGCGTGTAGCATTAAACTCCGTTCACATTGCTACCTACATAACGATCTTGATATCACCATCACCAATACCACGCAAATTATTTTTGGTGAAAGCCTTAAGCCTTTCAACGTTTAATTCGGACACTTTTATTTCAATGTAGATTTGGAATTATCTCACGGATCGCTGAAACGTTTCACTCATGTGGCAGCTGAAACTCTTCACTTTATTTCGTGGTACAACCAAGCATGGGAAAACTCATTCACTCACATGAACACCACCGATTGAACCCTCGGTTACTAACAGAATACTGAACGAGTGTGACGTTTCCTATCAAACGGTTCTACACGAATTCTCGAAAAGGAACATCGTAGAAAGAATAAACGAGCAAAACAGAATCATGCGAAACAAAATTTCAGCTAGACGTTATATTGAATGAATGCGATGCCATTGAACGCAAGCGATTTGAATACACAACCCGGATAAAAATAACCATACAATTACAATACAATAATATAAAATAACATTAAAATCTATTTCCGACCATGAATCTTATTGTTTATGAACCATACAAAGGAAAAATGCATATTGTCAATACAATAGATCTACAATTCACTCCATATGCTAGGTTTTCAACAATTGTGAAACAATACAATTAATAGTTATTGGTTCAAATTTGTTTGGAAAATAATGATTTTTTCTATAGTTAAGATCCATAACAACCCCCCTTTTATATTGTCGATGTCTCAGTTTACATTAGATTCTATTGTGGTAACAATAACTCCTATTGTCATCTCATAGTTGTGAACAATAATATTAAATGTACATACTATAGATTCTAGTGTACAATACATTCAATTGGTAATCTATGTGATTTTTTTATTCGGGAAATGAGAATATTTTGACTCAGTAAATGCAATCAGCTGGAAGAATCAGAGTAGAGATACAGTTTAAAATGACGCTTTATGTTTTTTATGTTGCATTAGATTGCTAAACATCATGTTAGAACATTATTTGAAATGTTAAATGATGTTTAAGGTATTATTTGAAGAATTGAGTGTGATTCAGTCAATCTCGCCCAGCTGAATCCAACTGAATGCAATCGTTAATGATTGAGCGGGTAAAAAATAGGCAAAGAGAAAACGTCCACACTGCTACGGTCCGATTCATTCGCTGTACGATCAGCTGCCAGTTTTGCTCAGTTCTGTTTTCTACGAATAGAATGAAAGCAGAATACTACACGCTAACAAAAAAGTACCCAGAAGAGCAGTTAAGTGTGGGAATCCAATTTTGGGTATAATCATGTTTAGCTACAGATGGGTATAAGTTACATACTTTTGGGTAAAATTTTACCCAAAACTAAGTTATTTGAACCCACCTGTAGGTAAACATGACTATACCCAAAATTGGCTTCCCGCACTTAACTGCTCCGCTGGGTACCTTTTTCTTTGCGTGTAAGAGCATCATTAGCGGTGGGATATAGAACCCCGTCTAGCAGCGCTCTATCATCACTCACCGTACCGGTCGCTGCTAAACGCGCTCCCGAACTAGCAGCGAGGTTTTCGGGAAGAGTCGGGTGCTCAAATTTAGCAGACCGATTGCAGCTATAGACACTCTAGTAATAGACCGGACAACGTGCCGCCATGTTGTATCCAAAACGAACATTTCCTCGCATTTCCCATACGATTTGACAGTTGTTTTGGATACATCAACTGTGCCAGACTCACGTTGTCCGGTCTATTACTAGAGTGTCTATAATTGCAGCGCGTGAAGCGGTTGGTACACGGAGAAAAACAAATATACTAAAAAGCAGAAATTCTATGCCAAAACCATATTCGATCTATCCAGTCATTAGAATGAAAACTCAGGTTTATACATTGTTAATAATATAATAAATATGCGCATTCCAATGCATATTTTAAATATATGCATTCCATAAAATGCATAAATCAAATGTTTGCATTGCAATGCGTGTTTTTATAAAAGTATGCATTCCAATTGATAAATTCAATAAATGTATTAATTCATAATAAAATAACGTCTCGACACGAATGCCACATAAATGGTAAAGTTTCTTTAATACATAATAGAGAAAAGGCTTGTAAGATGGAACACGATCCGTTTTTGGCTCGTAACATGTATATTTTTTATTTTTTCACGGATCCAAAGACATCTTTCGAAAGAAGAACTCAAAGGCTCCAACTTTGCCCAAGAAACTGATTATTTATAGTCATCAAAAAAAGTTATGGCCTTTTTTCAAAATCCATCGAAAATTGAAATTTCAACAAATGGTTTGTAAGATGTTTGTGCTCGACACGAATAGTTTTGTGCTCGTAACATGTATAATTTTTATTTTTTCGAGGATCTTTCGAAATAGGAACTACAAGGCTCCCAGCTTGCCCACGGAACTGATTATTTATTAAAATCCATCGAAAATTGCAATTTAAAAAAAAAATTTGTTAATTTCAATTTATTGTTGATTCTATGGCATTTCCAAACATAAATAAATATCATTCATATGTTTTAAAGCGAAAAAAAATGTGTTCCATCTTACAAGCCTATCAGTGTTCCTTCTTACAAACATGACGTCATAAACACAAAACATCAGGTCAGTCTGCATTGTGCTCTCATGCCGTGCGGTTCTATTTCTATTTGCTGAAGGGAGTGCTACTGCTACCCAACGCTACAACAAATTTTAAACAGCACTTTTCAGTGCTAAATACTACCAATATTTTTTTGATTTCCTCTTATTCCTTTTCGATTTTTGTTAGGCCCTTCGGGTAACCCGGCTTGGATATCGCATTGGAAAATTCCTCTTCGGTCCAACGGATTCTTATAGTTATCTGCTTGGACGACGATTTGGAGCAAATTATTCTGCCACTATGGCAAATGAACGTAGAGGGCAATCTACTAATTCGCCTTCAAATCAAATTAATGTGAGTAATAAATTTGATATGCTCACAGATGATGAGAGTGATCCATCATCAAACCAGAATTCGAATAAACTTTCTCGATTGAGAAAGGAAAAAGATCCCCCTATTGTGGTGACAATTTCGGATTTCCATGCTTTTCGCAAGGAAATCTTAACATTTGTTGAAGGTGTGAAATATTCCCTTCAAACTTCCAGACGAGGTGAATGCCGTTTGCTTGCAGAAACCTTGGACGGATTCAAACGTCTTCTTGAGTATCTTACTTAGAAACAATATAATTTTTTCACATACGACACCAAAGCTGAGCGTCTTTTCAAGGTTGTCTTGAAAGGTCTGCCCTGTGGTGAATCTGTGGAAGAAATAAAAAGCGAATTAATAAAATTACTTGAAACTAGCCAAGTCCAAGTAATTAAAATGAAAACAAAATCCCGGCCTGGCGATTCTCGCAAAGGGATTTCAAATGATTTCTTCTTAGTTCACTTCAAGTCAAGTGAACTCAATAACCTTAAGGCTTTAGAAAAAGCAAGCCTCTTGCTCCATGTCATAGTGAAGTGGGAACATTTCAAGAAGACTGGAGCAAACTTCCAAAGCCTCACCCAGTGCCGTAAGTGCCAGGGATGGGGTCACGGAACAAGGCATTGCTATATGGTTGGTAAATGCATGAATTGTGCTGATTCCTCACACACAAAGGACAACTGTTCTGTGAAGGAAGATCCTAAAAAATCTAAATGTTCGAATTGTGGTGAAAACCACAAATCAAATTTTTGGGAATGCAAGACTCGCAAAGCAATTTTGCAGTCGCGCACTAAACGGCAGGTAGGAAACAATATACGTTCCCGACCAGGTACTACCAATTTTGCAGCTGTTAACATCGATCAGCCAAGAACAAATTCCTACCAAACCGTCGGTAGAAACAGTGACAGGGTTTTCCATCCACAACTTCAAACGCTCAACGATTAGCAAATACTATTTCAATACCTGCGGTACCAACAGGGTTCATTTTGCAAACCTTCAACATAGGAAGGAACCAAAACCAAAATTCCCACGGACCTTCTAACCAAAATTCCCACGAGACTTCTGATGAATTTGATTTAGGTAGCATATCCGCTCCTAAATTAGAAGCCCTGCCCTTCGGTTCAGAAAGGGGTATGGGCGCGTTCTGTCGAGTTGGTCGCGGCAGATTTCATGTGTGAATCGGCTGCCCCATCAACGTTCAAAAGTGCCTGAACCAAATGGACAGCTTGTAATGATCACTTGAAGATGCGATGGGGGATCATTGCCCTGTTATTCCCAAATGAAGCACGTTGTAAAACGTTTCTTGTATTCTATAACCAAACATGATGGAATTGAGTAAACGAGCGGAAACTCAACGGGAATGATCTCTCATATGTATCCGTCGAACCATTCTGAACGGCCGTTGTGAGAATATCACCATGAAAATCTCACATGCGCATAGCGTGTTACCAATCACTAATCCCCTTTCCTTTCTATTCTCTTCCCTATTCTATGAACACGAGCAATATCATATCGTCATCCTAAAGTCAACTCTTCGAATGCAGTAACATCGAGACAACACAGAGCAATAAAGAACGGTATAAACCCTAACCAATTTTACTTTCAGACAAATTTTCTAGCACAAGGTAAGTAATCAACATTACACCATTACAAAATATACTGAATATCATCATATCGACATAATATATAACGGGAAAAGGGAGGGACCATCAGGGCACCCAAGTGAAACGATTTGGATAGGGAGCATGGGACTGCCTCCTCCCTATTGTTAACATTTCGTGGAACGAGGGCGGGCTCTTCGACCCCATCTATTGGGTTTATTCTGTCAATCGAGGGCTCGACTCTAATGCTGTATGTGTGAACTTGCTTTTGGAAGGAGATTCTCTTCCCTTTATTCGCGGGTTTCGCGTAAGTGTCTCTGCTTACGGGCCCGCCCAAACGTTTTTGGCCCTTCATATAGGAGCTTGAAGATCACAAACAACAGTAGAATCCTGATCAAATCGTTTTTCAGATTATTCCACTGCTATGGAAAGTTACCTTGCTACAATAGATGGTAGTATCTCATCATCATCATCATCATCATATCCGCTCCTAAATTAGAATTTTTACAGCAATCGTTAATCGATATGATAACCGATATGCTTAAAACTAATTCCATGTTTGATGCTATTCAAACTGGTATTAAATTTGCCAATAATATTGTCATGACATTGAAATTCAGTAATGGATTTTAAGTCATTAAATATTTTGAATTGGAATGCTCGATCCATCAGAGATAACGAGGACGAGATATTTAATTTTTTAAGAGTTCATAACGTGCACATTGCTGTTATAACTGAGACTTATCTCAAACCTACCTATAAGGTCAAAAGAGATCCAACTTATTTTGTCTACCGCAATGATCGCCTTAATGGAGCTGGTGGTGGCGTTGCCATCATTGTCCATAGGCGAATCAAACATCACATTCTTTATTCATTTGAAACCAAAGTTTTTGAAACTTTGGGGGTTTCAGTTTGGCCAGACAAAATTTGGCCAATTTACTTTTATAAGAAACTTCAGATACTTCAGAAACTTACCCGTCATAGGTCTAAATTCTTCGTTATTGGTGATTTCAATGCAAAACACCACTCATGGAATAATGCTCAAAGCAATGCCAATGGTAATATACTATTTGACCATTGTTCTGCAGGCTATTACACAATACAATACCCAAATGGTCCAACTTGCTTTTCTTCAGTCAGAAATCCCTCAACTATTGATTTGGTCCTAACTGATTCATGTCAATTTTGTAGTCAATTGATTACCCATGCTGACTTTGGTTCTGATCACCTTCCAGTTACATTTGAAATATCTCAAGAAATCTTTTCTAATTTTCTAATTCCATCAGTTCTACTTTTAACTACCATAGAGCTGATTGGGATCAATATCGAACATTTATGGAATACAACTTTGATCCTAATGTTCCATTGCAAACAAGAAATGAAATTAATAATGCTCTTGAATCTCTGGCTTTTTCAATAGTTAGAGCACAGAGAACAGACGTTCATCTTCGGTCTGCAACTTGTGTAAAACTTTTAACAGACATTTCAAATGTATGTCGTTATGCTCCTGGTAGGCGGCGCTGCAGTTGTGCGATAACTGTCATGTATATGTTTATCAATAAAAAACCTAACACATAACCTGAAAAGTTTTGCTTGTTTTGCTCTGCACTTACATCTTATACCGGCTGCCTTTGTTAACTTTTACACACGTTTTTCAAGAAAAGGTATATGGATATCAATGTCTGTTCTCTGTGGTTAGAGCAAGAGCAGCTTCAGTGCCTATTTAAATGCGAGGTTGAATTCGATTCAGTTATAATTGATGACGATCTTCAGCTCTTGATTCGTCGGAAAAATGTACGTAGGCGTCAATATCAACGAACACGTGATCCCGTTATGAAAGTCATATGGCGAGATTTACAAAAGCAAATTAAAAAACGCTTCTCTGCCCTGAGGAACAAAAATTTTGAAAATAATGTGTCAAAATTAGATCCGATTTCCAAACCTTTCTGGAAACTCTCTAAAATCTTTAAAAAACATCAAAAGCCTATACCACCACTTAAGGAAGGTGATAAAATTTTGCTCACAAATGCGGAAAAAGCTCAAAAACTTGTTAAGCAGTTTGAGAGCTCCCATAATTTCAGTTTGGGACTAACTAGTCCTTTTGAGGAATCGGTTTCCAGGGAGTATCTGAATATTTTCTCTCAAGAAAATATTTTTGATGATTCTTGGGGAACCGATTTGGATGAAGTAAGAACTATAACTAAAAAATTTCAAAATATGAAAGCACCAGGTGATGATGGCATTTTCTATATCCTCATCAAAAAACTCCCTGAGAGTACTTTGTCTTTCTTGGTAAAACTAATTAACAGATGTTTTCATCTAGCATACTCTCCAGATAAATGGAAAAATGCAAAAGTCATACCAATTTTGAAGCCAGACAAAAATCCGGCTGAAGCTTCTAGCTACCGACCGATCAGTTTGCTTTCTTCAATAAGTAAGCTTTTTGAAAAAAAAATAATTTTGAATAGAATGATGCTTCACATCAATTCAAACTCAATTTTTGCTGATGAACAGTTTGGATTTCGCCATGGGCATTCAACTACGCATCAACTTTTGAGAGTAACAAATTTAATTCGTTCAAACAAAGCTGAAGGCTGCTCCACTGGAGTTGCTCTTCTAAACATAGAAAAAGCATTCGACAGTGTTTGGCATGAAGGTTTGATTGCGAAATTGAAAAAGTTCAATTTTCCGCTTTATATCATGAAATTAGTTCAAAACTACTTAACTGATAGAACTTTGCAAGTAAATTATCAGAATTCTAAATCTGTTCAATTGCCCATTAGAGCTGGTGTTCCTCAAGGTAGCATGCTTGGGCCAATACTATATAACATTATCACTTCAGATCTCCCTTATTTACCTCATGGGTGTCAAACATCTTGCTTTGCTGATGACACAGGCATTTCCGCTAAAGGAAAAAGTCTTCGTGTTATATCCAGGAGGCTACAAAAAAGCTTGGATATTTTTACAGATTATTTTCAAAAATGGAAGATTTCTCCTAATGCTTCCAAAACTCAACTTATAATACTCCCACACAAGCCTAGAGCTGCATTTTTGAAACCAAGTAATAGTCATATGGTCACTATGAACGGCGTTCCAATTTCTTGGTCAAGTCAAGTAAAATATCTTGGACTGATACTTGATCAAAAATTAACTTTTAAAGATCACATTGAGGGCATTCAAGCCAAATGTAATAAGTACATAAGATGTTTGTATCCTCTTATAAACAGAAAATCCAAACTTTGTTTAAAGAACAAACTTCTAATATTCAAACAAATTTTTAGACCGGCCATGCTTTATGCTGTGCCAATATGGTCTAGTTGTTGTGCAACTAGGAAAAAAGCACTTCAAAGGATTCAGAACAAAGTTCTGAAAATGATTTTGAAGCTGCCACCCTGGTTCAGTACTATTGAATTACGTAGAATTTCAAACGTTGAGACTCTAGATGAAATGTCCAACAAAATAATTCATAATTTTAGACAAAAATCATTGCAATCTGCAATTGCAATGATCATTTCTCTCTATAGTTAAGAACTAGTTTTAAAAAATCAACTGTAATTCTGACACGCAGGCAAAATAAACCCTGTTAAAAATTCTGAATAGACAAAGACAACAAAGACAAAAATAATATTAACACAATTAGATATTAATGATAGCATATAAGGTTGAAATGTAAATTACTTAACAGGATCACCTAAGATAATATATGAACGTAAAATAATGTAAAATTTGGAATAAATAAAGTTAAAAAAAATAAATATCATATGTTTTAAAGCGAAAAAAAATGTATTCCATCTTACAAGCCTAACAGTGTTCCATCTTATAAGCATGACGTCATAAACACAAAACATCAAAAAATTGTTTCACTATACGATTTGTTTGGAAATGCCTTTGGATCATAAAAATACATCAAAAATGCTAGCGAACACAAATGTTTACCTTTTGATATCGATGGGAAATTTCAACTTATTAAGCGCAAGAAATAATTGCTATTTAAATTATGCCAACACTTTCGAACAATGAAACCTGGAAGAGTTAAATCGAATGAGTGCATTCACTCCAAAAGCAAATGAAAATTGAAGAATAGTTAAATATGAGGTTAACACTTGTCAGCGCGATAGTGTTGTCGCTGGGAATGTCAAAAGTGGCGCTGTTCCATCTTACAAGCCGTTCCATCTTACAAGCCTTTCCTCTAATATTAATAAAAATTAAAAACATAAAATACGAAAAATGTCCACTTCACCCACAATTGTGGGCTACGGACACTTTTTGATGCACTTCGGATATAAAACAAAGGAGTTTGTCCTCATGAAGCTGCTGCTCTTTGAATTTTGATGTGCGAGCTTCAAACAACGAATGCGAACAGAGGCAGAGTGGTGGATTGAATGCAAAATACACGCGCTTTCACGAGACAAAAGAAAATTACACTCCCGTTTCATTTTACTCAATTTTTGAGTACAATAATATACTATCTCTTTTTCTCTCACGGAAATGTTACTCAATTTTCGTAAAAATGGATCCACTCAAAAATGTATCCCCCTTTAGTTTTAAGATAACTGATGTATATAAAAATGAAAACTTGGCTCTGTAAAGTTGATCAGATTGACCCTGTACAAATAAATGATTTATAAAAAAATGATTACTTCTATAGTCACTAGATTCATAGTCTGGCGGATACAACGACGGGAGCCAATTTGAACTGCCAGTTGGGGGAGCCAATCGAGCATATCTCGAGTAACTCATGTTAAGGGCCTAAAAGCCATTTCTAAACAATGACTTTAAACGTTGATTTCTCACGAATCACGAGAATCCCACTATATCCTACTACTCCATATGGTAGAACTAACATTCTTCTACCAAATGCTGCTTTCATTTCACAACAGTGATTTAAGATTCAAGAGAAATCGATATTTAAAGTCATTGTTTAGAAATGGCTTTTAGGCCATGAACATGAATTACTCGAGATATGCTCGATTGGCTCCGCCAAGTGACCGTTCAAATTGGCTCCCGTCGTTGTATCCGCCAGACTATGAATCTAGTGACTATAATTACTTCTACCTCTCTACCGGTACGGAATAGGGTAACTAAATTTATCACCGCTATAGCAACGACCGGTGTGGAGAAGGGTGGCTAAACTATAATGAGAGCCCTGCAGCGCTTCTGAAATAGCAGCGCTACTGTTGGCCACCGTTAATGATGCTCTAATGAACAGAATCGGATTAATTTAAACGTGGTAGCGCTCACTTCTGAATGTTTCTGCGTGTGAGTAAAAATTAGCGCTAAGTGAACCGATTTTTCCCATGCTTGGGTACAACCTGTTTAAATTCTTGTTTCATTCAGTAAAATGGCGTCGAATCAAGTGGACACGCATCTTTTACGAACGGCAGCGAAATGCGAATTTATCAGTACGCGATCCCGCCTAGAAACTAAAATTCAAATCATTTGGCCAGCACTTGACTGTGGATCGGAAGGTTGGAAGTGGAACAAATCGAAAAGCATGCTCCCGAGAAGAAGGTGACAGCAATTATTGAGAAAAATCCCAATCTTTCTGTGCGTAATGTGGCGGGGAAGTCAAAATCATACGTACAAAAAGTGAAGCAGGGGCAAGGACTGAAAGCAGGGGCAAGGACACAAAGTGAAAAAAGTGCACCACGGAGAATAAATAACATAAGAATTAATGTATGTAAACCCAAAAATGGTGGTAACCATTAATTATACTGGTGGGGACCAGTATCGCATCGCTTCACGGTGTTTTCTCTCCGAGGTCTCTACGTTGGAGACGACGAGAAGAAACGTTAGTGATCGTCAGTCGGTGCGAATCAAAACAAACCCAAAAAAGGAGAGAGTTCCTCTCCCATGTGCGCATCAATAAACAGAGTCCACACAATAGATCGCTAGAATAACTATACAAGCCACAGTGGTACATGAGCGTCTTTCCATGCGTCAATTTTTGCCTGTTGAAGTGGCGGACTTGTTCCGTTGCTTCAACCTACCCCGCAGTGGGATGCTAGGAAAAGATTGACGTCCATGGTTCGAGTACCATTGGATACATGCCCTTTCGCTCAATTTTCAAAAACATCTGTTAGATTTTCCTACCTGCCGCATCTGACGGAACTATCAACACTTTCTCTTCACATCTCTCATTCTAGCCAAAAACATTAATGTTCACTCTTGGTGCCTCATGGTGATGAGCGAACATCTCCTTCTACATCATAATCGTTACTCCTCGCACGGAGAATGAATAACATAAGAATTAATGTATGTAGTTCTACACGCTAAAAAAAATTTGTATTCTAGTTTCGGTTCGGTTCACTCAAAATAACCCTAATGTGGAATAATTCAAAATATAAGTTAAGTTTACTCAGTCGTGGTTCACGCTACAACAATTGCAGGGGCACTCATGCCGAATTTGAGTTGTAGCGTAAACCACGACTGAGTAAACTTAACTCATATTTTGAATTAATCCACATTGAGTGAACCGAACTGAAACCTTACTAAAGAAACGTTTAATACAATGAAGCACGACTGCTCAAATTGCCATGTTTAGATTAATAGTTACAGGAAACCTACTCCTAAACTATATGGTTATGTAGTCGAAAGGAGAACAAAGTTGGATAAAAGCTATTCCTACTTTTGTAATATTTGCTATTACAGACTTTATCGCTTTATCAAGAAAGAAAACGAGCCAGCAACTCCAAGTGCAGTTAATCTAGAATGTGAAAATCAAGAACTCACCGTTTCTGAACAATATCCTACTTTTTAAATTGGATTTTCAATGTTTTCCAGTAGCCGCCCAAAAAAATGTATTCTGGCTGGTTCAAGTGTAACGCATACTGTCTGCGTATGCATTTATCATCAGAGTGTTAAATTAATGTTTAAAACCCTTAAGGTTAAGAAATTTATTCCTAACCATTTCAAAACGTATCTTGACTTGTTTTTTAAATTACTCTGTGAAAATCCTACAGAGAAATGTTGGTTGAAAATCTGTGATCATTGCCCGGGTACGCAGACACTGGAGAATGACCTGATGAATTTTCTTGAAAACATCGATTCCTTAGAATTTAAACGATAGAAGCAAACAGACCGTTGTCATCTAGGTTCAATTCAGAAGAGTTTGTGGAAACATTTTTAGAAAATTTAAACGAGTTATCTCCGCATAACTTTATTGCAGAGCAACAAGGTTACTACTTAAAACAACTTAAAATTAATTTGAAAGCAACTGACTGCATTATAATTGCTGACTTCTCTGAAAATTACTCTTTTGTTATTCTGGACGCTATACAAGGTTTTCATTGGGCAAACACTCAATGCACAATCCATCCTTTTGCCATTATAAGGATGAAGCACCAAATTTAAAGTTTACATGCTTCATAGCAATCGCAGAATTTACTAAACATAACCATGTTGCCGTTCGGCTGTTTGTAACAAATTGTGTGAATTTCATTAAAAAAAAGCTACCTCACCTGAAAAATATCCATTTTTTTTCTAATGAAGGCAGTCAATACAGAAATAAGACAACAACAAGGCCATCGTATTACATCTGCATATGAACTTTTTTCTTGGGCTGTTTCTAAAGTAGATTCTAAAATATATTACTTGATTTTCTCGGAAAAAGATTACAATCAAATGGAAAAGAAAATAAAGAACTGTTATACTCGTGTAAAACAAATCTCTGGGACACAATCGTTTCATTGCCTTAAGCCACAAAATGAAAATTACATTATCGTGAAACGGTTTTCGTTTTCAGATGAAGCAAAGTGCGTTAAATTGTAAGAATTTCGCTTTGTAATTTTTTTTTATGAATTATGAAAAATAAAAATAATTAAATAATCAAATTAAATGCTGAGTTTTAATTGAAGGTAATCTGAGAAAACCCTTGCATGTAGTCTAAAGCTTTGAGATTTGAGCTCCAATTTCTCAATATAGCGAAGCCTGGTCCAATCCGAGCTGCAAAATGGTGAGTCGACAACTTTGATGGAGCGTGCGTCCCCGCAACATAGCTCTGGTCCTCACAAGTTCCTACCTCATGCTTCCATGGGTCAGCAGATGACAAAGACCGCCAGCTAAAGGTTGCGCACTTAGCTGGTAGTGCAGCCTGGGCACTGTTGTCCTTCTGACTTCAGTTAGATTGAGGAGGTACGTGCCGAGCGTCTGTCCACCAAGGAGGTCTGTTCACCAGCGGCTGAGCAAGAAACGCTGTATCTCGTCAGCTATACCTTAGGAGGCAGTCCCACCAACGCAATGTAGGCAGCGTGGTAAGATAGCATGCTGAAGTCTTACCCTACCACGAAAAATGTAAGTATTCTTTATTTCTTAATACGGTATATAATTTTGGATCATCCATGGAATCAGAAGACATGCAGATAGTACACATGTTATTCTCATTTTATATTATAGCATCCCTTCACAATATTTTTTATGATATTTTCAGCTTCGCATTTATCCATCATCGTAAGTTTTAGTCCACTTACCCCCCATGGAGCGAGATAAGACGCTATAACCTTGGCAATTATTGCCACGCTTTTGGTTCAAATGCCACCAAAAGTTCACCCACAGGCAAAAGGAGCATAAACTAATCTTTCTAGCATCTATGTTCCCAACGATAAGGTACAAATTATCACACTGTATAACTCAACATGGAAGCGTTTGGTACGGCGTTCAAGAAACCACCATTTTCCAGGATGCCTTCAAGAATTGGCTGCGTTAGTGTGAGATTAGATTAGATTAGATTAGATTAGATAGCGAAGCCTGATCCAATCCCGACCCTGTGGCCAATTCCAACCTCCCAAGATTCTCTCAGACAGCGCTGGTAGCTAAATTCTTCATAATACCAATGGAAAGCTTTCATTACACAAAGAATTTCAACGTAGATTGCATTGGTCGGAGAAATTGTGTTTTTTGGACTTCAAAATTGACAAAATTTGAGAAAAATTGTTCTACACGCTAAAAAAAATTAGTATTCTAGTTTCGGTTCGGTTCACTCAAAATAACCCTAATGTGGAATAATTCAAAATATAAGTTAAGTTTACTCAGTCGTGGTTTACGCTACAACTCAAATTCGGCATGAGTGCCTCTGCAATCCTTATGAGCACTCATGCTGAATTTGAACACTAACGAACCATTGTGGTTCCAGTTATACCGTAAACCATGACTGAGTAAACCCTAGCAATGTTGGTCTCTGCTTTTAAACAATTTGAGGCTGATTTATAGTTCTTACATTTAATGGGGTCAGAATTGGACCAGCCTCCCCTAGTTTTGATAAGTACAATTCTTCACAAATAAAACTAGATTTGTCAACATGGTTATCATGAATTTATTAGGAATAAGTTTAATAACTTCAATGAAATGATTCCCGCAGTTATTTTGAAGTGATGGAAAATGATGTTCATTCCATGTGTGTATAGGCAAAAAACTTGAAATTTTCAAAAAATTTAACTCAAAAACGGCTCAATGAACATTTGAGATATTTTGATATGTTATGTAAAAATGTTTGAATTTTTATAAAAAAAATATAAAAATAAATAGTCGTTGTGGTCCAACATTTCGAAAATCATAAAAAATAAATATATTGACCATTTTAGCAAATTTGAGTACATTAATTATTTTAACCATTATTTTTAATAAAAAGTAATAATCTTTCTATTTATAGAAAAACATTGAAAATCGATCCAGAAGTTATGATATTTTAGAAATAAAAAATTTCGAAAAATGTCGATTTTTCTGGTAACCCTATATCGAACATGGTCACCCTAATAAAAAAATTAAAAAATACGGGTCTTATTATTTTCAATAAAGAACATACCAAGCGATTTTTAGCAGAATCGGACAACTTTTTTTTTCAACTCTATTCTTTTCCCGTGGAATCGCTGTAAATATATATATATATATATATATCTATACAGCAATTCCATGAAAAAAAAAAATATCTTCAATTTTCAAAAATTTATAACTCCTAAACCGTTTAACCGATTTTAGTCGATTTTGGCCATTGTATTGGTATTTTTTTGAATTTCCAAGCAAAAATACGAAACCTTTGAATATATCAATTTTTGTATGAAAAAAATACAAAACAAATAGTTTTTCTTGAATTTGACTGCGAGGGGCCTCAACGACTCCTTGTTTTAGTATTTTTAAATGAAAGAGCATTCAATTTTACATAACATATCAAAAAATTGGAGATGTTCTGCGTGTCGTTTTGGAGATACATTTTTTTAAATAATAAATCATTACTCTTCATTTTATACATCACCCGCCTGTAGAAACGATGAAGATGCATGGTAGATTACCATGCGTCTCCATCCAATCAAACCTATGACTAATGAAATCTATGAGTAGGAACACAGAATGTCAAGTAAATATTATATAATAAATAATATTTACTTGACATAATTATATAATATTATAGCAACTAAGACTAATGAGACTTTAGGTAGATATTGACAATTTGATTACCTAACATTCTTTTCGTTACACAGAGGGGCATTGGTATTATTATTTAAAAGAAGAACCGTTGATACGTATTGACTACCTACTGTAGATGTAGAATGTTTATCGACCTGTGAGATTGAATTGAATTGTTTCTCGGCTGTAGCGATCAGGTCTACTCGCTGACGGGAGGGAGTAGAGTGGAATTTCTAAAGCGGAGAAGCAGCAGAGTGAACAACATCTCTTTCATTTCATACTCGTCGCTCGCTTGCGTTATCTGTTATTCTGTTGCTTTCTCGCTTTAGAAATTCCGCTCTACTCGCTCCCGTCTGCAAATAGACTCTGATCGCTACAGCCGAGAAACAATTCAATACCTATTGTAGTCTAGGCTGCAGTTCACTTCACTTGATCGTAGGTACAATATAAACATCATATAAAACACGGAAATTTATGTAAGAAGTTACCAGTTGAAAACAAAGTATCATATCAGAACAGTTATATCAAAGAATATCGTAAAATGAAACGTAAGTGTTCAATTTGTAGTGTTTGGGTGTTGAGTTCGTGTTCCAGAAAAATCAACGCAAAATTTTACGACCATGCTGTGGAAAAAAAGGTTAAAATTGATGAGAGTAGCTCTTTCATTTGTCAAAGTTGCTACAAGAAATTGTATAAGCACATTGATACCATGACCGAAGAACCCATTACAGGACCATCCAGTATAGGCACTACAGGTATGTTATATAAAAGTTCATATAATTCTGTTTTAATTTGAATTCTTCTCTTGCAATTGTTACTGGAACATTTTTATTTTTACATTCTTTTAGAATCGTGCGAAGCAACCAGTCACGAAACGATTGCCCTTGCAGGACCGTCCGGCATTGTTCCTTTTCCCTACCAAAGTAAATAATAAAATAGAAATTATTTGCATGATTTCCAATCAATCAATTTTTAATCAATAATTTGTTATATTTATTTACAGGCTCATTGGAAACAACCAGCTATGAATCGATCGGTACCACCAATAACACGTTTTTGTCTGACGATAATGAAATGCTAACACAGCTTAAGGATAAATTTAAGGAAACAAAAGATAGCAATGAGCGGTATAGGATTTTAACCACACTGCCCAAAAGTTGGTCTACATATAGGATTATGCAAGAGTTTGATGTTTCCCAATATATGGCCAACCAAGTGAAAGTATTACAACAACAGGAGGGAATAATGTCAGTGCCTAAAAGAGGATTAGTAGAGCTTCGTTAGAGAGGAAACGCTAATGCGTGTTCGTAATTTTTATAATAGCGACGATATAAGTCGTTGTGCCCGGGAAAAAGGGATTATTTGATATCCAACAATGAAGAAGGTAGGATCTACATACAAAGAAGGTTAGTTTTATGCAATTTGCAAGAGGCGTACTCCATATTTAAAAATACTCATCCTGATATTAAGATTGGATTTTCGATGTTCGCCAGTAACCGTCCAAAACACTGCATTTTGGCAGGAACAAGTGGCACGCATACGGTGTGCGTTTGCATTTACCACCAAAACGTTAAATTGATTTTTAAAACACTCCAAAGTAAACAATTACTTCCAGATGGTGTTCAGTCCTACCATGATATGTTTTCAAAAATAATTTGTCAAAATCCAAATGAGCATTGCTGGCAGCAATGTTGCGAAAATTGTCCGGGAATGCAAATTTTGGCGGTAGAACTTATGACCATTCTTAATAACGGTCACGTTGAATCATTACAATTTAAACAATGGCGTCAAGCAGAAAGATGCAGTTTGGACTTAGTTGAAATGGACACACAAGAATTTATTGATACTTTTTTAGAAAAATTACTCAATTTATTGCCACATAACTTTACAGCTGAGCGACAGGCAAACTATTTAAAACACGTGAAAAACAATTTAAAAGCTACTGAGTGTATCATAATCTGTGATTTTTCGGAGAATTATTCATTCGTTGTGCAGGATGCAGTTCAAGGCTTTCATTGGGCAAACGCTCAATGTACTATTCACCCTTGTGCTATTTATTTTAAAGATGAAGAATCAAATGATTTGAAGTTTACCAGTTTTATTGCAATTGCTGATTTCACTAAACATAATCATGTCGCAGTGCGTCTTTTTTTGACTCAATGCATAGCGTTCATAAAAAGTAAGTTATCAGGTTTAGAGAAAATTTATTTCTTCTCAGATGGATCTGGAAGCCAATACAAAAATAAAATGACCGCTTTTAATTTGTGCAACATGCAAAAGATTTTGGCATAGATGCCGAGTGGAATTTTTTCGCTACTTGTCATGGAAAGGGCCCTTGTGATGCTTTGGGAGGCGTATTGAAACGAAATGCTGCGAAAGCCAGTTTGCAAGATCATCACATAACAACGGCCGAAGAACTTTATTCATGGGCTATTTCTAAGCCAGACTCGAAAATACACTATCAATTTTTTCGGAATCCGACTATAATAAAATGGAAAGAAAATTAAAAAATCGTTACACACGTGTGAAGCAAATTTCAGGGACTCAGTCATTCCATAGTTTTAAGCCTCAAAACGAAGAGTATATTATTGTGAAACAAAATTCATTTTCAACGGAAGAAAAATGTATAAAATTGTTATGAAAAAACTTAATAAATAAAAATAAATGTATAAAAGTGTTTTTCTTATTTTTTAACATGTTCATCATGTCGCGCGGCTTTAAAGTGTTTTTTCTTGGAACTTACACTAAGCAAAAATATTTGAAATTTTAAAGCCTTATTTATTTGAAAAGGTAATCGTCAAAAAATAGCAATTGGTCTGTGTGGTTAACGGAAAGCCTTAAAGACTGATTCGAATGTTATACTAAGTTTGTAAGTAACTCATAGATTTCATTAGTCATAGGTTTGATTGGATGGAGACGCATGGTAATCTACCATGCATCTTCATCGTTTCTACAGGCAGGTGATGTATAAAATGAAGAGTAATGATTTATTATTTAAAAAATTGTATCTCCAAAACGACACGCAGAACATCTCCAATTTTTTGATATGTTATGTAAAATTGAATGCTCTTTCATTTAAAAATACTAAAACAAGGAGTCGTTGAAGCCCCTCGCAGTCAAATTCAAGAAAAACTATTTGTTTTGTATTTTTTCATACAAAAATTGATATATTCAAAGGTTTCGTATTTTTGCTTGGAAATTCAAAAAAATACCAATACAATGGCCATAAATGACTAAAATCGGTTAAACGGTTTAGGAGTTATAAATTTTTGAAAATTGAAGATTTTGAAAAATCACGATTTTTGGACCAGTCTAACGCAGAAAGGTCCAGTCTAATAACGAAATAAAAAAATACGGGTCTAATATTTTTCGATGTTGAACAATCCTAATATATATATATATATATATATATATATATATATATATATATATATATATATATATATATATATATATATATATATATATATATATATATATATATATATATATATATATATATATATATATATATATATATATATATATATATATATATATATATATATATATATATATATATATATATAGTATTTGAGGGATTGTGGGGCCGAGGTAGCTTTTGGAAGGGGGCTCCAATACCAATGAGCCACACTTTTTTGAGAAGAAAAATTAGTATTTTCCATTTAATTACAACTTCCTCTAGAGGAAAGGCTTGTTCGATGGAACGGCGCTGACGAGTGTTAACCTAATTTTTTTAACTATTCTTCAATTTTTATTTGCTTTTGGAGTGAATACACACATTCGATTTAGCTCTTCCATTGTTCGAAAGAGTTGGCATAATTTAAATAGCAATTATTTCTTGCGCTTTATAAGTGGAAATTTCCTATCGACATTAAAAGGTTAACATTTGTGTTGGCTAGCATTTTTGGTGTATTTTCATGATCCAAAGGCATTTCCAAACAAATCGTAAAGTGAAACAATTTTTTGATGTTTTGTCTTTATGGCGTCATGTTTGTAAGATGGAACACTATTAGGCTTGTAAGATGGAACACATTTTTTTCGTTTTTAAACATATGAATGATATTGTTTATGTCTGGAAATGCCGGAAAATCAACAATGTACTGAAATATAACAATACATTTTTTGAAATTGCAATTTTCGATGGATTTAGAAAAAAGTCCATAATTATTTTTGATCACTAATTAATCAGTTCCGTTGGCAAAATTGGAGCCTTTTATTTCTTCTTTTGAAAGATCCTCGAAAAAAAAAATAAGAACTATACATGTTACGAGCAAAAAACGAATCGTGTTTCATCTTACAAGCCATTTTTTTAAATTGCTATTTTCGATGGATTTCGAAAAAAGGCCATAACTTTTTTTGATGACCATGAATAATCAGTTCTTTGGGCAAAATTGGAGCCTGTTAGTTCTTCTTTTGAAAGATGTCTTTGGATCCGCGAAAAAATAAAAATTATACATGTTACGAGCAAAACACGGATCGTGATCCATCTTACAAGCCTTTCCTATATTGCTTATCTTGACAGATACGCGTATTTCGTCTTAAATGTGCAGACTCTCCCAGTGTTGTGTACTAATAACTGGACTGACAGAAAACCTTCGCTGTCTGTCGTATATATACTATTTTCTAAATACAAGAACGTTTGCCTACAGTCTTGAGTCAGAAACAAATTTACCTATTATCTACCTCGCTATTTTCCCTATACCTAACCTAATCATTCTGTAGCAGCGGGTGGTATTAGGTTAAAGATCCATGTGTAACCGTTGCCTTGGTATTTGTTTAGTAGATTTGTGTTCAACAGAACACAAATTTACAAAACACAGTAGTTTATACGGAAGTTATTGTAGATTGCCATAGTAGTTTTACTGGCGTAGTCAGCCAAAATAGTAGGAATAAAAAATAAATCAATTAAAAAATTAAACTCTGTAATCAAAGTCACACATTAATAAAGGAAAATATTTTAACAAAACTCGCTCCGTAACACAATCATAAACGCGCCAGTTCTATAAAATTTCCTTTCATTTAGTTGCTAGCGTAGCAGCGCTTACACCGGGATAAGCGGGTATCTTAAAATTTTGATAGATCAACTGCCTAATCGATATCTATAGATAAGTTTGTGCCGAGAAAAACTATACATAAAAATAACTATAGAACTTTTCTTAAGAGGGGTTAGAAAAAGGTGAAGGAAATCACAACTTGTTTGTTTCTGCATAGAACCTTCCATGTTCATCATATGTTATTAAATTTCAAGACGCATTTCAGGACCTGATTTGAATTCATGTATGCATAGCTAAGCGAAAATTGCAAAATTTGAATCAATATAACCCAGAGTGTCGAGAAATTTGCTTATATGAAAAAATCCTAGACCATACCTGGAATCGAACCACGTATCTTCAGTAGTGTGTTGTTTTTTAGCTACCTTCTTACCGACTGGGCAAAATGGGACCATCGAACTTCGGTAGCCTTTACCAATTAAACATACACACGGATCGATAGTAACTTATTCAACTCATCTACCTTTGAAATGTCGAAGACAATTTCAGTTAACAATTGTCAAATATGGCAACAAATTTATGTTTCATCTCACTGTAATCTTTTATTAAGTTTTCTTAGCAGAAAGTAGCTATACATTCACTACATCAAATATAATACTCATGCTATTAACAGCAATAAAGGTGGTAAATTGACTTTTTAGATGGCATTTACCGGTAGCAAGATCAGATTTGAAATTTATGTAGCGGGAATGAATATTTGGTTTTATTGCTCTTAATTTAGATATTTTAAACGTTCAAACAACCAAACCGACAACAATTTGAGTTTTAATTATCAGCAACATTTAAACATCATATTTAGTGTCAGACCCAACTCGGGAGTACAAGAAAAGCAAAACAGGCACTGGGCGTGATGAAAAAAATAATAATTTAAGTCGTCATATGTATCTATGAAGTTCCTAGTTCTATTGCGCTGACAATTGAGCATTTTGCTTTTCTTTTAAAATTATCTTCTTCGTTCACACCACTATTCATCTCGTCCCGTTTACCACATTGATCACTGCGCGTAGCCTATTGACGTCTTCTAAAATGTATTTCATTACTCACCTATGTCGAATGGTTTCACTTTTATCGGCAATGGTCGTTTGATTAGTACCCTATCTGGATTTTTGCGTTGTACCGCAGTGATGTGCTTCTCATTTGAGGGTTGTTTTGTAATAGAATTATTGCCATTACTTTTGAAATTTGCTTCAATTGAGTCACTAAAATCTTTTAAACCATAATTTTCACATCCGTCTAATATTCTTAGCTGCTGTGAATTACTAGATTCATCAGATAACAAACGCTCAACACTAAAATTTATATGATTCGTACACATAATATATCACTTTTCTTCACTTAATCATTTGGAATTGATTTAATATGTTTCGATACCTTAACCATAACGTGAATGCTCGGCAGTCGATTGTGAACTAAAACTAGATTTCCGAGCGTCTGGTTATATTCAAAAATAAACCATATTGAGTTAGGCGGAGCTGAACAGTAAACAATAAACAAACCAGTCAATGGTTGCGCTACGATACGATTTGAATACATATCGACAGTTGCATTTCTTCAAGTAATAATAATGATATTTTTTAAACATGTAATTGATATTAGTAAACCCGACCAAACATTCGAATAATTGCTTCAAAGTTCAAATAACATGTTCGTTATTCTTCACTTGTAAATAATACTGGTCGTTATTTTAATACAATGTTGATCGTTATTATGATTGGAGGTAATGTCTGCACCGATCAA
Source organism: Aedes japonicus (assembly GCA_034211315.2). Taxonomy (NCBI): domain Eukaryota; kingdom Metazoa; phylum Arthropoda; class Insecta; order Diptera; family Culicidae; genus Aedes; species Aedes japonicus. The sequence continues at coordinate 10,817 of JASCZW010000798.1, read as the reverse complement.
ATGATAGGACTCAATAAGGAGGTCATACTATTTTTGTTCAATTTAAATATGTGTTATAACTTTTGGCTTCACATCACCTCTGAAATCTGTACCAATCACATCTGCTTTGCTTTATCAAGCAAAACTTTTCTGCATATACTTGTTTTTTTTTTTAAATTTATTCTCCAAGAATAATGCAATGCTATAGAATAAATATAGGACACCGGATTTTGATTAAACTGATAGTTTTGTTTCTTATCTGATAATGTTAGACAAGTTTTTTTTCTATTGCCTATTTGCATATACGAGTGGCTATCTTCTGTTATGGTGGTCCGGAAAAATCACCTTGGTGGTCCAAAAGAATAACTCATTTTGAATGATTTGTTTGATTTTCAATATATGTAGTGCAGATAAAAAATAATGAAATATATTTGTATAGCAACAATCTTCTTCTATATATATAAAAATGAAATGCTGTCCGTTCGTGACAGCATAACTCACAAACGACACGATGGATTTACTTGATTTCTTTTTGGGTTGATTTGCCTTGGTTTCCAGCAGGTTTATATGAAGAAAAAATTAGAAAAATTCACTGGAAAATGAAAAAAAAAATCATTAAAACCAAAATGTGATTTTGTATGGGAATATCATAATATGCTAGACAGCAAGACCATTTTTCGATTAGTAAAGAGGAACCGTTGAAAACTATTATAATGGCGTCGTTTTTAACAAAAACAAAAGAACTAGACAAGAGAGAATCTCTGATTGAACTTTTGAAAAAAAATACAAAAAATGATAATACAATAGAGTCGATTATTTCGCAATTTTTTACGGGGTTTTCGGAATTTTAAGTGGTTTGCGGAAAAAATACGCGGTTTTCGTTATTCATTTGAGTAGATACCGTTCGCTAAATTTGATCAAAAATGTGTCTAAACCTAGCTTTTATCGCTTTTTACGAAGTTTTCGTGAATTACGGGTTTTTACGTGGATTCAGGGATTTACTCGGTTTGTGTAAAAAGTAACCTCAGTATAAACGATTAATAGCGTGTAGATGCACGTATAAACTGAAACGTTAGTATTGGTGACACCTCGCAGTGAGATATAAATTCTCGATCAACAATATAATACGGCTTATCAACATTTGTAAACAAACATTTCTGAGTCCTTTTTCTCTTAAAACATAGGTCACCCACGCAAACCAATACCATAATCATGTAGGGGAAAGTTTACCCTACACGATGATGTTATAGGTTTGCGTGTGTAGCTTATGGTTTGCGTGAAAATAGGCTCAGAAGTGTATGTTTACAAACGTTGAAAGGCCCTATTCTAATGTTGGTTAAGAATTGGAGTGAAGGTCAATGGAAAGTGAAGGTATTACTTCTAGACAAAATAGTCAAAAGGACGAAAGTAACATTTGTAAACAATGACTTCTTGCGAATTTTTCTGGGATCTGCTTGCTTCCACAAACAAAGTCGCACCAGAAACAGATACAGGGAGTTATTACCTTCCCGTCGGTAGTGGATATGGGTATTAGTAACATGTCAGTTCCAGGAAATTTACTATTAAAGTCATTGTTTACAAATGTTACTTACGACCTTTCGTGGCAGCCACACGGCTGCTAGCTTAGCAAATTCTCGAATGAGACAAAGGGACGATCAGCGTGCAACTCAAACTGAATTGGATCGACAATGGATTTCATGGGCTCGAATGATGTTGAGTGAAGAAGAAACAACAGCTCAAAATACAAGCAATAAAGTTAGAAAGAAGCATAATCGCAAGTATCAGAAAGATCAGGTGACAATCTTGCCCAACATAACCTTATAAATTGACTTCGAAGGCAAGCCTACATTCCAAAAAATATTCAACGTGCTGTCTTTAGTTGATTACAATGCGAATAAGGAGTGTATCGAAAAGTAGTTATAAACTTCCAAATAATAAAATAGGCATGAAAACATGGTTAAAATTAACATACTATTTCAGTTTATTATAGCTTAACATGTTTACAAAAGATCCAAACGGAAAAACTAGTCATCATGTTCATTTCTGTAGAATGCCCGTACCTTTGATTTGACACCTACCATCAAATTCTGCACAGTGACCTTTGTGCACTTCCTGGATGCCGCTGCCCAATTTTTCTTAAAATCGGTCATGTTTTGGGACACTGTACCATCCTTCTTAAATATACGCTTGACTATTGCCCAATAGCGTTCGATCGGTCGCAACTGGGGACAGTTTGGTGGGTTGATGTCTTTTTCTACGAACTTGATGTTATTCTCCGTCAGCCACTGTAGAGTGGATTTGGCGTAATGTGCCGATGCCAAATCTGGCCAGAAGAGAGGAGGGGACTGGTGCTTTCTATACAATGGTAGCAACCTGTTCTTCAAACATTCCTTTTGATAAATCTCAGCATTTATAGTTCCTTTTGTATAGAAAATTGAAGAACGCAAGCCACATGTGCAAATAGCTTGCCAAATGAGCACCTTCTGACCGAATTTCTCCATCGCAACAGTCGTATCTGCGGTTGGCACACGTTCCCCAACAGATTTAGTATAAAACTGCGGCCCCGGTAGCGTTCTTGAATCTTCTTTAACGTATGTTTCGTCATCCATCAAAATGCACTGGTCGACATTGTCCAAAATGCAGCTGTACAGCTTTCGAGCCCTGGTTTTGGCACGAGACTTTTGTTCCGGAGTTTGTTTGGGCACTTTCTGCTTTTTGTACGTCTTCAAGTCATTCCTGCGCTTGATTCGTTGAATCATTCCGATGCTGGTCCTGAACTTCTTGGCTAGATCGCGAGTAGAGACAGATTTGTTCCGTTGAATATAATCCACAACTTTTTGGTCCAAATCGGGGTTGCTGGAGCCGGGTTTCCGGCCACTTCTTGGTAAATCCTTGAGGGAGCACTCCTTACCAAACTTTTCGATGATGCGTTTTACACTTGCCGGGTGAACATTTACTCTTTTCGCAATCTGGTTGTAAGTAACACCCTTTTCGGTGCACCAAGTGTGCAGAATTTTCTTTTTAGTCTCAAATTCAATTTGCGACATTTTGAATACAACTTTATCAACGGAAATGAATGAACCGAATAATCATTTTTGACATGTAAACAAAGCAAATGGCGCTTACACGCTAAAAATATATACAGTAGTTTATGCGTAATAACGCATCGAATGTTTATAACTACTTTTCGATACACTCCTTATATCAGTCGCCATTGAATCAATGAGTGTAGTTTGTTCTCATTGTAATGCATTGAAGTTCCCAAATGGAACACCAGAGCCTTTGATGTTTGGATCAGGACGTGGTTCTAAACATTTTCTGCAGAACATCCAGAGTTATAATGGTTGTTTTAAAATGATTTCGTTTGGCGCAACGCACATAACAATATTTAAAACTTTTCTTGGACATAGTTTAAAAATTAGTAAATTATAAAATTGTAGAACCATCTACGTTACGGGTCAAATTTACGAAAACGCAAGTTCAATATTGCCACCGACGGACACAGCCCATAAATTTCTACAGATTTATATCATGGGAGATTCACTCAGCAAGATTATTCCACCATGATGCGGGACATTGTACAAAAATTGCAAGCGATGCTTCATGAGTCCAATGGATTTATTCAAATATCCAAGACTGCTCTAGATCCAATGCCATCTAACAACCATAAGCATGTGATTCAAGCTAATTACTTCTCCAATTTTCCAATAAGTAGTTTAAGTGTAAGCAGGACAACGTCGCCGGGTCAGCTAATATCAATATAAATCTAAGTTATTGTTTAAAATATCAATCCATAAATTATGAAAAACATCAAAAACAATTTATATTACAATAATTTCAAAAAAACTAGAAAACACATTTTTTTCGGTTTTTTTATCTTTGTTTTAGTTGCCAACGCAGAAGAAGAAAAGCGAAGCAGAAGAAGAAAAGTGGAAGGAGAAAAATAACAGAGACAAGAAAAACAGAACAATCGCAAGAAGCGGGAAAATTTGGAGCAAACCAGCGAAGAAACAGAAGGATAAGTAGAAAATTAGATGAATAAGGGTTGAAAAGGGCGGGATGCATTAAAGTGGATTGATACATGTGGTTAATATTAGAATTTCGTAAGACACGAATGCACCCTTCTGGTGTAAAGTGTCATTAATAAACAAAAAAAAAAAAAAAAATAAAACACAGCTATAGATTAGTTCACAATCACATTCAATTTGCAGTTTATTAGTTGACCGGATGGCTGGTAACTCTGTACAATAGAGGAGCACTTTAAGTATGTTTGTTGTTATTTAAAACAATACTGTCCGTGTCATAGTTGCTCCTCCGTTATTGATCAGAACAAATGTAATTGCACAGAGAATCGCATAGCTGGAGCTTGGAATAGTTTTGATTTTCAATTTACAAGTTCACTAATTCATTCTTTGAATAGAGACGCACGGTAGGTTTGTGAGTTTTAAACATAAGATTTTTGATAATAAAAACAAAAATTTTAAGTAAAAAAAAGTACTTCATTAATTTGTTGATGGTTTATGTATAAAGATCTTCATATAAGGTAAAACATGTATTTAGACCCGTAACTTTTGAAATAAATAAAACCGTGATTTTACTATATTATTGAAAATCAGTAATACTTTAGACAGTGACAGAAAAGGCAAAATTGTAACAGAGAACATTTGCCTGTTTCATACTTGTCCCCGTTTCCAACAAGCAAGAGACCATTCAAAGCTGTAAAATGGTGTCAGTCTCTTTACAATCATTACAAATACTTTAACTGAACAAATTTTTGAAAGTTACAACATAGGGTATGTGTCCCTTAACTCAACCTATTATGCAATGATCGATTGCATTTTTTATTATAACCCATAAAGTTTATAAGCTGTAAGCGAGATTCAACTAGATAGACACTTGCTAAGATAAGTTTGATAAGACATTTGGTACTATGTATCACGAAAAGTTACATTTTTATAAAGTCAGAAACTTTCGAGGGATATGGATTTAATGTCGGTCTATAAGCACCAAATTGGGTCTATTCATGGATGCAACTTCGTCCCATTAGATCGATTTTTTATTAAATGCATTCTTTGTGTGGTTTTTTTTTCTTAATTTATGAATTAAGGCATTGCTAGCTGTATTTGATTTACTTAATACAACATTTCCCAAAACAAAAAAAAAGTAAAACTGCCTCGAAACACGTAAGTGATGTTCAAGTATGATTTATAAGCCATTCAATAATGAAAACATCATAATTCACTATACAATGATTTTGTTCCTTCGGTTTGTGTTTAGATGAGCCACTTGAATATGAACAATCGCTAACTCATGCATTTCCACTTGAAATTTACCAATTACGTTTACATTTTTACTACGTTATTGATACAACAGGCCATACTTGGGAACATATAAAAAAAATATGTCCCCAACATTGGGTCCACAATTTTCTTGTAAAATCATTGTTAATTTAGCTATGTGAACAGTTAGTTTGTAACGTGTAACTATTTTCTGCACATCCAGACTACATTACTCGCTTTATCAATTCATTTAAGCCCAATTTAGATCACTTGAAGATCGTGTGAATCATCTGTTCAGCTTAACCAGTGAAATCATGATGCCCCAAAAGTAAAAAAAATCGAAAATTACGCGGAAGTGAGCAACTATAAGTTGATAAATATTGTCTCTATTGGTTCGGATTACATTGATCATGCTAATTGCAACATGACTTTGTAGATTATCGCTAAATTAATAACACATGTGGTACATAGGCCGAATTAAGGAGCTAGGCTGACATTACATCCCCTTACCCTGATAATACCCATCTGATAATTTGTATGTTCAGCAAAAAATTTAAGCATATTACTGAAAATATGTATTTCGTATTAAATTGATTTATTTTTATAAGTTCAATCGTAAAACATAGGATAAGGGAGTAGAACCGATTACTTCCGGTCGTTACAATTTCAATAATGGGAGGGTCAATTTCAATAATTGGACGATTGAGTTGGGAATAATCAAAAAATTTAACAAAGTAATTCTATCCTTGAATATAGACCTCAAAATTAATACTCACCGTTGTACTACGACAAAAGAAGCCATTGGAAAACTAAGAAAATTTAAATTAACACTTCACTATTCTAAACTATCACTAGAAAATATGAGCAAATTCCGTTAAATTCCACTATAGTAGGCTTATCCTTTGACAGATAAGCCTATTTTTCGACTTACAGACTTCTTCTTTGAGGTACTTGGGGGTCATGATCGACGAAAAGTTGTCATTCACCAGTCAAGTCCAATAGCTCAGTGGTACAGAGGAGCAAGCGCAGGCTCCTGGCAAGGTATGGCGGGCCGGCATGGGCCACCGCCCTGAGTACTAAGAGCTACCTCGGTAAGTTCGAATGTACTCACAGGCTTATGTGCCTAAGAATTGGCAGCGCATACCGCACAGTGTCACGCGACGCGGTATGGTATTTAGCGGGGATGATGCCCATTGGCATCCTCATCCCTTTACCCCGAGTTCTTCAGGAGTCTGTTTGCAGATTTTCCATCCCGCAAAAAAGGCTTCTTCAGTGTCGAGTGCTCGACTGGAAGTGAATATCGTAGTAGGTCTAGTATTTATAGTGGATTTTTATGTAGCTAAAATATGTATGGGGCTTGCGTTCATTATTTCAGAAAAACTATTTTCATAGGGTATGACAAAAAAAGATCAATTTCAAAATTCAACAGAAAAATCGTTGAAAATCAAGTATTAGTAATCAATATGACCCCTTTTCTCCATAATGATCGCCTGTTACCATTTTGCCATGGTTCCCACCAGATTTCTGAGGTAACAAGGATCCAGTTCGTGCCAAGCCTTCTTCAACGCCGTATGATACGTTTGTTTGTTGGATACGTCTGATTTTTTCTACTTTATTATCGAGAATCGCCCAAAGATTCTCGATTGGGTTCAAGTCAGGGCCTTGGGGCGGCCATTCTAAGGGTTTGATGTGACAGGATCGAAAAAGGGCGAGCATTTTCTTGGCCGTATGCTTGGGATCATTATCTTGCTAAAAGGGGTAGTTGCCTTCCAACCCCATTTTCAACAATGAAACGTCCAGATTTTCGAACAGAATATCAATATAGCCATCTGCTGTCATGATCCCATTGATGAGGGCCTGATTACCCACTCAAACCATAAAAAGACCATAATATTACTTCTACCGTGTTTCATGGTTGGCTGGAGATGACTATCATGCATCATCCTTATTGAACACCTCAAACTTGGATTTTTCTGACCACACAATACGTTTCCAGAACTCCAGGGGCTTAGTTATGTGGTTCCGGCGAATTCGAACCGTTTTTTCTTGTTAGTTTGGCTGATGAACGGTCGCATCCTACTGAAATGGCTTTTAAACCCTTGCTCAGCGATGCGTCGACGGATAACGCGATCCGAAATCGATAAGCTCAGCTTCTCCTTCATTTCTCGGATGATGATGAACGGATGTTTCGGCAGCCCTAAGTTTGCACCTTTAAACTGAAGAAATGATCCATTAAAAATTGAAATTGATTCCTTAAAAAACGTATTCATGACCCATTAAACTGTGGTCAATATCGATAATAAAATGGATATGATCCATAACATTTATCAATGTGATCCGTAATTTATATAAAATTTAGCAATAAAATGTCAAAAAAGTACCGTTATATATCTAGGGTATGATCAATAGAATTGTACGGATTACCCATAAAAATATAGCAAATGTTCCATAAAAGGTTCAATATCATTCCTTAAAGTTGTAAAATTGATCCTTAGAAAGAAACGTTTGTGAACTTAAATATATACACATGATCAATAAATTATTGATCCAATCGTCAATGATCCATGATAGTTTTGAAAAATTAACCACAAGCTTCTAAATATGGCCCATAGGAAATAAACTTTGGGCATTTAAAATAATATTTAGGATCCATAAATTGTGCCAGAATTATTACAATGTTGGGTTTATATTTTTTTTAATTTTGGCTACGGGGAAATCGATCCTTGACTGCGCTACTACTCAGATCTATTAACATGTCCGTTTCTTTAGCTATGCGGCTCAAATATTGCTATTAGAGAAGGATTGTTTTTTAGAAGATTTTCAATTTTTCAGAGAGCTGATTTACTTTCGCGATTTCATGTTCTTTTACGACCGCAACTGCGACACATGTTTTCCAATAAATTTGTTAAAGAGAACTCGTGCATGTAAAGAACTAGGGAAGATTTTTCTGTATTAATCTCATCACTTTGCAATTCATCCTACATTAAATTAAACAATGAACAGGTGACAGGATTAGTTAGTAATGTTTGTTGTTGTTATTAAAAGTAAGCAAACATTATTAGAAAACGAAAGCGATCCTTCAACTGCCCAATTGTTTGATTCAACGTAGGATGAATAAAGGAACAATGAGATTAATATGGGGACAGTTACTCTACATGTCAAATTTGAGGCTTGATCAAACTGTTATTTAAGATTTTTTTTATAAAATTATGCCGGGCCAACGCTTGCCGTCCAACTCGCTATCGCTCGTCGGACCTAACTACAAAAAACATCCTCCGTTTGCATTATACCGGGCAAATGCTTGAATCAGTCGTTAACTTCAAGACGATATCGGAAACTTCGACCGCTTTCTACTTCCTTAGTTCTTCAATCCTCAACTGCTCAGCAGGCAACATTGGTATTTCTAGCACTTGGAGTACAGCATAACAAATCGTGGCTACTATGTCACATTGTACAATATAGTGTGTCTAACTGAGAAGCTGTTTGATTTTTTTTTCTGAAAACCAATGTTTGAAAAAATTGTAGTTGAGAAAATTTTCTATAAGAATAATTTGCTACGGATCATTTATATGAGTTTATAGATTATTATTCATTGTTTTATGGATCATAGACAATTTATTTATGGAACATTTTCAATAATTTATGAATCATGTGCACGTATTTTAGTGCACAAATGTTACATTCAGTGGATCAATATTACAACTTTAAGGAATGATATTGAACCTTTTACGGAACATTCGCTATATGTTTATGGGTAATCCATACAATTTTATTGATCATACCCTAGATATATAACGGTACATTTTTGACATTTTATTGCTAAATTTTGTATAAATTATGGATCACATTGATAAATTTTATGGATCATATTCATTTTATTATGGATATTGACCAGAGTTTTATGGGTCATGAATGCGTTTTTTGTGCAACGATTTTAAGTTTTTAATGTATCATTTATTAGTTTTTATATGCAAAAGTATGTTTGCCGGATGTTTCTTGATATCCTTGATACGTTTTCGGCCACGTCCCGGCTGACCAGCAACCCTTCCAAGCTTCTGGTGCTTTAAAAAAATCTTCTGAACTGCTTACTCCATATCGTCCAGCAACTGCGTGCCTGGGTGGGTATGTTTCCAATTGCAATCACGCACGATCAGATTTCGGACCTGTAGCGAACTTTGTTGGCCAACCATGTTAATCGCTTCAAAAACCCCTTCGGTGAACTCAACTCGTCTACAATTTTGACTTGCGGCAGAGATTTGAGGCGGATGTAAACAAAGAAGCGAAAAAGCAGTGATATACCACCGTATACCAGCGGTTTCTGCACGGAAAATTATTTTTCCGTTGAATGATCTTGTTTTTGTATGAACTAAAACATAAGATAATTAAGTATTCCGTCAGCGGTAAATTGAAATTAACGAGTATATTGGAATGTTTTTGTTTTCACAAAAAAAAACTAGTCAAATGAGTCCAAAAGAAAGTGACCATGTGTAAATAGAATGGTTCTGATATGTACCGGATTAATGAAAAGGGATTTTCATTAAAAAAAATGTTTAAATAATGGCGAGACATCATTAAATGAAAAGAGGCGAGACATCATACGAATGAAGTTTCAACCCACATCCAAACCTTACAAGACACATCCAAACCAAAACTTTTTCCAAATCTCCTCTGTGTTGGCAACTAGCAAGTAGACGGCGATTTATCGTTCATGAATATCGCCTTCTACAGCGCCAATTAAGCGTTCTTTAGTAGTCCTGACTAAACATATGAGTCTCTCTCTCTCTCTGTCGTCAAAAGTTTTGACTTCAGTTTGTGTTTTGTGTTCAGCTTTAGTTTTTGGTATTACACAGACAATTGTCAAATAGATCATGTATAATAGATACGAATGCTTGTCGTATTTTCAATTTACATAAATATATACACTACTACATAAATATTCCATGGGAATGGGAGGGGCACCCCATCACGGCACCCTATTGAAGCCAGAGGGATGGGGAGAGTAGGAATGCCAACTTCCCATTGCAAACAGTTTGTGAATAGAGGGCGGGCTCTACTCCCCGCCCATTGTGGTATCCTCATTTTAGATAAGTAGCGTGTTCTTTTGACCAATTGTTCAATCTTGTTGGTGGAAGGAGATTCAAATCCCTTGGTGCGGGAGCAGTTTACGCTCCCACGGGGAAAAAAATTGAAAATTTGGAAGTCTCCGGGGAAAAGTCATTTTCAGATCATGGATACATTGTGTTTGAAAAGAGTGGTGGAAATCGGTCGACTACTACATTTAGAAATCCTATAAAAACTAACTGGTTAAGTTCAATGTGGACAAAGTTTGAATTTGATCTTCCAAACGAAGATTATGGGTTCTAACGTGTGAATATATACACAATACTCTGGAAGTCACAAGAGGGCTCTTTCAAGAGATACGATTGAATTTGGGAATCTGACAAATGTATATGATTTTTTACAAAAAAAAACCCTAGTAAAACGTAAAATTTCATATGGCAACCCTTTTTTCGGCCAGTAGGTCCAGAACAAATATGATTTTTTTCTTAGCTCAGTCAG
>JASCZW010000797.1:48482-83945 GCA_034211315.2 Aedes japonicus | reverse complement strand
TTCTCATTTGGGATTATCCAGAATACTAAATCGAGTTCTTCATGATTCCTAAATGAGATATTCCGAAATGGTATTCGTGCATAATTCATTGGCAATAGGCATGACCCCTGTGCTCGCGAAAAAGTCCGTACTGTGCGGGTGAAATCGCACTCGAAAGCGCCTGAAAAGTGTTCTTTTTTTTCAGGCTAGCAGAATTCACGTACGTTGTGGAAGTCATATTTTCCGTCGCTAAAAAGTTTGGAAAAGTGGTGAAAAATAGTGTTTTGCTTGGCTCTCAGCCTCCATTGGCAGTGAAGAAAAGTTGTCTTGCTGAAATTTGTTTCGCTCAACCTCTCTCTCTCTCGCGCTGAGGTGATAGCGCTCTCTCTACGTCTGTCGGTTTCGTTTAAACTTTTTGGGAGAAGCGCAGTGGTGTTGGTGTGAGAATGGTGGATTGGATTTTGGTTTTTATTCGCTCACCGTGGATACGATTCATCAAAACGTAAATATATAGAGGTACGTGGTTGTGTGTGTGTGTTGGCAATAGTTTGCATCGCATCAGCAGCAACAACAACACAACGATATTATGTAGCGTCACGTTGTTCTGCGTCGCGGATTACTAGTGTGCGTGTGCAATTGGTTCCAGTGAGCTGAAAATAGAAGTGTATTGCGTGTCGTGGGATCGCGCCGTGCTCGCGTTTCATTTAAAAAATGGCATACAATCAATTGCGCTGTTGTGTGTTGGTGATTGTCCCTCAAGCGAGCTCAGGTCCAAAAGTGTCGTCGTTTGCGGGTATTGTGGGGAAGATATGCCAGTATCTCAGAACTAGATTTCAGGAAAAATACCACAACCGTGCCAAAGTGAATTTTGATTCGGTGTTCAGGATTAGTTTGTAAATTAATCAGTGCAAGAAGAGTGTATTAGACACACAGTATCATGTTACTACACGGAAGGTTTCCGACACGTCGGCGACGGACGGGTTGATGTGGACGAGTGCCGGCGGCAGCGGCTGCGGTCCAGCAACACTTAGCCATCAAGGATATCGAGGAGAGCTGGTTTGCAAAGCAACAAATAATTTATTTCTACCATATTTTGAAGACAATATTTAATATCCTGTTTATTTTATTTTGTCTATTTCGTTTTGTTTTGTTTTTCGTTACGCTTGTCTCTTTTCAGTCACACTGGAGCGGTCCATTGCTATTGGCGTATACTACATACTTTCAGCTTATCGTTAACCAAAACAGAACCCAGCAACTAACCTTTCCCCAACTATCCAACATCCCAGTGATTTCTCGTGGAAGTGCAGAGGATTTCTCCGGCTTCCTTCAAAGCGAGTATCATGGCAACACGTTCCTTCCCATTCCCTATTTGACCAGCATTCGGACACGGCCGGCGCCGGTATTGCTTTGTAATGGGTCACCAGTTTTTACACATTGAAGATGCATGTTAGTCCCAAACATCATCTGTTGGTTCTTTGTGCAAATACAGCTGATCTGGCAATAACGGAGTTGCATCCGTGGGCGGTCAATCATGCTCATGCTCATTCTCTAAATGAGATATTCCGAAATTCCTTTATTAGGATTCATCAGAAAATCTTTTGAGTTTCTCCAGAATCCCTAAATCAGATTTCTCCAGAATTCCTTAATTGTGATTTTCCAGAATCCCTTAATCTGGATTCTCTTCAATTTCCATTTGAGATTCTTCAGAATACCTTATCGAGTTCTCCACAATTTCTAAATAAGATGTTTTCCCAAATTCCTTTACTAAGATTCATCAGAATTTACTTTTGAGTTTGTCCAGAATCCCTACCCAGGGGATATCTCCGAAATCCCTAAATCAGGTTTCTCCGGAATTCCGTAATTGTGATTTTTCAGAATCCCTTAATCTGGATTCTCTTGAATCCTTATTTGGGATTTTCCAGAATACCTTATCGAATTCTCCAGAATTCCCAAATGAGATTTTCCAAAATTCCTTTATTGGGTTTCATCAGAATTTACACCTGGAATTATCCAGAATCCCCAACCGGGATTATCCAGAATCACAAATCTGGGTTTTTCAGAAGTCCCAATTGCAATTTTCTAGAATCGCTAACCGGAATTCTACAGAATTCTTTTATTGAGATTCATCAGAATTCTTTTGAGATCCTCCAGAACCCCCGAATCTGGATTCTCCACAATTCCTTTATCGAGGCTCACTTCAATCCTCAATAAGGAATTCACGATTGAGCGATTGTTTCCCGAAATGGGGATTCTCCAAAATCCTTAAATCAGGATTCACTCCAATCCCTAATTCCGATTTTTAGAATTCCCGATCTAGATTCTCCGGAATTTCCAATTGATTTGCTCTAGAATTCTCAATCTAAATTCTCCAGAATCCCCAATCGACATTCTCCAGAATGTCGGTATTCTACAGGATTCTTAATCTGCATTTCTCAGAATCCGCAATGGGAATTCTACAGAATCTCCAATAAAGATTCTCTAGAATCTTCAGTAAAGATTCTGCAGAATCATCAATCAGGATTCTCCAAAATCCCTTATTGGGATTCATCAGAATCCCCAATTGAGATTCTCCAGACACCCCAATCAGGATTCTACGAAGTCTCTAGCCGATTTTCTTCGGAATCTCGAATCAGGATTTTCCATTCTTCAAAATCATCTTTCAGGATTCTCCAGAATTCCCAATCTGGATTCTCTAGAATCCTAAGCGAGATTCTACAGAATCCCCAATCGAGATTCTTCAGATCCCGCAATCGGGATTCTCCAGAATCATCAATCAGGATTCTCCAAAACACATTCATTAGGATTCATCAGAATTTACTATTGAGTTACTTTGAGTTACTGAGATTCTGCAGACCCTCAGACCCTCCAGAATCCTCAAATCAGGAATCTCCGGAGTCCCTAAATCAGGTTTCTCTAGAATTCCTAAATTGTGTGGATACAATTGCTGTGTGACGTCAAAGTTGACCTCCAACAAACGCCAGAACAGGAGTTTAACCCTGGAAAAGATAAATTTAACGTGGATGATCGTTTCAAAAAGAAGAAAATGTCGAAATTCGAATCGAAATACCTCATTGGGAAGGCACCATCGACTGTGAAATTTACAAGACTCAATGCCTCCATAAAAATATATTGAGCCATTTTTTGAGCTGCACAATGCAACACCACTATTTTGGCTGAATTCAGCTTTATGCCACTTTTGTTATACTAATTCTGTACATTTTGTCCCACAAGGACATGAATCCACCGAACTGCCCTAAACTACGTCCAATCGAAAGTTATTGGGCCATGAGAAACGGAAACTCAGAGAGACCACGGAGAGAGAATGGTAAGAAATGACATGCGAAAAAAATGAGAAATGGTTACCGGATATGACTGTACAAGCTCTTACCCAAGTAACATTGCCAATACCAGTCAACTTTATCAAATTTTATGAAAGCCACTGGATTTCAATTTGGTTTAATATGGAACCAAGTTATGCCAATAGGATTTATATTTAAGTCAGGTTTATAAGAACCTATACAGCATGTTTACAACGAACTTAAAACCTTGTTTTCTCAAATTCATTTACTACTATCACAGGTTTTATTTCGACTTTATGAACTCGTAAAATGCTGTTTTGAAATGTCGTTTTAGAACTGATTCATATTATCTTATTGTAGTAAGTTGAAAAAGCATTTTGAAACCATTTTGCTTTAAGTAAATGCATTAAACGGCAAATTGGTTTTATAGTAGTTATTACGAAGGCTTTTTGTTACATATGTGTTTTTTTTCCAATCACCAACAGAAGGAATTAATCAGATGCGGATAAACAAAAATTCAGATGTAATGCAAATGAAAATTAGATCGGAGACTAATGTTAACAGTTTTTTAGAGAAGCTTATTGAATTTAATAAATTTTCAAGAAATTCATAATTAATTTATCGAATAGATTTGATTTAATATTGTTATTGTAAACTCGCATAATTTCCAAGGCTCATTGATTTTCAGCTCTTATCGTGCCAACATACACCATAAAATTAAATGCTCATATTATTAGAAGCATGATACGCTGTTAAAAACCTCATTTTTTTTTTTTAATATTTTGCTCTTATACAAAACTTCCCGCAATACTAGAACTTTTTTCTTAGATATTATTTACTAATACATAAATCAGAAGAGCAGAGAATCGAACAAAGCAGAACAACGAAAACCAACCACGATATCACAGTGTAGTTTGACAACTGAGACCATTTGGCCGTTTGCTGGTTTTCATGGCAGCCAATAGGTTTTATGAAGGTTCTCAAGTGGTCATAACATCTAAGGTCTTATTAACTTGTTTTCACAACCGTCTATAGAGTGGGCCACTTTGTTCAAAATTCGGCCTTAAAGAAGCATAGAGGAGGTGTTGGTCGACAAAACTGTTTTGAATGTAGTTTTATCAACAAAGCCTGGAGGAGTGCTATACGGCTAGAATAAAACTTAAATTGTTACCTGGGTATGGATGGCGTGAAGCGGAAGTGAATTTTACCAAACAATCTTTAATAATTGATCCAATGTATGTAAACTGAGTTTAATACATGAATACAAATGACCTGTACATTTGGTTTTTATCCGATAAATGCATGAGATTTTATAGTAAATTAACTATCTAGCAATAATTTCGTGTTGTCTTTAATAAGAGTTTAGAGCAGATCTTCAATCGAATTCCAAGGATATTTCCATGAAAATTTCGATAACAACTTCATGTTATGCAAAATTTGGAAAAAGTCCGACCTATTGTTCTTGAACTCTTCATCCTTGAGAATCTATCTATGTGATTCCTTGGACAAGATTACAAGATTGAATGGTCAGCGACATTTGGTTCAAAAATTAAGATAAGATCGAATAGAATCCTTCCAATGGATCCAAATGAATCCAAATGACGACGTGTTTGCATAAATTTTATTGACATCAGGTCGATTACCGAATGTCTACACGCACTTCCCCTCCGCACATATCAAGTTCACTGTCAAACCAACTCCCCACGCACATTAGAAAGTGCGTAATCGAAATGCGTATTCTGCAAACGTACCGTTTATAACCAATTTGGACTCCGAATTCCTCACCCAGTCGAGACAACCCACAGACTTATAGTGTCCAGGAGATCATATGTTCTTAAAGCTCTCACGCCACGACTTCAACGGGCCAACGCAGATCCCGCTAATGGCTTTCGCAAAAAGCAATTCCGAAACCCTTCAATGAATCGCGACGTTGCTACCGATAGGCAAGAATGGGCGACAGGCGCAGAATACCGATGATGGCTTCGATCGAAAACCAGCCTGCTTCTATTTAAAAAATAAAACTTTTCTCCTTTCCTTCTGCTCGCATAATAGGTAATAGATTATAATCGCTTCCATAACATTGGCGAAGAGTAAGATTCGATTTTTAAATTGCTGTTGCCGAGCATGCCAGCCAGATTTTGCAACGACTTTCTGCTTGTTCTGTTGATGGGGAAAGGGGCAACCTAGGTGGGGTTTTCCAGGGAGGTTGGAGTTTTGCCATTTCTCTTTCGCCCCATCGTTTTGGCCGTTGGAAACCTGATTTGGCTGGGAGGTCGACCGGCCGACCGTTGGCAAGGAGTCGTTAAAAATGACGATCTTCCGCTCCGCTCTGGGTTTGCAGGCGGGGATGGACTCGAAATTTTCCGTTAAAAATCGAGGTCCTCCGCCGCCCGCCCTCTCCGCCGATGAGATGCAGCGCAAAGTGATAAGGTGGAATCCGAGTGGAACCAGAGGACGCTTGTTTTGGCGCGAGATTCACCGCTGTGTTAGTTGCCTAAAACTCAAAACCAACACACATGAGGCAGGGAATAGGCTGCGATTTAAAGAGCCGAACGGCCGCCGGATCGCTATGCGGTTATGAGTTGCAGTTTTCGCGTTTGTGCATCTCCTCATCCACACAGCTTCTCGCCAGGCTCCGATCTCCGAGGTCTGATGATGGTGTTGTGATCGCGGCCGCAGCGCACTTGTCGTGTCTGGAAACAATCGACTATGGAACTACCACCACAAAAAACGGTTGATGTTAGTTAGAACCGACGACAGAGACGACTCGTAGCATACTAAAGCGATAAATGAGTCGAGAACGATTCTATTCTACATAAAACATGAGCCTTTAATGAACAGAAGGGAACAACAGCGACGACGACGACGACGACGACGACGGAGTTCGTGCCATTTTTAAATACCATCACACACGTCCGCGCGCACTGGTAGCCGACTCGTATGCCCAGTAGGACTGAAAGGGATGGCGAAGGTCTGAGAATGTGCGCCGAAAAAAAAAGTGGAATCTCACCCGCAGGATGGAAAACGAAGAAAACTCCCTCGGCGCGGTGGACCGATGGAGATCTAGCGCTGGATCGGGGGATTTGTTTGCTCTCTTCTGCTGCTGCTGGTGCTGCTGTCGTCGTCTTCTGGGGTCTATCTGGGTGTGTAGAAAGTGGGCGAGCATAAAAAAAAGTAACAGGACTGTAACGGTCATTTTTTTTCTGTTGGAGTAGAAATTGGAAATGTGCCTATGGAAATGACCATTTGCGATTGAAATCATTAATACTGTAAATGATTGACTCGTAATGGCTCAAGTTTTGGCCGTTAGGCTCAGAACAACGTCCGAAATGATTCGGGCAGATTAGGATTCGAAACATTTGAATGGTTTGGGCAGCATTGCTAGGTCCGTTCGAGAGATCGTTGGAGGATGTTTGTCGATGTGATTGAAAAATTACAGAAACATTTGCTCAGAACATCAGAGGCTACAACCTAACAAGACTGCTACATGGGACGAAGCTTGCTCTTAGTTGAAGAGCGTAGATTGTTTCTTTCGAAATTGGGCATATCAGTCTGTTGAAATTTTATTGTTGGATTCTGTATGGATCTTTCTTCGTAATTTTAGCGATGTTTTCATTTATTACATTTTTGAAGTTTAAAAACATCCTTTTGAATTCTAACAATTTTCATGTTTTCATCTTTCCATTTTTGACAATTTCCTTAAAACTCTATTTAAGATTCCGATGAACAACCCATGGGACATTCAAGTATCGTCTGCTCTTTGGGATTCTCCATTTTAAGACCCTTAAACTGGAATATTCATAAATTTTCCTTAACAATGAATTTCTACTTTGGGATTCTCAGGAATCCTAACTAGGCCATTAGGCCGAATGGGTCATTAGGCCGAATTTTTTATTATTCAGAATGGGTCATTAGACTGCACTATGCTGACTGAAAGAGTTATGTTTGTGGATCTAAAGATTTGAAATTAAAAAGAGCTCCTTATGGTTAAAATTATGAAAACCTCTATTGAAAATTCATTGATTTGTCGTTTCAATGATTACGAGAAAACATGAGTTCAAATTTCAAAATAGTCATGTTAGCAAGAAAATGTTGAATTCGAAATAACTGCTCCTTACATGGAAGTTCGATGGTTTCATTACCTAGAAATATCACGTTAAAATCTCATATAATTACAGGATTGACCAAAATAAGTGAAGCAAAAACAAAACGTAATTGCTATGAGTTGAAATGCATTTTTATTGGCTCATTTTGGGTTGTCTTACCTGTTCGAAGTATCGAAGTAAAACAGGATAGAAGAGTTCGGCAACCTATTGCTTCAATTGTTTCCGTGCTACTTGTACCTGCCCAGCAAGTTGTGGTCACCCATTTGACTACAAGGACCGAAGATTCCGTAGATGTCGCAACCACGAGCAGCAAATAATACCATTAATACGTTACCTGCCTAGCCCGTCCCAAACGATAATGTGACCTATTAACTTCGAGCCAGCCACGAGTAATTGGCATCCCCCATTTAAGGCTTGCATTATTTAGAATTGGAACAAACTTTTGCTCATATTGTGGCGCTCCTGGTGGACGGATTTGGAAGTTCTTGGCGCCCACGTGTCGAGAATTTTGTTAGCTTCACGTATGTATTTTTGACATTCCGCAAATCGACTGTATTTTGTAAACAATCAACATGGAAGCCGAAAGAAAGGAAAAAATTGTGCACAGTTATTTGGAAAATCCATTGTGGTCTGCATCTAGGCTAGCTAAACAGCTGAAATTGCCCAGAAATACCGTATGGCGCGTTATCAAATGGTATAAGGAAACATTGACGACGATTCGGAAGCCTCAAGCCAATCGTCGGAGTGGAACTGTCGACCGGAAACTGCGTGGTAAGATTTTGAAGACGATTAAGAGGAATCCCAATCTGTCGGACCGTGATTTGGCCAGAAAAATCGGTGCTGCCCATAGTACCGTAAGGAGAACTCCACTCCGGGAAGGAATCAAGTCGTATCGAGCTAGCAAACAGCCAAATCGGACCATAAAACAGAATAGTGTGGCCAAAATCCGTGCTCGGAAGCTATACGACCAGGTGCTGACCAAGTTCGACGGGTGTCTTCTGATGGACGATGAAACCTATGTCAAGGCTGACTTCGGGCAAATCCCAGGTCAAAAATTTTACTTGGCAACGGCTCGGGGGGATGTTCCAGCCAAATTTAAATTTGTTTTTGCCGACAAATTTGCACGAAAATTCATGATTTGGCAGGGCATGCATTTGCAGCTGTGGCAAAAAAACGAAAGTTTTCGTTACAAATAAGACAATGACTTCGGAACTCCGAACTCCGAAAAACCTTAACCCACCCAACTGCCCCCAGTTCCGCCCTATTGAGAAATACTGGGCAATCATGAAGAGGAGACTCAAGGCAAAGGGAAAGGTTGTCAAAGACATCAATCAGATGAAGACCTGGTGGAATAAGATAGCTAAAACGATGGACGAAGAAGGTGTGCGCCGCCTAATGAGCCGTGTTACAGGAAAAATTCGAGAATTCTTTCGAAATCGTGACGAATTATTTTATCAATATTTTTTCTTAAAAGTATGAAGAAAACGCTACATTTGTAGAAAAAAAGATTTTGAATTCAATAATAAATAAGTGAAATACAGGCAATTGTTTTGTTTCAATTCTATTTGAAGCAAGCTTTACTTACATTGAAAAATAAAACATTGTTAATAACAACATTGCATATCGGCTCCGTAAAGTGATATTCACACCTGAGACTAGCAAATAAACGAACTAAAAAACTAATTTGCTTAAATGATTATCTTCAGCCGTTTCGAAAAAGCATTACAAGCGGCACGCATCTCTCGTTCAGGAATCTTATTGCATATTTTTTACTAAGTTACTTTGAATTTCTTAAATCCCATCGGCTTAGGGTTCTTAAACTTTTTTCTCATACCGTTCCAAATGGAAAAGACCAATACAAAGATTTACGCCTGGCGAAGAGGCCGCCCATAATTCTTCAGGAATGAAGTCCGGAAAACTATTCTTAAAGATTGGACTCGAAAAAATGCGAGACTTTGTTTTGGGTGTAACTTTTTATCGCGTCGGTAAAAATTAATGAACTTTTTGGTAATACTAGTTTAGAGTGTTATGTTTATTTTTATTGCGATCTGTCAAGTAGTTTTCAAGATGCATTCGAAACAAGAAGAGCTACGCCAGCAAATCTTGGGCGCGGTGATCGATAATCCTGGTCAGTCGCGCAGATGGATCGGCAAAAGGCTTGGAATCCACCATTCCACGGTGTCCCGCGTTGTGAAAATGTTCCAGGAGACGAAGACCATTGAGCGGCGCGCTGGAAGCGGCCGAAAACCGAAAACGGAAGACCAAGAGAAGCCGCGGAAGATAAGGCAGTACTTTAAGAATAACCCAGCTGAGCTACGTGTTTTTAAGGCCAGGGAGGCGCCAAACCGGACTGACAAGCAAAACACGGTGGCCAAATTGCGTGCGCGGAAGCTGTACCGTGAGTGGCTGGTCAAGCCAGACTGTCTCGTCATGGACGACGAGACATATATCAAGGCGGACACCAAAAAAATACCCGGCCCCGAGTTTTTGTCGGTCATTTCGCATGGAGGTTCCGGAAAAGTTCCGGAAGAGAAAGATGGACGAATTCGCGAAGAAGTACCTGTTGTGGCAGACGATCTGCGAGTGCGGACGGTACAGCAAGCCGTTCGTTACAACCGGCACCATAAACGGGCAGATTTACCGAGAGGAATGCTTGCAGAAGGGCTTGCTGCCAAATACACCAGAACTTCGTGGTGATCATTTTTGTGTGTTTCATTTTTTCCGAGTCCAGTCTTTAATAGTTTGAAAGTTATAGGAGATTACTACGACATTATTGCTAATATTGGCGTATCCCATGACGGTTTGGTCAATTCGATAACTAAAACCAGCTTTAGTTAAAGCTAAATAGTTGTTTTGATGTGACTCATAGTTTTATGTACCCAATAATGTGAAATAGGATCTTCCATATGAAACATATGAATGACCAGAATCTAGTATTTCTGAGGTATAAAGTAGGTCGAAGTTAAACGACTTTTATGCAACTTTCAGAAAATTTATTACATTTTCATCTCCTTTGTGTTTTTTGACATTGACATTGGTTTTTTTCGTTGTTTTTTTTTTTCAATATAAACAATATTGTTGTACTAATGTTGTATGTTATAATATTCAATTTATTACTTGCTCACTTTTTTTAAATAAGTACATCTTGAAGGGGACGGGCTTGGGATTGAACTCCCGACCATCTGCTCAGTAAGCAGAACGGGTAACCACTGAGCTAACTAGCCGCGTCCTTGCTCCTATTCTCTTGAGATACAAAACAAAACGATAAAATTTTCAGGTAACCTTAATTCCGCTTACTACCCAACTCCGCGAATTATGGTCATACGAACTATCCTTGAGATCAGAACATAAGACCTACAGTTTTAACAAAAGCTTTCTAGGTTATGCAAAGCACCGGGAACCGTAGAGTAGGTGGACACTCTACGGGGCTTAGCTGAAAGCCACCAGACGGGTCGTAGGTTGCGGATAACGAACGGCCATCAGATATGCGAATATCCGAATAAGTAGCCCCGAACAATCAGCGGAGGCTGACCTGAATGTGGGAGGGACTGCGCTGGTTTCGGACACTGTTGAGTTTCTTCCAAAAACCCAAATATCCGAAAGGCAGCCTTGTCAAAGCGAGTCACCCGCTTTAAGGGTAAAAATCCAAGGCTCCACCAACCTGAGAGCCTGTCCACCACGGAGGTGCGGCTCAAACAGCGTTTGTCTGGTATCCAGCGGCGGAATAAGAAATGCTGTTCCCCGCAAGCTACACCTAAGATAGGAACCGTACGCCAACCACCTACTGTCTCCGAAGTTAAATTGTTACAGGAACCAACAATGAAAGACTACGGACTGAGTTTACGGCATCGACTATTAGCATGAAACATAGGACAGGAATTGGAACATGGAATGTTTGAACGTACGCTCAGCAAGGAAAGCTGACACAACTCGCCAGCGAGGCACAACGCATGCAGCTTGAAATCCTAGGCCTTAGTTAAGTAAGTCCGTTGGCCAAACTTTGGAGAACACAAACTACCGTCGGGACAGGTACTATTATATTCCGGTATTCGACGTGACAACGCTCCTCGGCACCGTGGAGTTGGTTTCCTACTGAACGCGCAGACGCGCAGTGAGAACCTATTAATGAGAGAATAATCATGGCCAGATTTATGACACGGATTCACAACCTTACAATAATCCAATGTTAAGCGCCAAACGATACTGCCGAGCTACAGGACAAGGAGAACTTCTACAGTCGTGGATAAAGTTCCGAAGGGTGATTCAAGATCTACACTGGCGACTTCAATGCGAATATTGGCTCCGACAACACGGACTATGAGCGTGTTATGGGACGTCGTGGTCTCGGAGAAATGAGCGACAACGGTGAGCTGTTTGCCGAATTTTGTGGCAACAACGACATGGCTCGCACTTTCCCCATCGACCAGTGCACAAAGTCCCGTGATGGACATACAGAAAATCAAATCGACCACATCTGCGTCTGCCAAAAATGGAGACGGAGCTTTCTTGATGTCCGAAATGAACGCAGTGCCGATATCGCATCTGACCACCAGCTTCTAATCGGCGAGATCCACCTGCGCATTGCACGGATCCAGCCGACTAGAAGATCCAGCTGTGAAAAGTACGTTCGTTGAAGAACTTCAGACTCGAGCAACAGATGTTCCGGAAGGTGACAGTGTGGAAGAACAATGGACGGCCACCAAGAATGCCTTTATCGAGACAAGTGTAAGGGTGAGCTGCGCACACAGCGAAAAGAGTGGATCAACGATGAAACCTGGAGGAAGATTGAGGAGCGTATGATCGGCGCATCACTCGCGTCAACTCCGATGCTCCATCATAGCAGGAGATCAAAGCAGCTATCCGAAGCATGAAATCCAATAAGGCTCCCGGGGTCGATCGCATATCAGCAGAGATGCTCAAAGCTGACAGGGCATCTAGTAAAGGTCCCTAAAAAGGGGGATCTAACTGTGTACGACAATTGGCGAGGCATCATGCTACTGTGTATTGTGCTCCTGTACAAAGTTATCTAAAACCGGATTCACGAGAAGATCGGGCGACTCTCCGGCGGCAGCAGGTGAGATTCCGTGCCGGAAGACCTTGTGTGGACCACATTGTCACGCTCCGAATCATTCTGGAGCAGGTCAATGAATACCAAGAGTCCCTCTATTTATGGAATACATTGACTACGAAAAAGCTTTTGGCAAACTCAACCACGAAAATTTGTGGGGCGCCAAGAGACGCAAAGACCTCATCGAAGCGCAATACCTGGCTTTCACATGCAGAGTCCTGCATAACGGACCCTTGTCACAGTGGGACGAAATAAAAACAAGTGGGACATGGGTATTTGCGGCGAAACTATTAGTTGTGGCCCATTTATGTCTTCAACGATGTTTCTAGATTTTTAGAGTACTTTATTTTTTGTTAACACAATTTGATTTAAGTGGTGTATACGCAAATTTGATTTAAGGGGTGTATACACTCTAGATAAAAAAATAACTTTTTATTTCTGGTATAATCCGATGACCATGTATTAAAACATAGTAAAATTATAAATTGGCCTTGCAACATAATCTAATAAGAAGCATAGTTACTTTTTTGAAAAATTGTTAGGAGCCCTCTTGGACCCCCATATAATTTGTACATCATTTTGAAGGGTATCAGTTGTTGAATAAATTACCGTTTTGCTTCCAATACCTGCTAACGCATCCTCCAAGATAGCTCAAAAATCCATTAAAATCGACGTAAATCCTTTAAATGAAGAGATAATGATAAGTTGTCTTCTACAAAAAAGTGTATTTTTGAAGTACCTTAAACTCTGTACAAAATTTAAAACATGGGAAAATTCAAATAAAAAAATTATGATAAAAAAAACGAGTTTTAAGGGGGTATTACAATTTTCATTCCTTATTCACTCCACAACTTCGTCCCGTTAAGAGATAGAAAGTTTTTATATTCTACAAAATTTCATAAAAAGACCTTATCTTCAATGTTTTAATACATGGTTATCGATTTGTACCAGAAATAAAAAAGTTATTTCTTTTAAAAGGTGTATACATCCTTTAAATCAAATTTGTTAACACAAAAATAAAGTACTCCAAAAATTTAGAAACATTGTAGAAGATATCAATGGGTCTCAGTCGGTAAAGGCGCAGCTACTAAAGCAACACCATGCTGGAGGTGGCTGGGTTCAATTCTTGGTCGGTCTAGGAATTTTTCTTTAAGGAAAATTTCTCGCTTCCTGGGCGTATGGTATAATTGTACTTGCCACACTTGCCTCTCAACAAAAACTGTGGAAGTGCATTTAGAACACTAGGTGGATCGCAAGCAATAAGCAAATTGTGAAAGCAATAAGCATGAAATTCTAAATAAGAAGAAACTATGCAACCCTAGGGATGGACAGGAGACATAAGTCTGTAAGTAACTTATGCAAAGCTACGATGTGTAAGGTCTGCATCCGCAATAATCCGGACACCTCAAAACATGAATAAAACATAAATTTCGCATTATATTTCCGTCGTAGTTGTTTATTTCAGATTCATGAGATGTGTGTTAACAGTTCGTGAAGACAAAACATAGTTATTCGGTATTTGCATAAAATTTTCGAACTTTACGCTTAAGTCTATCCATTAGGGTTTGTACAGACTCTTCAGAAATCGTAGAAGCCGTGTTTATCCAAACTTGCTGGAAGTGTTTGATGTCTTTGATTTCTTGCTTCTTTCCAAAAAGCTTCCGCTTCATCAGAGCCCAATATCTCTCGATTGGTCGTAGCTCTGGGCAATTTGGCGGGTTTGAGGTTTTTGGTACAATTTTCACTTGATTTGCTTGGTACCACTCCATCACAGTTTTAGCATAGTAGCATGATGCCTAATCGGGCCAGAACAAAGGTTTTTCTTTGTGACTTTTCATGAAGGGTAGTAATCGCTTCTGTAGACACTCTTTCTGATAGATCTCATTGTTGATTGTGCCTGTAGTGACGAAAGATTTACTCTTTTTGCCACACGTGCAAATTGCTTGCCACAAGGTATTTTTTGGGAAATTTAGATGCCTTCTTCGTTCTGAAATGCTCAGCTGTAGTATTTCTGGCCATAGCAGAATAAAAAACCAGCCCTAGAAGCTGTTTGAAATCCTCCAGGACATATGTTTCATCGTCCATAACAACGCATGAAAACTTCGTCAAATATTTGCAGTACAATCGTTAAACCCGTGATTTTGCTGCCCAGTTCTGTTTGTCGTTGCGATTTGGAACTGTTTTTACTACATACGACTTAAGTCCCAAACGTTGTTTTGATTTTTGGACAAAACCAGACGACATCCCTATTTTACGAGCCACCGTTCGGGAGAGATTTGGGTTTTTCGTTAATATCCTTTTCACCTTCCGGTTTTTGACAGGATCAGCGCGTCCAATGTTTTTGTCACTTCTCGGTTCCCTCAGCTATACCACAGTGAAATTTTTCATTCTTACGAGCAATATTTCAAAAGTAACAATGATTTGAAGGTGTCCTGATTAATGTAGATACAGATTTTATTAGAATAAATTCATTGTAGATCTCGGAAGAGGGTCACCAAAACTGCCCTTGATTACAGAACTTAGGATCTACAGTTGTAACAGTAGCTTTTTAACCTATGAATGGTGACGATAAGCACTCAAACACATTCGATGCATTAAATTATATACTTCGTCAAGCGAATACACAACTATATCAAAAGGGGACTTCTTCTAGCTTACGCGACACATATTCTTTAATATTAATCCCAGTCATAACACATGATCCCCGGATTAATATCTTTCAATGCCAAGCATTGTACTGTCGAAGAATTCTTCAAATCCCTAAATCCCCGCAATAGACTCGTTCCAAGCTTAAAATCAGCCAAATCGAAAAATCTCTCCACTGTCCTCGGTTATCTAGTCCCAACGCCAGGTCTTTAATCGCGCTAAAATTCATTTTTCTACTCCTCCTGGCTCCTTATCACCTTCAAAAGTTCAGCTGTTTTTTCGCTCGCCTTATTTCGCTTCCCAATTTCAGTTGAAGAAACGTTCCAAATATTTGCTCGGGAACAGCTGATTAGATTAGGACGTTAAAAGTCCTAGTCGGGGAGTCGACCGGTCAAACAGAACGACGACGACGACGAAGACGACGCAATAATGTGCGACTAGTCCCGTCGCACATTTCGGCAAATCTTTGTGAAAGGTCGCCTTCTTCGTGTGCTGCGTTATCGGGTTTGCTCTACTGGGTAAACACAAGTGGAGGAGGCGGCTGTTCAAATGATAAAATGTCGTATGTGCATTAGCTGGCGAATTTTATGAATGAAACCACGCGCCCAGGAGAACACACCGGAAGCCGTCTCTCGTGCCTTGCGGTCGGCTTATCAATGACAGTCAGGTCGTCCGACTAGTTTCGAGCGATTTGGTTTGCAGATCTTGCCCGGTCCCCGCAGCTCCTTGCAGGGAGTGGAATTTTAACATGCCTTAAACCTGTTTGGACC
This sequence comes from Aedes japonicus, assembly GCA_034211315.2. NCBI lineage: Eukaryota > Metazoa > Arthropoda > Insecta > Diptera > Culicidae > Aedes > Aedes japonicus. Next base: position 68,077 of record JASCZW010000797.1, on the reverse strand, counting down.
GTCGAATCTCATCTCTCTCTTTCTCTCTTTCGCTCTCTGCTCTTCAAAGCAATCAAGTTTTATCCTTCGTTGTTTGTTATTACACCAAAAACCCGACCATAACTTCTGTACGATCGATCGCCATCGTCATCATCATCAGCATAACAATCGGTTCCATCCCGAGTCCCGAGTCCCGAGTGAGTGAGCTTCTTACTCCTCCCGAAATCCAGATTCCTTTTTTTTCGTTTTGCTAAATGAAGAAAAAAAAACGTAAAGTGAGCTGAAGTTCGCCTTTTTATGATTAATGAAGTTGAATTTTTCAGCTCTGCCATCCTCTCCACTCCCAGCTCTCCCGACGTTTTGCCTTTTGTGCAGTCAAAATAAAAACATTCTCAAATCAATCAGCTGAGATATTTATTTTTCTTGTGTCGCCCCGCTTCATTCAACCGTCGAGAACCGGGAAGAAGCAGAACGGGGAAAAAGAGTAAACAAATTCTCTTAATCCTGCTCCTCGCAGGACTTGACGTTTGTTATCTTAACAAACGAATCAGTCAACGCGATCATGCTGCGCTAGCAACGGCGAAGCTCAGATGAATTCAAGTCAATTTGATTTTTTGTAGTTTTTGTTGTTGTTGGAGAAATGACCACCACTTATGTCGCGTCGCGTTGAAGATGAGTACCTTCTGGGAAATTGTTAAACTACACTACGAAAAGATCTCCGAGAACGGGAGGGAGAAATTCTGTTGATGGCATCATTTTTACGACCTGTTTTGGTCGGTGTCTTTCTCTTCAGAAATAAATGAAAGCACCCGAAAGGATAGGCATTCCTTAAGGAACTTTTGTTTGATTCTTCACCCTGTATTTATGACGATCTCGGGAGGGAGGTTTTCCTCAAAAGACAAATAAATCAAGCCAAGACGTTGATCGAATCCTCCCGAACGGTCGTCGGTAGCAGGTAGCGCAGGTACTTTGGTGGTTGATTTGCTCGGACGAGATTTCCGATGAATGCATCACTACCAGATTTCACTAATTAACACCTAGCCGTAATTGCAGGTTATCCGGGAATTCAAGTTTCAACAAATTGCTGAGCAATTCGTTCGTCGGCGGTGTTTTTTTGCTACGGTTTATGATTCGAAAATTATCACTTTGCGATGATTGAAGTCAAATGCGCTAATGCCTCATATTTGATAAACGATGCCTAATAATGATGTGTTGACGATAATGCGAGGAGCGAGTGGTTTGAATTTCTTGTAGTTCTGTTTGATATAGAAATTTGTGTCATGTCCAATATGTGATCCAAGCTTCAATTGCATGTTTTAATTAATTATGTTTGTTTCCATTGGTATAACTTTGAGGGATGCTGCTGCTACAATTTACAGAAAGTCCTGAGAACTTCTCAAATATTTCACCAGCGTCAAGGAAGTTTTCTCAAAACTTGTGAGTACACTCTACACCCTCGAGAAAAATTAAAATTACACGAACTGGAATCGAAAAAAGATTTAAGTTTCATGTCATGTAAATTGCTATGCCTTAACACTTAAAATTACACGACTGACAAACTGAAAAGCGTATTCTCGTCTAATTTTCAACCCAACCGTGTTTAGTTATGCTTTGGCCGACACTGAAAACACTGAACGTAAAGCCCGATGCAAAGTAAATTTGGGCGCATTCAAGTGATCATAACTCAAGAATTAAACAACATTCACGGTTGACCAAAACGTCAAACAAAAGGGTATTTATGTAACAAGTTATCACATTTCACCGTTTTGAACGAACTGTCGCACTTTACTTGTGATCGATGCCATCATGATCTGCACAGTTGCTGGTGACACTGTACCGGCGAACTTATTCCATTTTAAACGCACTTGTTGTGCCTTTGTCACTTCTTTACTGCATCCTCGAAGTTTTCGCTTGACAATTGCCCAATATTTTTCGATCGGCCTGAACTCAGGGCAATTTGGAGGATTATTCTCTTTGGCGACGAAATTAACATTGTTTGCAGCATACCATTCTAGTACCCCCTTAGAGCAATGGCAGCTGGTTAGATCCGGCCAAAATATAACGTTGGTCTTGTGTTGCCAAATGAAGGGTAAAATCCGCACTTTAATGTAAACCTTTAAAGATGTAAACCTTTAAAGATGGAAGAAACATCCAGGAACATCCAAGACCAGTTGCCAGGTAAAACTTTCGTCCTGGGATTTATTTATAATCCATTTTGACATAAAGGGTGATACGGTCAAAATTTGGTCAAGGGAAAACGCGTGTAAATCGGTGAAATCGTTTATTTAAAAAATCAAATTAAATTTCTTTTTCAAGTTCAATTAGTATAAAATTCAGGAAAAATATTCAGTTAGGCTTCCGCTTTTCCAAATCCGAATTGCCGGGCCTTACGCTTGACCCCTGCCATCAGATTTTGTACAGCCACCTTGTCCACCTTCTTCGCCGCAGAAAGCCAGTTTGCCTTGAACTGCTGCTCGTCCTTAGCAGTTTTTTTGGTCTTCTTTAGGTTCCGCTTGACAATAGCCCAGTATTTCTCAATTGGGCGGAGCTCTGGCGTGTTGGGAGGGTTCTTGTCCTTGGGAACCACCTGCATGTTGTTGGCGGCGTACCACTCCATGGCCTTTTTACCGTAATGGCAAGATGCCAAATCCGGCCAAAACAGTACGGAACAACCGTGTTTCTTCAGGAAAGACAGCAGACGTTTATTCAAACACTCTTTCACGTAAATTTCTTGGTTGACAGTCCTGGAAGCTATGAAAATGCTGCTTTTCAAGCCACAGGTACAGATGGCTTGCCAAACCAGATATTTCCTTGCGAACTTTGACAGTTTCTGTGCTTGAAAATATCTGCCGCCTTTCCCCTTCCTTTTGCCGTATAAAACTCCTGTCCCGGAAGCTGCTTGTAGTCGGCTTTGACGTAGGTTTCGTCGTCCATTACCACGCAGTCAAACTTCGTCAGCATCGTCGTGTACAGCCTCCGGGATCGCGCTTTGGCCGTCGTATTTTGTTTATCATCGCGATTTGAGTCACTACCTTCTTGTAAGTCGATAGTCCGGCTCGTTTTTGGCTCGATGCACGGTTGTAGACGATACACCCAGCTTTTTTGCGGCATCTCGGAGAGATAGGTTAGGGTTTCGCTTGAAACTACCGGCAACTCTCTTGTCGTCTCAGCGGCTTCCGGTTTTCGATTTCCCCCGATCCAGACTTCCTGGCTGTCGACAAACGTTCCCCAAACACTTTAATTACATTTGTAACGGTTGATTTGGCAACTTTTAGCGATTTTGCCAACTTTGCGTGCGAGTAGCTCGGATTTTCGCGATGCGCGAGCAAAATTTTGATACGCTGCTCTTCTTGCTTGGACGGCATTTTGACAACTGAAGAGTGAATTCCAAAATCAAAATAGGAGCAACATTCTACACACACACACACCTTCAAAATTAGGGGTGTTCAGGTTTTTTAAATGCAAAATTGAAAGAAATACGTCATGTTGATATTGACCAAATTTTGACCGTATCGCCCTTTACACACATACAAGGTACAGAACGTCCCAAACCGCGATGAGCGGTAACAATCGACGCCTAAAACTCGGGCACGGAAGCTCTACGAGAAGATGCTGACAAAATATGGCTGCTGTGTGATGGACGACGAAACGTATATAAAAGCCGATCTTAAGCAAATTCCGGGGTTGGAGTTTTTCACCGGCAAGAGCAAGTTCTATGTGGACGATAAATTTAAGAAGAAGAAAATGTCGAAGTTCGCCTCCAAATATCTCATTTGGCAGGCCATCTGCTCTTGCGCACTGAGGAGTGAGCCTTTCGTGACAAAGGGCACAGTAAATGGCGAGATCTACAAATCTGAGTGCCTCGAGAAGCGCCTTTTGCCGTTCTTGCAGCAGCACGACGAAGCTCGCTATTTTGGCCAGATTTGGCATCATGCCACTATTCTAAAAGTGTCCTAGAGTGGTATGAGGCCAATTCTGTCCATTTTGTTCCAAAGGACATGAATCCGCCAAACTGTCCGGAGATGCGCCCGGTGGAGCAGTACTGGGCAATGATGAAGCGGGAACTTTGGAAGAGTAAGAAGACAGTCAAAGACGAGAAGGACATGTTAAGAAAATGAAAAAAAAAAACTGAGAAACTGGTACCGGATGACACTGTAATGACTTTGATGGAGGGCATCAAGCGAAAATTTATAATTTAAAGCAATAATTTCGTGTTCGCCCTTTATAACTTCTGCGGCATCATATTTCACTGTTTCTTGTGTCATTGTTTTTAAGTGGGCACTAAAAGAAGAGTACTGTACAATAGTATTTACTATTGCTTTCAAATCTTGCGAAATTTATTACTGTTAGTTTTGAATTAATCAGAATCGATAACAATTATATGTCTAATCTAACCTAGCCTCACACTAACGCAGCCAATTCTTGAAAGCATCCTGGAAAATGACGACTTCTTGAAGAGATCATTTTTCTTGTCACCGGTCAGGCCACCTGCGTAGCAGGTGCCGAAATAGAGTGATTCCAGAAAGAGTGTCTTAATTTGCCCTACTACTTCGAATCAAGGGGAGGGAGAAAGCGTGGACCGCCCGTACCAAACGCTTCCTTATAGAGCACAATAATGTGATTTGTATTTTATCGTTGGGAGCATAGATGCTAGAAAGATTAGTTGATGCTCCTTTAGCCTGTGGATGGACTTTTGGCATTACCGTCTGTCTGAACCTTATAGACTCGGACACTACTACTTATTTTGTATGGAGCAGTTTTTGGGACCGGGGTATTTTCTTAAGATGGCTAGAGACCCCTCCCTCCTCTGAAAGGGGGGGAGGCTCCCATACAAATGAAACACATATTTCTGCATAACTCGAGAACTAATCGAGCAACGGATACCAAATTTAGCATGTGAGAGTTTTTAGAAGCAAAACAATTTTTTATGGTGGTTTGAGACCCCTCCCCTCTCTGGAAGGGAAGCTCCCGTACAAGTGAAACAAAAGTTTTTGCATAACTCAAGAACTAGTCAGCAAATGGAACCAAATTTTACATGTGAAGTTTTCTAGAAGCAAGAAATATTTTTATGGCAGTTTGAGACCCCTCTTTCTAGTCAGCTAAGTTAGATGTCTCGGTAATTAATTATATTTGAAGTCGATCATTAGTTCACCACTAATTGCTTTGTTATTGGTCATAGCGCATTATTTTTTTTATTCCGGTTAAATATTGTTCGCGGCGTGAGTGATCGAGTGAGTACAAAAAAAAGATAAAGCTCTCAGCGGAAAATACGGAAAAAAATACTTAAAGTGGAACAAAAGGAACAGGATCAGCAAGGAAACATCAAACATTACTGGTGAGATCGAAGCAATCTATATAAATAAAAATGAGTTGGGGTTTCCTTTGTCACGATTTAACTCGCGAGCGGAAGGACCGTTTGGCAAGATTTTTGCTTTGTTGGATTTGTCTTGGACACCGGAAGATTCTTGTGATGGTTTGAAACCCCTCCCTTCTCTGGAAAGAGGGGCTCCCATACAAGTGAAGCACAAATTTCTGCATAACTCGAGAACTTATCAAGCAAAGGAACCCAAATTTAGCAGGCGGAAGTTTTTGGAGGCAAGCAATGTTTCTATGGTAGTCAGAGACTCTAGAAAGGGAGGCTCTCGTACAAATGAAACAGAAGTTTCTGCATATCTCAAGAACTAATCAAGCAAATGGAACCAAATTTGGCATGTGGGGTTTTCTGGAGGAGAAAAATCTTTCTATGGTGGTTTGAGACCCCTCCCATCTCCTAGAAGGGATGCTGTCATACAAATGAAACTGTAATTTCTTCATAACTCTAGATCTAATAAAGCAAATGGAACCAAATTTGGCATGCGGGGATTTTGAAGGCAATAAATGTTTCTACGATAGTTCGAGACCCCTCCTCTCTCTCTCTCTCTCTGTTAGGTTAAGGGGCGGTGCTCCCATACAAATGAAACAAAAGCTTCTACATAACTCGAGAGCTAATCAAGTAAATGGAACCAAATTTGACAGGTAGAGGTTTTTGAAGGCAAGAAATGTTTCTAAAGTAACTCGAGACCCCTCCGCCCTCTGTAAGAGGGGGGCTCTCATACTAATGAAACACAAATTTGTGCATAACTCAAGAACTAATCAAGCATATGGAACCAAATTTGGCATGTGGAGGTTTTTGGAGGAGATAAATGTTTGTATGGAAGTTTGAGACCCCTCCGCAATCTGGCAGAGGGCGGGAGGGGGGTTTCCATACAAATGAAACACAAATTTCTGAATAACTGGAGAACTTATCAAGTTAATGGAACCAAATTTGACATGTGGAGGTTTTCGAAGGCAAGAAATATTTCTAAGTTGACTCGAGCCCCTCCCTTCTCTGAAAGGAGGGCTCATATACAGATGAAACACAAATTTCTGAATAACTCGAGAACTTATTAAGTTAATGGAACCAAATTTGGCATGTGGAGGTTTTTGAAGGCAAGAAATGTTTCTATTGTGGTTTGAAACTCCTCCGCTCACTGAAAGAGGGGTCTCTTATATAAATAAAACACGAATTTCAGCATAACTCGAGAACAAATCAAGCAAATGGAACCAAATTTGGCAAGTGGAGGTTTTTGGAGGGTAGATTTCTATATACATAAAAATGAATTTCTGTCTGTCTCAGACTCATTGTCGAGAATTGGCGTCTTCAGCTAAGTTTCTCAGTGCATAACGAATCGTCTTTTGATACTATCATATTAGTTGCAAATCGTGCTGCAGAGGTGTCGCTGTAGTCTATCTTTACCAAATGAAGCTCTAGAGAGTTGCCGTCTTCGGCAAAGTTGTTTGGAATTTAAAAGGTAATCATTTGACATTATCAGATTAGGTCCAGAGTTTGAGCAGAGATGGCGCTGCAGTTTATCTTTGTCAAATGAAGCATACGAGAGTGGCTGTCCTCGGTAAAGTGGTTGTGAATGTAAAATCAAGTCTCTGGACATTAGCATATTATTTCCAAATTGCGCCGCAGAGATGGCGCTGCAGTGTATCTTTGCCAAATGATGCTCTAGAGAGTTGCCGAATTCAGAAAAGTTGTTAAGATTGTAAAATGCAGACATATGATATCATCACATTAGTTCCAGATCGTACCACAGAGTTGGCGCTGCAGCTTATGTTTGCCAATCCACCATATCTGCGCTAAGATCTGGAACTAATATGATAATCTTTCAAGACGACAACTCTGTAGAGTTTCATTTGGCTAAGATAAGTGACCGCGCCATCTCTGCGGCAATATCTGGAACTAATATGATAATATAAAAAGACGACAAATGGCATACTGAAAAACTTTTCCCAAGACGGTAACTTTAGCGCTTAATTTGGAAAAGATAAACTGCAGCGCCATCTCTACGACAAGCTCTGGAACTAATTTGATAATGTCAAAAGACGATAAATGCATCCTGAGAAACTTTGCCGAACACGGCAACTCTCTAACGCTTCATTTGGCAGATATAGACTTCATCGCCATCTCTGCGGTATGATCAGGAACTAATACGATAATGTCAAAAGGCGACAAATGATATACTGAGAAATTTTATCAAAGACGGTAATTCTCTACAACTAGTCTATAATGTTTTGTATGCAATTCTGTTCTATAGCATGCGTAATCGAAACCTCCTTCGTTTTGCTTGCAGATTCCCGGTGGCCAATGTTATTGAGCCAAGGTTCAACCACCAATGCATTCTTGAGATTATAACTTTTCAAATGGAGTACAAACACTGTGTCTAGGTTAATATTTCATAACTCTAGAAAGGGTTTAACCCTAACGTCGACCCTAACGTCTAATGTGTCAGTTTTTTTTTAATGCCCGAGGAAGGTTAAACATGGTGACGCTGGGTGACAAAGCCTGGGCAATGTTGTCAATTTGAAAATAGCGAAAAGTGGGGGAGCAGGCGGGCGGGGGTTTATCGGATATCTTATCCCGGGAAGTTACTGAATATTTTTCATTCTCATCGAATTTATTGGGTATGATCATTACATTCCAAAACCATTTATCTGAAGACCATGGAGCAGTAGTTTTTCAGCATTCTGTAATAACACTTTCACTAAAACTGCACTTCTGAACTTCAACTACTATTTGCCTAGAAGACAGGCATGCGGTTATAAGTATAGGATTATATTCATGTTTTGTTTAGTATCCCAAGTAGCACACTACGATCACAATAAGTTGTAATAGCTTACATGTAATATTATGTTATCTCAACGTGAATAGTGTACTAGGGATGATGATAAAATATTCCATTTATTTCAGAAATCATCTAAATCTCAAATTGCTATCTTTGAAGTGTAACTAGTACGGTATGAAGAAAACATGCCTTATAGAATAATCATCTTTTAACAGAAAATATTCTATATCTTTTTATTGAAATTTATACTATGATAATTGGAATGAACTACTCTGTTATGCAGCTTTTCCAGGACTAAAGCTTGCTTCAGATAGAATTGGAACAAAAACAATTGCCTGTATTTCAGTTATTTATTATTGAATTCAATAATCTTTTTTTATACAAATGTAGCGTTTTCTTCATACTTTTAAGAAAAAATACGGATAAAATTCTTCGTCACGGTTTCGAAGGAATTCTCGAATTTTTCCTGTAACACGGCTCATTAGGCGGCGCACACCTTCTTCGTCCATCGTTTTAGCTATCTTATTCCACCAGGTCTTCATCTGATTGATGTCTTTGACAACCTTTCCCTTTGCCTTAAGTCTCCTCTTCATGATTGCCCAGTATTTCTCAATAGGGCGGAACTGGGGGCAGTTGGGTGGGTTAAGGTTTTTCGGAACAACCTGGACCCCTTTCTCTGCATACCATTCTTGATCGACTTAGCTGTAATGACAGCTTGCCAAATCTGGCCAAAACATTACGGGATGGTCGTGGGATCGAATGAACGGCAAAATTTGTTTTTGGAGACACTCTTTTTGGTATAATTCCGACGTCATTGTCTTATTTGTAACGAAAACTTTCGTTTTTTTGCCACAGCTGCAAATGCCCTGCCAAATCATTAAATTTTCGTGCAAATTTGTCGGCAAAAACAAATTTAAATTTGGCTGGAACATCCCTCCGAGCCGTTGCCAAGTAAAATTTGTGACCTGGGATTTGCCCGAAGTCAGCCTTGACATAGGTTTCATCGTCCATCAGAAGACACCCATCGACTTGGTCAGCACCTGGTCGTATAGCTTCCGAGTACGGATTTTGGCCACACTATTCTGTTTTATGGTCCGATTTGGCTGTTTGCTAGCTCGATACGACTTGATTCCTTCCCGGAGTCGAGTTCTCCTCACGGTACTATGGGCAGCACCGAATTTTCTGGCCAAATCACGGTCCGACAGTTTCCGGTCGACAGTTACACTCCGACGATTGGCTTGAGGCTTTCGAATCGTCGTCAATGTTTCCTTATACCGTTTGATAACGCGCCATACGGTTTTTCTGGGCAATTTCAGCTGTTTAGCTGGCCTAGATGCAGACCACAATAGATTTTCCAAATAACTGTGCACAATTTTTCCTTCTATTGGTTTCCATATAGATTGTTTACGATATAGTCGATTTGCAGAATGTCAAAAATACATACGTAAATGTGACAAAATTCTCGTGGGGACTACCAAGGACTTCCAAATTCGTCCACCAGAGCGCCACAATATGAGCAAAAGTTTGTTCCAATTCTAAATGAAGCAAGCCTTATGAGTATATTAACCCTTATGTGATCGACAAGCTACCCGGGTAGCTTTTCATGTTTTACATTACAAAATTTCATAGTTTATTTTAAAACAAGAAGCTGAAATTCAGTGACATCTTAATAAAAGTTGGAAGGCATCTTTTTGCATAAAAGCTTTTCGTGTCGTAGCAAGGTGGCCAAAGGGGAGGAGGGGGGGGGTCTTCGTAGTGGTGGGGTTGACTTCGATTTTTTTACCCCTTAAGTGATCGACTGAGCACCGGGTACCCATTAAATTCAAATGATTATAACTCTGGCAATTATTGACCGATTTTAATTTTTCTGGCACCGCTAGATTCAAAAACTCATTATCAGCAAGGATCATTTGAATTCATCTGGTTCCTGTAAATCCCTTGTTTCCGGGGCTGTGTTCCAGTTTGAAGACACAATATCAGAACACCTACTGAATTTCCAGGAATGGAGGTCCGAATCTTTGGAATAATTCCTAGAAACTTTTTCTATTCTATTGTGGGCCATAGCTGACTTGTTCATGGAACGTCCATTGTGTAGCAGATTCCCGTGGGGTCTCGCGTGGCCATGAACATATTTGGAAAGAAACCCAGGCAACATGGGTATCAAAATTCATGAAATTTCTCCAGTAGGATATTTCTCAACGTTTTGTGGCCATCCGATGATTTGTCCACGGACCGATCATTTCGGAACAGGTTTCATTCTAAATATGTTCGTACCAGACCACCGCCCCGGTATCCCGGATTCACGGGAACCAAATGAATTCAAATGCTCATTGCTTATAATGTTCCTGAAACGAATGCAAATTCGTATATTTTATTTTGTTACGTAGAAACTCATACAACCGGGTTATGGGAGGGACCATCAGGGCACCCTATTGAAGCGAATTAATTGGGGAGTGTGGGAATGTAAACTCCCCGTTGCTAACAGTTGGTGAATAAAGGCCTCCCTCTTATTGGGAGCTTCTTCTTCGATAGCTCGCGATTTTGACCAATTGTTTCATCTTGCAATTGGAAAAACGCTCAAAGAAGGAGAAACAGAGAGAAGAATCCGTCAGTTTTTTGAAAATTTGAAAAAATAAAATAATTTTCTGAATATATTTACATTTACGCGCAGTCGAACAGAAGATTAAATCCATTGAACAAATTCAATTTTTGATCATGATATGCCTCTGCGATTTTGCAAGTGATCAGTACACGAAAATTATCTCAAAGTTGAACAAATGTATTAAAATATTGTTTTTCTTAAGAATATAAACGAATTTGGAAAAACGCAATCTAGAACTCTTAATTGCAGAGTAGGTAAAATGGTTGAATCAAGAGCTCAAGTCATTGATAAAAGATTTCTCTCATCATTAGACTGCCACCAGATTGAAACATCATCACTGTGTCATTTCATTTATTGAGTCACCTAATCCTTCTGTTACGATAAAATCACAAACTGACAGCAAATGGAAACAACTTTATTTTTTATTCAAATCCCTTCTTTTTTCCACCGAAAAAAAAACCTGATAATGATGGTACCAGATTTGAGAGGATATCCTCTTGGCTTCTACTCTGCTGCGTTCCCATGTTCTTTCCCTAAATCTCCCACGGCCCGGAATCACAAGGGATGTAACAAGTGGCACTGGAATGTGGTCGTTGAAAAATACAACCGACCGCGATGGATGGTGTTAATTAGTATTCAATGTTTGATACTCGCTTTCTTCGTCCTCTTCTTGCCGGTGGTTTAGTTCACTTGCATTGCATTGCGAGATGCACCAGCCAGCGCAACAACAAACAAACGCGCCTTCAAGGAACAAGTGTAAAGTGTGGGGAGATTTTTTTTGTCCATTCTATTCTTTCTTCAATAAGCTTCCTGTTGAGACAATCTTGGATTCTGCTGGCACACTGGTGGTAGCACACTCTTCCTTAATTATCATGGATATCCTTTCGCCGGGGAGAGCTTACTGGTTTCTAATTGATTTACAGCCTGGGAATCGTGCTTCTTCGGATCGCGGTTCAGAATATTCTCCGTTAAGCGAAGAAAAAGGGTTCGAGATTGAATTTCCTACGGGAAGGATGAGGGCACATTCGATGATGAATTTCCGATTGAATATGAGATGTTTAAAATTCGAACTTCTTCTACCAATTTAAATATTTTAAACTGAATTCGAAACCCAAAACTTGGGTTGGTCAGCATTGAGCGACAAAGAGGTAGGATCGTGACTTTTCGGGACATGACCGACAACAACTACGCAAAAAAAAAATCCATGAAAACCCCGTAGGTAGGTGGTCAAAACTTGTTATTGCCGTCCGGAGTAAACTTTCACAAAAGGAACCACACGTACCCAGGCAAGTCCTTCGTTTTTCTCGTTGCCCGTTCTTCACAGGGAAGAGTAGCCAGCAACCGCCCTACAATCGGTAATTGCAGCTCGGAATAAAAGCATGATTTTTATTACTTCTACTGTCGGAGCTCACGCATGGAACGGTTCGATTTTATTTTTGCGACAAAAAAAACGCAGTCGTAAATTGTCGCACACCGCACAAACAGGGCGAGGAAAAAAAACGACGTCCAACCTAAAGGGAAACGAGAAACACGAACCGACTTTTTTCGTGACTTGATCCTGATTTTGAAGTTGCTTCTTTTTTCGGTTTTGGTTATTCTTGCGTCAATGCTCAGCTTCGAGCCTCGAAGAAAACAGAAATGCGAAGAAAAGGATTCATTGCAAGATTCGTTCCGTCGTCGTTGGAATAAGCGTTACCAATGGCCTTACAATAGCGGCTATGATTAGAGATTCTAGGATGGTGATTGTTTCTCGGACCACGGAGTTCTTCAGGGTTCGAGATGGTTTCAAGAGGTGCAGCCAGGTAAGTTTGAATGTGGATACGCTGTTTATGCATTTTTGATTGCATTGTTTCTGGGTTGATCTTATCAGATGGCCTATGGCGGAGAAAACCCAGTTGGGGGTGACGAGCAGCTCTGGTGAACACGTGTTCAATGCGTACCAAATCAACGGTGACTTATGGGGCTGATTGTTCACGACAAAGGGTTTTTTGAGGAAGGTGATTCATCCACTTCAACTGATTAGTGAGGGTTGAATTGTGTATTCATATGAATCGAAATAACACATGATGGCAGAACAATTCCTTATACCAAACACCGAGACTTCCAGCCTTGCATGATTGGCCGTCCGAGGTTGCTACTCTGTTATGGTCAGATCAGTTAGAGAACCAACATATAATGCATGGGACTAACATACAGCCTCAATGTGTCAAAACTGGTGATCCCAAACTAAGGCAATATCGGCGTCGAATATATTGAAGTTATACTCACTACTCTGTAGACCACAGTGAAAAGCGGTAGTTTCTTAAAAAAATACGCCAAGCTACAATTTTTAGCAGTATTTGTTACCTAGATAATTGTCACCATTGCACAGTGGGCAAAAATGACCCCAAAATCCCATTTATTTAGAAGGCGCAAGGTAAGAGTCCTAACAATTACCCGCTGGAAAACTTAATGGAACAAATTTTACTTTGAAAGGATGCCAGGAAGTGGTCCATGTTAACTCGATTTACACTCCATCCATCCATATCATGCGGTACTGAAGATTAGCGCCAGTAATATTACTCTCACTTGCACTGTACTTAAGTGAAAAGGTCCGGAGCATCGAATGGTGATGGTCGCGAGTAGGCGTGCCCTCAGAAATAGATCCATTTTAACCGATTTCTCCTCAATCTCCGGGCAATCCGTTCAGTAGATGGAGACTGACGGAGCTGAGCTGCAAGTCACCCGGCGGGTCATAGGATGCGGATCACGAACGGCCTCCAGATATGGAGGTTAGATGCGAATTACATAAGCATCCTCGGACATGCAGCGGGGACTGCCTCGGGTGTGTGTGTGAAGGGGGGGGTTCTTCCGAAGTCCTACAAATATCCGAAAGCAGCCCTGTCAGAACGAGTCACCCCGCAATGAGGGTGATAGTTCCAGGCCTTCACCAACCTGAGTGTCTTTTCTCTATGTAAGGGGCGGCTCAAAACGGCGTCTGGTCTCCATGTTAGGGGCGGCCGATCAACGTCCACGTGCCAGCGTGGGACTCTAAACAAAGCTGTGCACGATGCTCCTCCGGCGAGACAGGGGGTTGGTGTAGGCCCTACAAGCCAGCCGTAAAAAATAATAGTAATGGAAGAACGCGTAAATACGGACCGGAACAATCGGCATAGACCCAGACAACGAAAAAGGTTCCGCAAGAGGTTTACTGGAATCAATGGTACATACGCATATGGATGGTTATACAATCTACCAGAGCTGCGGCAATACACGCGAGCTGGGCACAGCTTTTATCGTGATGCACGAAATGCAAAAGCGCTTGGTCAATCGACAACAGAACGTGCATGTTGAGAATCAAAGGCCGTTTTTGCAATGTCAGCATAAGCAACGTGCACAGCCTTCACCTAGGAAGTGACGATGACGGTAAGGACGCTTTTTACACGCAGTTTGAACGCGAATACAACAGCTGCCCAAACCATGACGTCAAAATCGTCATTGGAGATCTCAATGCTCAGGTCGGCCAGGAGGAGAATATCAAGTCCCTGCACACCCCCTATTCATCGACTTCAAAGCCGCATACAATACTATTGATCGTGAAGAGCTATTGACGCTTATTGACGAGAACGTTTCTCCCGGGAAACTGACCAGAATGAACAGGGCTACAATGGATGGTGTACAGTGTTACGCGAAGATATCGGGTGCGTTATCGGACTCGTATGAAACACGCAAAGGACTTCGACAAGGCGATGGTCTTTGCTACCCCTTGTTCAACATTGCCCTAGAAGGTGTTATGAAACGTGCGGACTTTAACATGCAGGGTAAGATTTTCAATAAATCCAGCCAGTTCATCTGCTTCGCTGACGACGTGGACATCATCGGCCAAATGTTCCAGGTGGTAGCTGATCAGTACACCAAGCTGAAACGTGAAGAAAGGTTGGATTGAAGGTGAATGCGTCGAAGGCTAAGTATCTGTTGACTGGAGGAACCGAGTGCGATAGAGCTACAATGGCAGAACTGTGACAATCGACGGAGATGAGTTCGAGGTTGTGGATGAGTTTGTGTAGCTCGGATAATTGGTTACGTCGGATAACAACTGCACCAGAGAAATTCGGAGCCTCATTATTACCGGAATTCGTGCCTACTATGAACTCCACAAGACCTTGAGGTCTGGTAAACTTCACCCCGTACAAAGTGTACCATGTACAAAACACTAATGAGACCGGTAGTTCTCATTGGTGTTTGGCTCGAATTCGAACGGTACAAGTCGCAGAGGAGCGCAGCCAGCTAGGTGGTTAAACCAAGTGAAGCAAGACCTGGAAAGTGTGGGATATTCGAGAAACTGGTGACGACAGCCCTCAACCGAGTCTTATGGAGAAATATCGTGACGCAAGTGTGGTCATAATAGAACGTTGGACCAACCTAAGAAAGTAAGTCTACTGGACAGTCCCTCGTAGTAGTTTTGAATAATCAAAACTTTTGTGTCCTTATCATTTTGCTAAACTTAAACTGTTTTGACTCACAGTCGTCTGTCAGTGTGTTGAATTACACGATGAAGCGAATTCCATCAATATTGAGTAAAACTTCTCCTTTTTATCGTATTACAAGAGTGTCGTCTTTATACAATGCACAGTCCTTATGTCAACGTACACCTTGGACGAATCTATACGCAGATTAGGAAATGCGGCCACTATTTTCGTGGTGCTTCGGTCCTGTGGTAAATGCAATAGCACATCGAACCACTTCTCACTAGCTGCCACCATTTTCTCGGGCAATTTCCGGTACAGTCAGTAAGTTACTGAAAGGCTTGTAGCGATTGAGTACCCAAATAGGAACTTTGGAATCCATTTATAGATTGCCTTTCAGCCCAGTGGGTATGGTATCAATTCCAGTCGGCGCCGTTAGAATTTTCTGAGACGAAATATGATAATGTGTTGATGGGTTCGATGTGTAGACTCGAAGTCGTTTTTCAGACAAGCGAAAGCTCCATTTGACGTGCAAAAGCAGAAGATATAACTAGGACTCTATGAAACTGATTAACCTTTCAGTACTCGGGCCAATTTTTGTAACAGGAGCACTCACGCGTTGTTCTTTGTACAACACATTCCTTCCCGGAATATCTCGTGAAACGGATCACATAGAATGATACTGTCTTAAGCAAAGTTATTCAGTAGGTCAAGGCCTTTTCATTGGAGAATAGTACGCGGCACTAGTGTGCTATGATATTTTTAGAAATATGCTATATCTTGGTATTCTGACGTGATAGAACGTTTCTGCCTGGGACAATAATGTTCAGTGGAGCAAAACCTTTTGAACGATGACCAGTAGTTCACAATCTTTCCATTACGCGGCTCTGGTATGCTAATTATTTTAAGGAATATGCTATATCTTGGTATTTTGGCCAGATAGAACCTTTCTGTCTTCGACAATATTGTTCACTAGGTTCACACGACCTTTTCATAGATGACTATCAGTTCCAAATCTGTCCACTACGTGGCGATAGTGTGCTTCTAATTTGCTGAAATATGGTGGATTCGTCTCAGTCCTCATCAGGGCTGTTTAGTGGTATAGGCTTTTGATTTGAGACCAGTATATATTTTCACTACGTGGTGATAGTATACAAATGGTTTTCCTGACTAAGGTATACCTTGTTAGAATACCAAGGTTCACTTGGAATAAATTTGACATCAAAAATGTTGTTCAGGGAAACAAAATCAATTGATGACTACCAGGTAGGATGTTCTCGCTACGTGGCGCTAATGTGCTTGTAAATTTCCTGAATAATCCCATGAAAAAATCTATAGTCTGCTGAACATATCGAAGACAGGAGCGTTGTGTATGTTTAGGGTCCCAAGATAAAGCAAATTCGTGAGATTTAATTACACATTAGCGTCACGTATTGAGACAATTCAGAACTTCTGTTGATGTATCAAAAGATCATGACCTGCTGAACAACTTTGTCGGATGGACTAAAACCATCAATTTGGTCAGGATCTAAAGGTAAAACCTTTTTATTAAAGTTACTTGTGCACTAGCGCCACGTGGAGATAAAATTCTTAACTAATAGTCACTAATTAACATGCCTTTATCTACTGTACTCCTTTGTCGAAGAAAGAAGCCTGGATGGTCTAAAGCCCGATTCAAAGTAAATTTGGACGCATTCAAGTAATCATAACTCAAGCAGTAAACAGCATACACGGTTGATAAAAACGACAAACAAAAGGGTATTTACATCTTTCAATGGAATTGAAACATGTTATTACTTTTCACTGTTTTGAACGAACTGTCGCACTTTACTTATGATCGAGGCCATCATGATCTGCACAGGGTGACACAGTAACGGTGAACTTATTGTCCATTTGTCACTTCTTTACCGCATCCTCGAAGTTTTCGCTAAGAATTCAGGGCAATTCGGAGAATTAATTAAATTGTTTGCAGCATACCATTCTAGTACCTCCTTAGAGTAAACATAACAAAACATAACGTTGGTCTTGTTTTGCCGAATGAAGGGTAAAATCCCCTTTTTCAGACACTCTCTAATGTATACCTCCGACGTCATTGTGTGAGATGTGATGAAAACCTTGGTTTTA
Source organism: Aedes japonicus (assembly GCA_034211315.2). NCBI lineage: Eukaryota > Metazoa > Arthropoda > Insecta > Diptera > Culicidae > Aedes > Aedes japonicus. The sequence goes on along the minus strand of JASCZW010000797.1, from coordinate 50,777 downwards.
AGGCCACAACTGCATATTCCTTGTCAAATCATTAGTTTCCGAGCAAACTTATCACTAAAAACAAATTTATACGTCCGGGTTGTATGGATGTACGCTATCTTTTTTTATTTTTAAATGTGTATATGTATTTGTATCCATTTGACTAACCAGTATGATTTTAAGTCCTATAGAAATTCTAAGATAGTTCTGGCGATAGTTTCCTTCCTTTAATGAACTCATTTTCAAAGACTTGTAAAATTCTCCCAAAGATTTTTTAGTCTTCAACAGGCTTAAGTCTCTGGTTACAATGAACTTTCATTGCACCATCTTGGGAATTTTCTGTAATTCTTGCATTTCCTGAATGTTCATTTCGGTCGTCTTATGAACTTTCTTCAAGTTGAACTTTGGAAGTTCCTCAACAGTTTCTTGGAATCTTTAAGTGATTTTGATAAAATTCTCAAACAGTTTGTTCCTGTAATTGTTGTTTTGGTTTTTGGTAACTTTCTTGAGATCTTTAAAAAAAGTATTTTTTATAATTTTCTTCACATTTACATTTACATTAAGTAGTTTGGACGATTTTCCCTAGATGTAAGCCACTAACATGTTTTTATGTTCAGATCTACCAGTCTGCTTTTTTTTACTTTGAACTGTTGACTGACAACCGTATCTAAAATGATTCAATTTTGTTGAGCTCTGAAAATTATTTTGATAATTTAATAATTTCTTTTTTATAGTTTCAGGAATTTTTCAGGAAATCTTACCAAAATGTTCCACATGTACAGACATTGAAAGGTATCTCCCCCTGAAAAAAATATTAGTCATCTAAATTACAACTAATAATGTTCTTCTTCATGATCTATTCAGATTAAAGGTAGCATACCGATAACTCTGGAAGCAAATTATTGAGGAAAAAAAATGTATTGAACAAATTTTAAACAACTTTGGAAATTTTTGAGGTGACACTTGCCATACAATATTTCTCACCACATTATATTTTCTCGTGTCAATAACTTGTAAACTACAAAATGCACATAGTTTAGAATGGATATAAATGTTTGCTCAAGAAGTGCAAGCATAACCTTCTCTTTACAGGTCTGTGTAACTTTTGAATATTAGCGCCGATACACAGTGGCTCAGAATGCGACTTTAGCTGGAGAAAATTGTCTTCTACAGAGTTGTTTCTAATAACAAGGGGCATCTTTTGATGTGAATATAAACTAGGGTGGTCCTAATTTTCACAGAAATCAAAAATCTATTTTTTTTATTAGCAGAAATAAAGGCATACATTTTCCGGAAAAGTTGCAGATTAAATAATTTTCAGCAATTTTGATTAAATAAAATTTTCTGTACCTTTTGAAATAACCGAATAAGAGCAATTATTCCTACGTAGCTTAAGGTGCCCCTATAGAAATCAGTTTTTTTGCTGTAATTTTTTAATTTCAAATTTTTCAGTAAAGTTGTCTTCTAATTTATTTTAGAACAATAAAAGTTACAACTTTTGGTTTCATGAAATCATCTTTATCGTATGTCAAACAAAAGTTAGTATGGTTGTTGTGAACGAAATAGGGCTTTTTCTAATGTTGGTTTCTCTAGTTGGAGCAAACCAAAATAATATTTCTCAACAGCATTTGTAAGGATTTTTATTATTGCAAATCATATCTGTAAACTTGAGATAGTTTTTTTATCGAATAAAACACATTTGAAAAGGGCATTATCTAATAAGAAAACTGTTGATTACTAACTGTTGATTGAGCTAACGGCAAGAGATATCCGCAAGATTGATAAGTCATAAAATATATCTTTTCAAGTTATAAAAAACCATCTGCAGACAACATTGTTGGCAAATTTCAAATCAAAAAGTAAGAACAAAAAACTGTTACTTTTTTGTTAAGACAGTTTTCCCATTTTGGACCACTGTGCATTGAGTCATGCACTTTAACGTTTCATCCGTTGAACGAGTTAAACTTTTTTGAGCACGAAACGCTTTTGCTTCATATTGACATTAGTAATCAATCCTCCCTTAGCGCAGTCGATGAAAGCGAGGCATCAAAGTTACACCATGCTGGAGATGGCTGGGTTCGATTCCTGGTCTGGTCTAGAAATTTTTCGTTAAGGAAAACTTCTCGACACCATGGAAGAGCATTTAGAACACTAAGTTGAGAGCAATAAATTAGTGAATTGTGAAACAATAAGCTTGAAATGTTAGAGAAATTTTATTTTTCTTAGTTAAACTATTAATGGACCTGTTTTCAATCATACAAATACCGTTAAGGTACCTTGGTGTTATATATAGGCACGAACTTGGTTTCAAATCGA
>JASCZW010000797.1:0-34390 GCA_034211315.2 Aedes japonicus | reverse complement strand
TTGCCAGGAACTGCTGGCAGGGCCATAAATCAGAAAACTGGTTTCGTTGGAAGTGCCGCTGCCATCCACAATAACGACCAACAGGACCGTCGACGTTTCGACAGCATCTCCGAGTAGGTATATCCTCCGACCGAGCATAACAACCCGCCGTCGTCGGTGAAAGGGCGCCGCGCCGCCGATTCAGTATTATTGTTGAACGCGGTAGCGCGAAAAACTTGTTTCCACTGTTGTTGGTCTTCGTCGTCGTCGTCTTCGTTGGAGGCGGCGGCGAAGAGTCGTAATCAGCGAGACGAATCCGGGTAATGTTGCTGGACAGAATGGAACATACAGAAGAAACGAATGTGCAGCATAAGATGATAGCCTGTGGTTTTGGTCCTGTCGTGCAGGAATAGGGGATCGTGGGGTTTAGAATGATTTGTGGCACTGGACTTGTGATCGTACGAAATTGGTTCGGATTACGAAATTATGACCAAGAATACATTCATATGTCAAGTTTAGTAATCATGATTGGAAGAAGTTGCTTGCCGAGCTCCCTAATTTCTACACCACCAAAATCGGACGACTACGATGGGCTATGCACGTCGTGAGGATGTCGAACGACAGATTGGCGAATATGGTTCTCGAAAACTACTTACCAAGTGAAAAATTACCTAAGGGACCTTCCGTGAACCTACTAAGGCTGGAGTGAGTGAAGATATGTTCAGGTGACTTCTGTATACAGCAGAAAACACTCCAAGCTTGACTGATGAAGTGAGTTAGTAATCATTTGTGATTTTAAGTGATCATTATTTTTAAAAGCACGAATGCTTTGTCTCGCTTTTGATTGAGTTGCGCTTAGAGCATCTCCACCGTTGGTTTAGATTTTCTACTAAAACTTTAAATCGATCAGGTTTTCGATGGTTCAGTGCACCGAGTGTCTGCTCAGTTTCGAATGTTGGGGGTTCTATTCCAAATCCATCCTCTCCTTCCTACCAACACAAACAATCCAACCTTCCGTCGAAGTTATGAGGAGTCGTAGAGTTCCTGCATCTTTCTTAACACGTGGACGTAGGTACCTCTCTGAGGTAGAGATATTTAAATTCAAATTTAAAATTCGTAATACTTCAATCGTTAGCCATCAGATTCTGGTGCGGTTTTTTGCAGTTTAGATCACAAAATTATCATAGTTTGTGAATCTACACTGGTTATTTCGAAAATATCCGTAGTTTCCGGATTCAAGGTGGAGTACCTGTCCAGCGACGGTGGACAACATATTTTGATTTTCAGATGCGAAACATGACATGCGGCACATCAAACTTCATGATTTAGCAAAAACTAGGTCATCAGAAGACGTTATGAAGATTTCTGACCATACTGGCCACTAAACGAGGCCCTGAGGCATCGGAGTTCCTCCGGCAAAGTGGCCATATTCAAATGTTTTCCAAAACCTGGATTGTGACACATCAAACTGTATGATTTTACAAAACTAGGGCTGAAGGGAGGACATTCTGAGTTGTCTGACCATACTGGGCATTTAGGAGGTCCTGCGGGATCGAACTTCCTCTCCGGGAAAGTAGCCACATTACTGTTTTCAAAAGCTGCTTGCGACACATCAAACTTCATGATTTTACAAAAATAGGTCTTCAGAGAACATTCTGAATTTGCTTGACCGTACTGACCACTTGGGGAGGTACTGAGGGATCCAACTTCCTCCGGAAAAGTGGCCATATTCAAATATTTTCCAAAACCTGCTTGCGACATACCAAACTTCATGATTTTACAAAAATAAGTCTTCGGATGACATTTTGAATTTGTCTGACCATACCACTTAGGGAGGTCCTGAGGGATCTAATTTCTTCCGTGAAAGTGGCCATATTCAAATCTTTTCCAAAACCTGGTATGCGACGCATCAAACTTCAAGATTCGAGTTCTCGATCATCGCTTACAGCGATATAAACAGTGATTAATATCAAAATACTGCTCCTATCGATGGATATATAGCTTGAACCACCAACGAATTTGTGCGAATGGTTAATGCTAACGCTATTGCTAAAATTTCAAACCGAAAACTACTTGTACTGAGATTTCAACACTTACCAGGATTTGTTGTTTAGCCAAATGGTGACCATGGGGTATTTACTGTGGCTTCCATTTATTTGTGCAGATATAACGGAATAGCGTCACAAAGACGTCAAATCGAAAACTGTTCTTTTCGGAATGTGCAAAGGCTGTCGTGATATCAAGGGAAATATCCGTTTTAAAGACATTAATATCAATTAGACGTCTCGTGATCAAAAGGCAACCTGTTTAACGAGTTTAACCTTCAGAAAGGCTGATTGATTCGTTTTGCAACCATACCATAGCCCAGTAGAATCCGCAAAGTTACTGAAACTTTATAAAATGTTAAAAAAGATTTTTTTTTATCGAAAAGTAATACTTGGTGAGTTCATTCCAATAATATATTTTCAAGCTCATTTCGATCCACATCTACTGTGGTTTCGTGAACAATTGTGATTTTTTCTATCTCTGCTGTACTGAAGTTAAACAACGACTAGGAAAACGTGCACGAATATCAGATTCCACCATCACTTCATCTGTTAGCTTCAAAAGTTAGTGAAAACATGACAGTGCATCGTTTGAGTTACGGAAGCTTTTCATTATAGACTCCTGGTTCCCCGTAAATGTAGATTTAAAAGAGCAAAATATCTTTCTCTTTTGACTTTGGACTATGTCTTTGTTTTCTGGGGTACAGTTAACAAAAATCGAACTGCGACCGTCACGAAAAGTAGTCAGGTTTTAGGCGTAAATATCCCGGTCGTTTCTCGAAAGATTTTCAAAATTTCTGCACCAATCGATCGGACATTTTTCTACGCTTGGATTCCAATATTGAAGGCTATTGATTTTTAACCTTCACCTTCTTTAGGTGTCGGGGTAAAAATTACACGGAATGAATTTTAAAAATGCTCTAACTTTCTTAAATAAGCATCTAGACGATCTAATTTTCTTGACTTTTCGTAAATCATAGAAAACTACGTTTCTACATTGAACCCTAATTTTTTGACACTTCTGAAGGGCTGTTAAAAAAAAGTTACGAATAAGGTGTTTCAGATCATATTGATCCGGATTTCAAACTCACACATATGACCAAATTTTAAAGACTTTCAGTAAACATGCTCATTAGAGTCCCAATTTCCAGTTTCTGGAGAGTACTGCCCTTTTTGACCTGGTTAACTATAAGGAATCTTTGCCGAAAGAGGGCATGTTTTACCACGAGTCGGCGATAGTCGGCAAATTTTCAGCAGAACATGCTCAAAACTTCATGATTATTCATGAATAGTTTACTTCTAGCCTTGAATGGACCAATGACCATGTTGACCATCCCGGGATAATCCGGATGCCCCAGGGGAACCCAATAGGAATTTTCGACGGCTCAAACTTTATATTTTATAATTAGTCTACTTCGAGCCTTGAAATGGCCCAATCGATATATTGGCAATTCCGGGACAATCCGGATCCCCCGAGGAACCTTTTAGGAGGGGACAAATACAGATTTTCATGCCTTTTGACGGCTGAAACTTCGTGATTTTTGTTGAGTAGTCTAGTTCTAGCCTTGAAATGGATCAATGACCATATTGGCCATTCTGGAACAACCCGGATGCCCTGGAATAACGCTTTAGTAGGGGACAAAAATGAATTTTCGCCGAAACATGTCTTTCGATGGCTCAATCTTCATGATTTTCATGAACAGTTCACAATAGCCTTGAAATGGACCAATGACCATATGCGCTATTCCGCGACAATCCGAAAATTACGGGGGAACCCTCAAGAGGAAACAAATGCGGATTTTCATTGAAACATGCCTTTCGACGTTTGATATTTCATTATTATTTAAAGGTAGTCTACTTCTAAGTATAGATTTTCACCGAAACATGCTTTTCGACGGCTCATACTTCATGATTTTTCTATATATAGATTACTTCTTGTCTTGAAATGGACCAACCAATATATTGGCCATTCCTGGACAATCTGGATGCCCCGAGGGAACCGTTTATGAGGACACAAATACATATTTTTTCCAAAACTTTGGTTTTTGTTGAGTACTCTACATATTAGCTATTCTGAGACAACCCGGATGCCATCGGGAAACCATTCAGGAGGGGATAAATACATTCAGAACCAATTAGTGGTATACGTTCAGCCTTGAAATGAACCAATGATATTCGCCATTCTGGGGCAATTCAGAAGGCCCGATGGGCCTTTTTTGCCTTTCGACGGCTAAAACTTCATGAGTTTTTGTAAACAATCTACTTCTAGTCATTAAATGGACGAAAGACCATGTTGACCATTCCGGGACAACCTGGATACCTGGATAATTTCGGTAACCAGGTCAGTGATCAAGTTGGTTAGCTTCCAGAATCTGTAAAACGAATTCAATTGACATAGCTTTCTTTATTAACTATGTTTACTCATTTATAAGCACGCGTTGGGATGTTTAAGAATATTTCAATGTGATAAGAGAACAACAATATAAATCAACCAAATCTACCAGTAATCAGCCCTAGGTACCACGAGATTCTCATCTAGGCCTATTACTGTTAATGCTATACCGCTGAATTTTAATCATCTGATTGAACCCATATAGGGTGCGGGAGCAATTCTCGTCACCAATCGCTATTACTCAACCGTACAAGAACCAAACAACTGCAAACTCTGTTCATTACTAGTTTCACATAGACACTAGTCATGTAAAAAACTCAAATCATTCGGTATTAAAGGCTGAGCAATTGGCAACGAGAAATTAGTCCGCATCCTATTCAGCAGCAAATATACACTCATATTTATATTTACACTCATCACATATTTACACTTTACAGTACATTTTTCTACTACGACATTTTTTGTAACAATTTAACAATATTCCTCCCATTTCACTCATATGGTTTACTCTCAAAGAGGTTCCCCGGGGCATCTGGATTGTCCCGGAATGGTTATTGACCCATTTGAAGGCCAGAAGTAGACTATTCATGAAGCTTGAGCTGTCGAAAAGCATGATCCGATGAAAATTTGTATCTGTCGCCGCCTCACGGATTGGGACAATACATACCCTCTTCCGGCACAGATTCCTTGTGGCCAATCTGGTCAAAAAGGGGACTACTCACCAGAAACTAAAAATTTCGACTGTAATGTAATGCATTTTTACTGCAAAGTCTTTAAACTTTGGTTTTACATAGTTCCCACAATGTGAGTTTTAAATCCGGGTCAATATGACCCGAAACACCTTATTCGTCACAAAATGTTAACACCCAAGGAAGGTTAACTAAAGGGTGTTCTGAACAAAATTTGGTCAAATAGTTATGTGTTTGAGTCGATCAAAGTTTTTATTTACAAGTCAAATTCTTTTTCTTTTTCAAGCTCAGTTAATACAGCATACAGGAGAAATATTCAGCTAAGCTTCCTTTTTACCGACTGTGAATTGCCGGGTCTTTCGTTTAACACCTGCCATAAGATTTTGTGCAATCTCCTTGTCCACTCATTCGCCACAGAACACCAGTTTGTCGCTCACAACAGCTTTTTGAGTCTTCTTAACGTTCCGCTTGACGATGGCCCAATATTGTTCGATTGGGCGGAGCTCTGGCGTGCTGTGAGAGTTGAGAACCACTTGAACGTTGTTTGCAGCATACCAATCCATGGCCTTTTTTTCGTAATGACAAGATCCCAAATCCGGCCAAAATAGAACGGAACAATTGTGTCGCTTCAGGCAAGGCAGTAGACGTGTCTGTAGGCAATCGCTCAGATAAATTTCCTGGTTGACGGTCCGGTCGCAATGTAAACGTTGCTCTTTAAGCCACAGGTACAGATGGCCTGCCACACCAGATATTTCTTCGCGAATTTTGACAGTTTAATCCACTTGAAAATATCTGCCACCTTTCCTCGTCCGGTTGCCGTATAAAATTCCTGTCCAGGAAACTGTTGGAAGTTCTGCGTCTTGACGTTGGATTCCAATCGTTTCAGCATCGTCGGGTACAACTTTCGCGATCGTGCTTTGGCCGACGTGTTTTGTTTATCGTCGCGATTTGGAGTCACCACTTTCTTGTAAGTCGACAGTCCAGCTCGTTTTTTAGCTCTACTCACGGTTGAAGGCGCCACTTCCGGCTTCTTTGCGACATCTTGGACGGCGAGATTGGGGTTCCACTCGAAACAGCGGGCAACTCTTTTTGCCGTCGCTGTGGCCTCCGGCTTTCGATTTCCCCTCGATCCAGCTTTCCTGGCGGTCGACAAATGTTCACCGTATACTTTGAATATGTTGGTTTAGTCTCATTCAACAATTTCGCCAACTTGGCGTGAGAGTAGTTTGGATTTTCGCCATGCACATGTAAAATTTGGATGCATTGCTTCTCTTCCTTCGAGGACATTTTAAAATTGAAGTGCTAATCTCAAAATCAATATAGAGGAAGGATTCTACACGCACACATCTTCAAAATGAGGGGTGAGCAACATTTTTTAATGCACGATGAAGATCTTTAGATGTGTGTAGTTAGAGGCTAAATGTCTTGCAAATCCCTAGAAAGTAGCTAAATTCACGTTGTTGTAACAACCCTACTGATTCCTGGATCTCCTACATACCACAGCAAAGTCTTGTTAAAAATCTTCTAGATATTTTCAAAAGCTCTATAGTGTGCTTTGAAATCTCTCATTTACTCCAACGATTCTGTTGTTTTATAACTCAATTTTATCATCAACTCATAAGTCAGAGCTAGATCTCCAGCAAAAGCCACAGTCCCCTATACCCAATGTTGATAAACATAATTTTCGCAAAACAAAAAAATGAGAACCTAAACCGGCTCTTGTCAGGGTAGACCACAGCATTGCAAACTTACACGATTGGATCACAGATCCCAGAACTCGCTCGCTGCATTCGCTGCCCCATTTCAAGTGTGTTGGTGAGTCGTGATCGTCGAAGGACTGAATTCGATCAGCCTGCCCAGCAGCACACACACACAAAAAACCGCTTCGCACAAAACAGAAGAGAACTCTGCGGCGAGGTTATTGACACAGGCGGAATTCTTTTGGGGAGAGACATGCGTCTCCTACCCGCGTTCCGAAACCTTCGGCCGGCCGATCTTCTCCAGTACAATTGTGTATGCGCGATCGCGAGTGGGCTATTCCAATCATCGTTCCACTACGGGGCATACATAAATACCGCATAGGCCCTATGGCAGAAACGCGGTGAAAATAATAACAAAACCCCTAAAAGGGAAGGAGACCCCGGCGAAGCATAATAAAATCCCTTGCCTGAGGAAGAGCCGGACCGAAGAAGGGAAACAAAAACATAAAAAGTTGTCAGCGAGACTGGATCGCGGTTTCTTTTTGTTTATGTATTCGGAGTTTCTTGGACTTGGGCTGAACATCGTTGAATGGAGATTGCTCCGTAATATGGGTTGTGTGATGTTGCGAAATGTAATTTAATGGGCTTGCTCGAAAGTATCCAGTTTTACCAAAGTAAATCACGAGTAATATTGAACAATGACCATTGAAAACCGAGCCTATATCAGAAGCTATTCGAGCCCAAAAAAGGATCCATTATGCAATTGCATTGTCACGGTTTGCAGCTTCTTTCTCCTTCTCTTGTTCGAGCTTCCCACAATGAATGAGACGAAATTGAACAGTTGAAAAGTGACCACCACTTGCGAGCTGGTTTCAGACAAAAAAAAAAAAGAACCTCGACCGATCGGTGTCAATTTTCAAACTGAACGAACACAACAGAAAAAGGACACTTCCCGTCAAGCTCGAAGTCACACTCGAGGGCTAATGAATGGACAATCTGTAAATGCCTGTAAATGGTCCGAGTCCTGGGGCTTTCAATTACTTTCAAGTATAGTTGTTGCATTTTTTGTCACTTTTTTTTTGGCGAAACACGTGTGATGTAAACAAATTTTTCTCCTGGCGTGGGAATCGACCGGAAGGTGTCTCTCAAGTGGGTGTCTCGCCACGGGACGTCCCTACCAGGCACCAGCGATAGAATACTCGGAATACATTGGAACCATTATCTATCGGTCGAGATCGGTTGAGAAGCGGCAGGACATTACCTTAAATTGAAAAATGACTCAGGACTTAATGGGTCCTTTTAATGATCATTTCTCTTTATCGATGGTTCCCTCTTCTCGGCTCGTCGTGGAATGCAGTCGGGTTGATACTTGTTGCCACACTTGTCCCAAGTGTGTCCTGGATCCACGGAGACGGAGATTTGTTTTGTTATGTCCTTTCTATGACTTCTTCACGCTTGGTTCGCGCCGTTCCACCGAGGATCCACTGCCGGAAACATTTGTTCGAGTTGATGCCAGCGTTCAGTGATGTCATGGAAATTCTCAAAATATATTTTTCACGGTGCCATGATTATGTAATCGAACACTCCTGAGAATTCAACTGACAGTCGACATGAAAACAGGCACCAGAAAACATGACTCAATCCTTTGACCTGTTTTTTTTGTTTCCTTCTTTTATGAATCCAAATTCAAACGACGATCAGCGTCAAAAACATGAATACCAACAAGTGTGACACTCATACACGGTGTATTGCGAGGATTGGAAAATTAGATTGATCGATTTTGGAACGGAAAGAATGGAAGCCAGTGAAGTGTTGCTGCGCGAGGGGTTTCGAAAATTGATGATTAATTTCGGTTGGATGAGTTTTCGAATCGAATCAAAGCTAGGATTTCGGATTGTTCTGAATTTTCTTTGGAAAAAACAAGCCTGATCAAAACTATGATAAGACTAATAAGTTGAAAGGATCTTCGAAGGACCTAGTCTTAAATTAGATAAGAACAAGTTAAAGGACTTAGCGAGCTCTAATTTGAAATAAATTTCAGTTCATTGAACATGTATTCAGTTGCCTAAAAAACTTTTGGATCTCTTCAAAATGATGAACGAATTCTTACACAATCAGAACGGGTTTAAATTTGCGAAAAATATATATAATATAATATAATAAGCCTACTGTAGTCTGTATGTACCCGAGCAGCTCACTTTAGTCAAAGAAGTTGCAGCAACTTAGTCAACGACTGAACTAAGTTATAAAACAGTTATTTCAAACGAATAAACAGTTCGAGGTATGTGTCTTTAGAACGGAAGGCTTAAATTTTTAATGAACATCCTTGACATATTCTCTGACAGAGCGAAAAAATCACAAATCTATAGCAAAAAAAAAATGTGGATAAAAATCAGCTAGAACATATTTTTTTCATCGGAATGGTCTCACCAAATTTCACATTTCTATAATGTGTATCTTCTATTCCAAATTCAAATATGTTACATTCGAAAATGTTTAGCTTTCTTAGGTTATAATTGCTCTTTTGGTCAATGCGTTCACTTGAAACAGCAGAGGAAATCGGAACACGAAAAATGACAGAGTAACTCAAAAACCCAAATAAACCATGTTCCTAATCATTCCCGATAAAAAAAGGATAATCCTTCAAAATCGCTAGTATACCAAGAGCAATCGGTCCATTTCTATGAGTCGTAATATTAAACTATTCTGTTTAAATCACACACAACAGCTCCGTAATACAAAATCGATTATTAACCTCAAATAATGAACATTAAAATGCCTTCCACATTAGTACAAATTTTCTGGTACACCGTGACTTTGTGGACCATTCTAAGATTTTACTGTAAGATTAACTTATGAGCATGAGCATGATTGGCCGCCCGAGGTGGCTACTCCGTTTTCGCCAGATCACCTGTTATTACACAGAGAACCAACATCCTCAACATCCTCAATGTGTAATAACTGGTGCTTCCAAACTAAGGCAATACCGGCGCCGACCCCACCCGATTGTTGGTCACGTAGGGAATGGGAAGGAACGTATTGACATGATACTCGCTTTCAAGAAAGCTGAGAAATCCTCTACACTTCCACGAGAAATCACTGGGATGTTGAATAACAGGATTTGGGTGGCAGCAGGGGTCGTTTTGGTAAACGAAAGCTTTCCAGTGAAATATTTGAATATTGCCACCAATTTCCGATATGAACCGTTTTATACCAGTAAGGATGCTATTGGGCCTACTCAAAAAGTGTGATGGTGGTTTTTCATAGGGAAAACAACGTAATTTTTAATAATGTTGGAAAATTTATTTGGAGCGATTCAAACCAACCGTAATGATGCTGTTGGGGCCATAAAAAAATCACGTAATGAGATAGTGATTTACTTATGACTATGTTGACAGACAGAGTATGGCGAACGAATAATAAGGATCACGATTATTTATGATCCCCATCACCGGCCCACCACATCTCATCGGGAAGCAACTTCTTTTTTGCTTTTCTTGCTCACTAGACCACTTGTGCCACCGAACAATAGGTAACCAAACAAATGGAAAACGGGATATGCCCGGAAGCAAAATATTGCACAACAAAGCATCGACACAACCGTTCACAGCCGTAAACTTTCACTTTGTACATCTAAATTCTACTAACTATTTAACAACTGGAATTGATATCTGCAACAAGCAAGTTGAACGTCCTAATGAGCAATCTACACTGAAAACTATGATTGAAAGGTTTTGTAAAATAAGCGTGTCGAGATGCACCCTGTGCCGTCTGGCAACTTTATGCTTCCATTGAAGTCCAAGCTGCTTCAATAATTCAATACAGACGTCTTCCGAACTTGGAAGATCGTCAGGTAATTGGTGTGTTATCACCTGGTACCTCATAGCGAGATGCTTAGAAGCGGACCGGAACGATTTGATGAGCTACCTCCCCTTTACTGTACGGTTTACTTATTTAAAAAAACTCGTGAAACAGGTTGAACTTTGGATGAGACGCTCCTGCTAGCCGCACAAATAGTCTAATCCAAGCTGTTTACTCCCAAATACAAAGCAGCATGCGTCCTCGTAAAAAACAAATATCGTCTGAAGATTGTACTCGTAAAATTCGTCACAATCTGTCGAGTGGTTATCGAGATTGCTTCCCGTGTGGTATCATCGTTCATGGAGACCCAGACGACCCAGCGGCGAGCTGGCAGCGGAAGAAAAGCTAAGACGACCGACTCCGTGGAATGCATGGAAGGCGAGGGATTACTTCAAACCATTCAAATCGGGACGTGGCCAGAAGGTCAATTATTCCGTCTGGTTCGTCTAGCAGACAATGCAGCGGGCCGGAGTCCATGTTTTCTAGAGTTAGGAAGGCGCATAATCGAACCGACAAACATAATACGGTGACAGAATCCCGTGCCAGGAAGTTGTACCGCGATAGTTGGTACAGCCGAAATGCATAGTAATGGACGACGAGTCGTATATTAAAGCGGACGCCAAGTAGATCCCTGGCCTTGAGGTTCTCGTCGACAAGTCCCACCTGAATGCTTCGAAGAAGTTCCATAAGAAGGAGGTCGACAAACTTGCCAAGAATTACTTGGTGTGGCAGGCGATCTGTGGGTGCGGCAAATTCAGCAAGCCATACATAACTACCAGCACCATCAACGGCCAAATATATAAACAAGAATGCCTGCAGGAGCGCCTGCTGCCCATCATCCGGTCAGACGAAGGTGATATTTTGTTTTGGTCAGAAGAAAGATTAGTGTTTTCCATTTAATTCCAACTACCTTTATTGCTTTTCTTGACAGATACGCGTATTTCATCTACAATGTGCAGACTTCTAATACTAATCTCTCTTCTTATTTCTAGTTACAGATATTCCACTAAACAGCTCACAATTTCTAGGATTGAACACATGGTTCACCGATTTCAATCTTCGATGCCTTTTTCATTCCTTTCAGTACACCTTGTCGTATCCAGTCCATGTTGACTAACGTGACATCGATGCCACAGCTTCCCAGTTTCCGCATCAGATGCGTTTGCACAATGGTCCTCAGCAAACAGCTCTATCTCGAACAAGTTTCCTCTGAGATGACCAGTCGCCAGAACTTTTCCATTCTTATTCAATAATGCCGTATCTCTAGAAAACATAACGTCGAGATTCCGTCATTTTCTTAACCGAAATAATATTTTCTCGCAGGTCCGGTACTAGTAAAACGTTCTTTACATTGAACTACACACCTCTATTGCTAACAGCGTCAATCTCTCGTATCTTCTCAGCTACCACAGCCTGGCCGCAACTTTGATCTCAACTCGATCGTCCAGCTTGCGTTCAACATCTGCCATGAAACTGACCGAGCTCTTCTTTACAGAATTGATTTCTGGTTTGTTCTAGTACCGACAATCTTTCTTGAAGTGTCCCCGTCTACCGTATCCATGGTACTTTTCGTTGAACTTTTGCTGTTTCTTTTGCTTATGCCCTGTAAACGCTGCTGGCTTGGCTTCCTCGAACTCTTCTTGACGATTCATTCCGCTTTGACTCTTCTGCTAAAAGTCTCTGCTTAACGAAATCCAACGTTAACTCCTTCTCGGTGACGTTTTGAAGAGCCGTCACAAGGAAGAGTTGCGACACCAGATCTGCCTTGACCAGGGTAGCACCAGCCGCCTAGAAAGTGGGTTCTCAATTTGGTTCCGCTTTTCATGGGTAGGCGCCAGTTACTTCCGGGTGAGAGCCTGACTGGCAACCGACTTCTTGGCGTACGTTTCTTCCAAACTTCTCCAGATTAGCTTCATCGTTGTCTTCTCCGGACGACTTCTGGGCAGTCGTCAGCGAGGCAGGCTTACCAACAGCGCTTTTCCATTGCGGTGCTTTTCCAAAAATTTGGTTCTCTCAGCTACTGCTTCCGGCACATCTTCCGTTAGCACTTTCGAGACACGCTCAAGCTTGACACGGTAGCTCCAGTTTTCATATGCCTCCATTTCCACGAAATTGTGGTATTCCGCGAGTGAGGTCGTTTTGCGTTTTGCACATAACCTTTCGAGGGTCTCAGGCGGCTTCAAAGAAGACTCAAAACCGTGAAATAACGAAGTAACAAACTAGGTTTAATGAGTACGTCTTAACTGGTTAAAGTTGTAGTTGGGAATAATATGTTGCTATGTGTAGTAACCGACTGTAGAGCAGGGCGATTGCGACTATGTTAACAGTTACAACATCCGAGGATATGAACATCAAGGTTAAAAAATGTTCCCAAGACAAGATGCGTTCAGTGACTTTAGTTCGGAGTTTGAACTAGGCTCTTTCTCTCAATGATCTTGCTTTTGAATTAAAAAAAGTAATATGATTGATTTAGCTCGACCTTATATGAAAACACGTCAATTTAGAGGAGACATGACGGCTGATTTGTGTAGTTCTTCAAGTGCACCGTCAATTTTTAAATCCACTAGACGCCATTATATTAAGAGAACGATTTTAATTTCTGACTTGGTTTCGATATTCACGTAACTGATATAAGAACAGGACCTTTTGAGAATGTCCCAAGACTAAAGAAAAGTATCAAAGTAAGTTTTGATAACTTCCGAAGGCGTCACAGGAATTCTCGAGCAAATCTAGGTTGCTCATAAGACAAGTCCTTGAACCGTTGAAGGCATGTTTAGATATTTCCAAAATTTAGAAATGTTTCGATTGCTTTAAAGTAAATCCATAAAACATTCAAGACACTTTGAGCTTGTAAAACTTTCAAGATCACACTAAAGGCAAGTTTAAAATTTTCAAACATTTTCCAATATTTGTAAGTTGTAAATAAACTTAAAAAGATTTCAAAAATACATAACCCAGAGGAGCCAAGTACGAGTCCGTCAACGGTACTCGGCTTTAGAAAGGAAATAAAACGCTGCTGCCCACGGGACAAGCGAGCGTGAAGAGAACTCCCCTGGCCGACGAAGGGGAGAAAGCCGCAAACACTGGCGATATTCACCTCCTCGACGATATCTCATGACGCCTAAGTGGAGCAAGGATGAATCCGAAGACTCCTGTGAAGGATGCGACTGGGCAGTTACTTACCCACCCTACTGACCAATTGAACGTTGGTTTTAGCATTTCGAATAACTTCTGCAAGTTACGTCATTCAACCGACCACCAACATCTCGGCATGATCGACCCACAGATGCGGCGCATTACTTGCGTCAACTCCGCTGCCCAATCATTGCAGGAGATCGAAGCAGCTATCCGAAGTATGAAACCTAATTACGCTCCCAAAGCTGTCCCCATCCGATCCGCATGAATGTTGCATCAATTAAGGAGTGTATCGAAAATAAGCTATCCACAAACTTTCTTTCAAATTAAGGGGCGATACGGTCAAAATTTGGTCAATATCAACTTGACGTATTTCTTTCAATTTTGCATTTAAAAAACCTGAACACCCCTCATTTTGAAGGTGTGTGTGTGAGAATGTTGCTCCTATTTTGATTTTGGAATTCACTCTTCAGTTGTCAAAATGCCGTCCAAGCAAGAAGAGCAGCGTATCAAAATTTTTGCTCGCGCATCGCGAAAATCCGAGCTACTCGCACGCAAAGTTGGCAAAATCGCTAAAGTTGCCAAATCAACCGTTACAAATGTAATTAAGTGTTTGGGGAACGTTTGTCGACAACCAGGAAGTCTGGATCGGGAAATCGAAAACCGGAAGCCGCTGAGACGACAAAGAGGGTTGCCCGGTAGTTTCAAGCGAAACCTAACCTATCTCTCCGAGATGCCGCAAATAAGCTGGGTGTATCGTCTACAACCGTCCATCGAGCCAAAAACGAGCCGGACTATCGACTTACAAGAAGGTAGTGACTCCAAATCGCGATGATAAACACAAATACGACGGCCAAAGCGCGATCCCGGAGGCTGTACACGACGATGCTGACGAAGTTTGACTGCGTGGTAATGGACGACGGAAACCTACGTAAAAGCCGACTACAAGCGGCTCCCGGGACAGGAGTTTTATACGGCAAAGAAAAGGGAAAGGTAGCAGATATTTTCAAGCACACGAAACTGTCAAAGTTCGCAAAGAAATATCTGGTTTGGCAGCTCATCTGTACCTGTGGCTTGAACAGCAGCATTTTCATAGCTTCCGGGACTGTCAACCAAGAAATTTACGTGAAAGAGTGTTTGAATAAACGTCTGCTGCCTTTCCTGAAGAAACACGGTTGTTCCGTACTGTTTTGGCCGAATTTGGCATCTTGCCATTACGGTAAAAATGCCATGGAGTGGTACGCCGCCAACAACGTGCAGGTGGTTCCCAAGGACAAGAACCCTCCCAACACGCCAGAGCTCCGGCCTATTGAGAAATACTGGGCTATTGTCAAGCGGAACCTAAAGAAGACCAAAAAAACTGCTAAGGACGAGCAGCAGTTCAAGGCAAACTGGCTTTCTGCGGCGAAGAAGGTGGACAAGGTGGCTGTACAAAATCTGATGGCAGGGGTCAAGCGTAAGGCCCGGCAATTCGGATTTGGAAAAGCGGAAGCCTAACTGAATATTTTTCCTGAATTTTATACTAATTGAACTTGAAAAAGAAATTTAATTTGATTTTTTAAATAAACGATTTCACCGATTTACACGCGTTTTTCCTTGACCACATTTTGACCGTATCACCCTTTATGTTGAAAACCGATATTTTATTCATACAAAAAATTGATCCTTTATTGAACGAGGTAAAACTTGAGCATAATGAAGACCGGATGAAATTTAAGTTATTCCTTCACGAATTTTCGAACTTTGGATCGAATGCTCTTCATCAAGTTCCGGACAAGTGTTGCATCGCATTTTTTGGACGCTTGAGCTAAATTTTTTGAACTCCTGCATGTTCCCAGCTGCCTTACCAGTCTTCTTGAAGACCCTCTTCACGATTGCCCAGTAACGTTCGATGGGTCGAAGCTGAGGCAATTTGGTGAATTGATATTTTTCTCAACGAAATCTGTACCCTTTTCCGCAAGCCAATTGAGAGTGGTTTTGGCATAGTGAGCCGACGCTAAATCCGGCCAAAACAGTGGAGGTGTACTATGCTCCTTATATAAAGGCAACAATCTCTTCTGGAGACACTCAGATCGATAGATTTCCGCATTTATAGTTCCGGTAGTGTAAAAAATGGTTGACTTCAAACCACAGGAAAATATTGCTTGCCATACCAGTACCTTTCGACCGAATTTCTCCACTTGAATCGACCTGTCCGCATCGCTCACATCCTCCCCAACGACGGCAGTAAAGTATTGTGGACCTGGAAGGGTTTTTGAGTCCTCCTTTACATAGGTCTCATCGTCCATTAAAACGCATGCATCTGGACGCTGCAAAAGACGCGAATACAATTTCCGGGCCCTTGTTGCTGCTCGCTTCATCTGTTCTGCACTTTGTTTCGAGATTTTCTGCTGCTTGTAGGTCTTCAGGTGGTTTCGCCTCTTGATACGCTGGATCATTCCGACACTCGTTCCTGTTTTTTTGTCCAAATCACGTATTGACATTGATTTGTTCTTTATGATTAGAGATACCACTTTCTGCTCCAGTTTCGGGTTGGAAGAACCGGGTTTTCTGCCACTTCCCGGTAACTCATCCAAAAAATAGTGTTCCCCAAACTTATTAATGATGGTTTTAACACTCGCATGATGAATTCCAAACCGCTTCGCCAATTTTCGCATAGTAATACCATTCTCACTTAGCCATGTGTCCAAAACCTTAATTTTCACTTCCTTTTCAATATGCGACATTTTGAAAACGCAGAATTTGAACCGCACAAACAAGTAAACAAAAGAAAGCTGACAGTCAAACGCACAGTATGCAGTGTTCAGAGCATAAAAAACCATCACAAATACATGCGTACAACGCAAATGCATATGGATGGCTTATATTCGATACACTCCATTAACTACGTTTGTCTTCACGAATTGTTAAAACACATCCCATGAATCTGAAATAAACAACTACGACGAAAATATAATGCGAAATTTATGTTTTTATTCATGTTTTGAGGTGTCCGGATTATGTCGGACTTAGTCTCAGTGAAAAATATCATCTAAATGAGGATGTAACACTGCGAAAAAAAAATGACTCATATCCAGAGACGCTAAATGTATTTGTTTGCTGCAGGACTGTCATTGATTGAATTAAAAAAAATGTCATGACATTTTTCCTGGTAACATTTCCATGATATTTTCCACCTCTGGCTCATCGCTCTTACAGAATTCAATAATAATACATAACAATATATTTCAACCAAAATCCATGTTATTTTAGTATATTTACCGGTGCAATTTATTCCTGATTATTGCCCACACTGTTGCTTATCCAATATTTAAGATTCATACATGAAATAGTTACAATTCCCTCTTGCCATAAGATTCCCCTTCCTGACTGGCTAATAAATTTTCCAACTGTTTCTATTTTCTCTCCGTAGCTGTCTAAATTACCAACGAAACAAAAATCCCTACAATCAACGTATAGGATTCCAACAGCAGAACAATAACAGAAACACACTTCGATCGCACAGGAACCCACCTAACCCAGAGTTCAGCGGAAGAGGCGACAAAGTCTGGCTCGGCTTGATACCGCAGCCTTTCTTCTCTTCACTCGCAACATGTAAATCACTTTTTTCCTTGTTTCCAATTTACATGTAATTTACAGCATTTCCTCTTCCTTTCGAACATTATTAGCAACACAGAAAGAGAGAAGAAAAAGAAATCGAACAAAAGTGTCGCGCACAGTCAAAAACGACGCCGTCGAGGTTCTGCACGATCTTAATTAAGAGCTATCTCACGCAGCATCCCGCCGCCCCGTGGGGTGCGCTGCCGGTTGGTTGGCTCTCGGAAATACAATAGGGCGGTTGTTATTTTATTATTTTTGTGAAGTTTTGTGTGGGATTTTTTTTCTTCTGGTGAATGGTGTTGTAGGTATATTCGAAAACGACAAGACGGGACGACATCAGTCGGAAGGGTTCAACAAAGGTTGACAGATCATCGTCGTTCCATTTGAGCTTTGAGCTAAGCCACCACAAGATCATGAGAGGTGAAAAAAAAAGTTTTCAGATTTCTTGAGAAAGATTACCCGCGCTCGGGGTTTTCGGGGTGGAAATAAATCAATCCGCGAGATGTTTTGAAGGGGGTACCACACGTTGCCTGTTGTAATTGAGAAGGAACGTTTTGTACAGATTTTTTTTTGCAATTATCATTCCCAGGAACAATGGAAGAAACACGACCCGGTGTTGTTGTATGAGATAACAGAATGCCTTTGTCAATCCGAGGTTTTGCGCATTAAGAATTGAGCCTGGAAATACAATGTAACAAAATGCCTTGGAACGAAAAAAAAAATTGACATGTCAGTTACGTTAATATCTACCGGCACTTTCAAATGTTTAACCCCGAGAAAAACGAATAAAAAAAACTGTTTACATAACCTTACATTCCGTTGTAATCGAAGAAGACCCGCAATAAAATTATTTCGGAAAATCATAAACTTTACGATTTTAAGCCGGGCACATACCACGAGCCTCCGATCCGAACGAGCATCTTATATGGCTTCAAAGATCCAAGATTTGAGCATAACAGAACGAAAAACCGGTTTCGTTCCTTTCTTCCTCGGATCGTAAAAAACCTCGGCACTGAATCAAGGCACGGCGCGGAGGCGTCGAATTTTTTTTTTTCAATTCCATACACCGTGTACCTACAAAAACCAATGTACACAAACACTAACCCCATCAACCATCGGCCGGCGGTAGTAAATAGGATAACAAATCTTTCTCCCCGTAGACAGCGTCGACGAATCCCCGAAACCTGTTTCTCGAAGCGCACACGTGTGTAGGTTGCGGCCCTTCCAATTCATCAGATTAGACAGGTTCTTACGCGCGGGACGACGGCGGGAACCTGTTTATTGGAAATCGGAATCCTTTCTCGTAATTACACGTATAACACATTATGCGCATTAGAGCATGGAGGAATCCTTACAACGAGTCAGCGATCGAAATTGATTTCTTTTCTCTCGGGTTTGTTGGAGGCCGCGGGGTTCGGGACGCGGATCACGGGATCTGGTGAAAGGGTTCATCTCTCGTCAGAACGGTTGTTAATTGCTTTGATTCCCACCGACTTCGGTTTTGGCGTTTTGAGGAGGAATTTTGAGATGTGAAAGGATGGGGAGAATATTGGATTTCAATTTAGATTTTGAACTCCTGCCGCGATGCGGAACAATATAATAGATTAGAATAAACGATTTACTCGTTGTGGATGTCGAACGCTACTTTGTTTGATAAAACTTGGATGAAATTAAGAGTTCAGGACTTTGAGCTCCGATGACGTGAAATACCGGGCTGAATTTTGGATTTTAGAACAAAAGAGAATCCTAGAAAATCTCATAACGAGATTCGGGAGAAGCTCAAGGTGGGATTCTGAAGAACACGAGGTGGGATTCTGGAGAATCTTAAGGTGGGATTCTGCAGAATCCCCAAATGGGATTCTGGATAATCCTAAGTTGGTATTCAAGAGAATTCGAGGAGTACTTCTGGAGAAACAGAAGCTGGATTCTGGAGAATCTCAAGGTGGGATCCTGGAGAATCCCAAGGTGGGATTCTGGAGATCCTAAGGTGGGAGTCTGGAGAATTCCAATATGGGTTTCTGGAGAATTCCAAGGTGGAAGTCTGGAGGAAATTCCAATGTGAGGATTCTGAGAAACGGCAGCAGGAAGCTGGAAATACAAGAATTCTTGATGGTATCTGAGGTGAAGGATTCTTGAAATCTCAGGTGGATTCTAAATTTTGAGAATCTATCCAGGAGGTCTGAGATCTCAAGATGGAATTCTTGAGAAATTCAAGGTGATATTCTGTAGCATCCAGAAGTGGGATTCTGGAGAATCTAAAGGTGAGATTCTGGAAAATGCAAAGGTGCGATTCTGGAGAATCCAAAGGTGCGATTCTTGAGAATCCCAAGGTGGGATTCTGGAGAATCTCAAGGTGAGATAATGGAGAATCTCAATGTGGGATTCTGGAGAATCCTTATGTGGGATTCTGGAGAAACCCAAGGTGGTATTCCAGAGAATTTCAAGGTGGTATTCTGGAGAATTCCAAGGTGGTATTCTGGAGAATTCCAAGGTGTGATTCTGGAGAAGCCCGAGGTGGGAATCTGGAGAATCCCAAGGAGGGATTCTTGAGAATCCCGAGGTGGGATTCTTGATAATCACGAGGTGGGATTCTTGAGAATCTCGAGGTATTTAGAATTTGGAGAATCCCAAGGAGGGATTCTGGAAAAGCCAAACGAGAGATTTTGGAGAATCTCAAGGTGGGATTAGAAAACATCCCAAGGTGGGATTCTGAAGAATCCCGAGGTGAGTTTCTGAAGAATGAAAGAATGGAATTCTAAGGAATGGACATTCCGAAGAATGAAAAATCCCGAAGTGGGATTCTGGAGAATCCTGAAGTTGGATTGTGAAGAATAGAGATTCTGAAGATTAGAGAATCCCGAGATGGGATTCTGGAGAATTCCAAGGTCGGATTCTGGTGTATTCCAAAGTGGGATCCTGAAGAATACCAAGGTGGGGTTCCGGAGAATCCAAATGTGGAAATCTGAAGAATCCCGAGACGGATTCTGGAGAATCCCGAGGTGGATTCTGGACAATCCCGAATTGGGATTCTGGAGAATCCCGAGATGGGATTCTGGATAATCCCAATGTTGTGTACAGTAAACAGGGATATACTTCAAAAGTGTTGGTATCCATCGGACATCATTGCACAATTATAGACATATAACAATATTTTAAGACTGTCTCCGGCACTCCAAACTATTCTTCAGTTCAGGTCTTGGAGTTTTGCATGGTCAATAACGCGATTTAGAGTTCTCCATCGTTACTTATGAGTTGGTAATGATGCATGAGACATCATAGAACAATTATGAGTCACATAACAGTATTCTCAGAATATCTACGGTTCTTCAAACTATTCTTGAGTTCACATGTTGATGTTAAGCATGATCAACATTTCGATTTATGATGTTCCGAGCGTTCTTATGAGTTAGTAAAGCTCTATAAGACATCATTAACTAAATATAGTCGAATAACATAATTTCAGAATGTCTACGACACTCGAACTGTGCTAAGTTTAGATGATGACGTATTGCATAATTAATAAGCCCCCTTCCGTTCTTATGAGCTTGTAGAGCTCCATCGGACATCATTGCACAATTATAGTCATATAAGGGAACGTCCATTAATTACGTCACGCAAAAAATGACTTTTACAAACCCCTCCCCCCCCCTTGTCACGTTTTTGTATGGACCCAAAATTTCGTGTTATGGATCGTCACGTTTTCCACACCCCTCCCCCTTGCCGCGTGATAATTGGTGGACCTTCCCTAACAGAGTTAAGAACGCAGTTTCCTAGCAAAAAACAAATCACCACCACCAGCAACACGATTAGCATTAGCAGCACCACCACCACCAACAACAACAACAACAGTATTCACCCAGATGCATCGTGTCAACCGGCCGATGCATATGGTCATATCGGTACGTCAGCATTCTTCCTTCAGACAAGCAAACGAGGACGGATAACATGATAAGATAGTGTCAGCAAATTGCAGTAAATAACTTTGTAGTAAATAATGTAGCTTTATACTTTGAACCTCGTTTGTTATCAAAATTAATTTGTTGAAATAAATTCAGTTTGGTTTGAAAGTTAGACGAAGCAACATGTTGTTGTCTTTTTTTAAAAAGAAAAACCAGCAACTCCGGATTTTAACTACAGTATTCTCAGAATATATACGGCACTCCAAACTACTATTGGCGTTTTGAATAATCAATAAGGCGATTTAAGAGGTCTCCACCATACTTATAAATTGATAATGTTCCATTGGACATAATATAATAATTATAGTCATATTACAGTATTTTCGGAATATCTACGGTTCTTCAAACTATTCTTGAGTTCCCATGTTGATGTTTAGCATAAGCAACAACGCGACTACGAGGTCTCCATCGTTCTTATGAGTTGGTAAAGCTCCACCGGATACCATTGCACAATTAAAGTTATACAACAGAATTTCAGAATATCTACGGCACTCCAAACTATTCTTGAGTTTAGATGTTGATGTTTTGCATGATTAACAAGGCTCGCTTCCGTTCTTATGTGTTTGTAAAGCTCCATCGGACACCATTGCACAATTATAGACATATAACAGTATTCTTATAATATCGACCCCACTCCAAACTTTTCTTCAGTTCAGCTCTTGGAGTTTTGCAAAATCAACAAGGTGATTTACGAGGTCTTTATCGTACTTATGAGTTCAATTAGCTCCATCTGACATCATTGCATAGTTATAGTCATATAACAGTATTCTAAGAATATCAACGACACTCCAAACTATTCTTGAGTTCAGATGTTGATGTATTTCATCATCAACAAATCGATTTACGAGGTCTCCATCGTTCTTATGAGTTGGTAAGAATCCATGGGACATCATACAATACAATTGTTGTCATAATACAATCATACAGAACAATTGTTGTCATAATACAGTATTCTCAGAATATCTACGGTTCTTAAAACTATTCTTGAGTTCACAAGTTGATGTTCTGAATGATCCACACGGCATTTACGAGGTCTCCGTCGTACTTATGAATTGGTTTAGCTCCATCGGACATTATTGCATTGTTGTAGTCGTATAACAGTATTCTCAGAATATCAACGGTACTTCAAACTACTGTTGAGTTCACATGTTGATGTTTTGCATGATTAACAAGGCAATTCAGGAGGTCTCCACCGTACTTATGACTTGCTAGAGCTCCACAGGACATGGGACAGAATTCTCAGAACTATTCTTGAATTTAGATCTTGATGCACATACATACAGTGGCGACATCGTAGACCGCCATATTGATCATATGGAACATCAAGATATGAAATAAAGAATAGTTTGGAGTACCGTAGGTATTCTAGAAATACTGTAACATGTCTTTTACACTGTTATGATGTCCCGTGGAGCTATTTTAGCTTATACGGAGAGATCGTAAACAGCCGTGTTGATCACGAAGAACATCAAGATCTGAACTCAAGGATTGTTTGGAAGGTCTAGAACATCTTTATTGTACATTTGTTCGCAAATTTGATTTAAGTGGATTGTTCAGCATGTTGGCAAGGTTGGATTCTGTATAATCCCCAGGAAGTATACTACAAAAGTTCGTATCAAATAAAGCAGTAGTGCTTGATCATGTGGAACATCAATATTTAAGCTCAAGGATAGTTTGGAGTACCGTAGGTTTTCTAGAAATAAAATGTCTATTACACTGTTATAATGTTCCGTGGAGCTATTTCAACTCATTAGTGCGGTGAAGTGATCGTTAATAGCCTTGTTGATCATGTAGAACATCAAGATCTGAACTCAAGGATTGTTTGGAAGGTCTAGAACATCCTAGAAAATACATTTGTTCGCAAATTTGAGCCTTCTAATGGTGTGTTCAAGCATGTAGACCATAAATTATGTTGAAATATGGTGTCGAAAAAATCCGTATTGAATCGGTTAGGAACGCATCGGCGAATTTCTGTGGAAGTCCGGAAAGCTTTAAGCAATCATCGAAGCGTCTTCAGTATTTTCACAAGATTTTGGTAAAGTAACGGAAGATAAGCAGAGGTTATAGCAAGGAATTCTAGTAAGCAATCCTTCAAATTGTCTGACATTTTCTGGAAAAATTGCGCAAGTTCTGGAGATATTTTCGTTACATTCTTAGTAAGAAAATAAAATGGAGTAAACGATTTGGAGACTAACAGGAAGCTCTGGAGAACATCGAGAAAGATATATCTTGTTAAAACTATAGAGTTATATTAATTTTTATCTAGTAGCGAAATGCCATAAAGATACAGTTTCCCAATTTCCAGGAAGCACCAAAAAACTTCTGTTAGGTTCTGAAGAGCTTTCAAGAAGTTCTCTAAAAAGCAATGAAAATTCTGGAGCACTTCAACAGGGTTTACGGAAAACTGCACGAAAGATCTGCAATTAATCTTAGAGCTTCTGGAGAAACTCTTATAGTCTCTGAAGAAATACATAATATCCTGGAACCTTATAACAATTTTTTCTAGATCTGCACCTAAGTTTTGGAGAAATCACGGATTTTCAGCAGACATTCTTAGAGCTCCTGGACAATCTACAGGAGGTTCTACAGAATTTATAGAAAGCTCCAGGGAAGTTCAAAAGTAACTTTGTCGTGTCCGGGGATATTTTGGGAGATTTACGACGGTACAGGAGAACAGCTTTCGGAAGCATAGAGCTTCCAGTATGCTATTGATAAGCTCCGGAAGGTTCAGGAGAACTTTCACGAAATAACGGAAAATGTCTACGAAGTTTTGGAGAATCCATTAGAAGTTCTACTACAAGGTAGCTCTGGGAAAAATCACGCAAATTCCGGAGATTTTATTGAGGTGTTTTTTTCTTGTCCTGGCCTTCTGCAGAACGACGAACCACTGAAAGTCTGTATAAGAACAGTATCAAGCACGAAACCTACAGTCAAAAAATTATATGTGTTCTTATTTTTTCCGCTTATAGGAACCATGAGTCCCATATTCAGTCCCGCGACGGTCTTATGAGTGAATCTTACCAAGAATCAGAAGAAAGTTTCAACGATATGCAGAGAAGTCTCCAAATCTGCTAAATAATTTAAACAGAAATACAAATAAACATTAAGTTTGACAGTTTATGATAAAGGGCGATACGGTCAAAATTTGGTCAATATCAACTTGACGTATTTCTTTCAATTTTGCATTTAAAAACCTGAACACCCCTCATTTTGAAGGTGTGTGTGTGTAGAATGTTGCTCTATTTTGATTTTGGAATTCACTCTTCAGTTGTCAAAATGCCGTCCAAGCAAGAAGAGCAGCGTATCAAAATTTTGCTCGCGCATCGCGAAAATCCGAGCTACTCGCACGCAAAGTTAGCAAAATCGCTCAAAGTTGCCAAATCAACCGTTACAAATGTAATTAAAGTGTTTGGGGAACGTTTGTCGACAGCCAGGAAGTCTGGATCGGGGAAATCGAAAACCGGAAGCCGCTGAGACGACAAAGAGAGTTGCCGGTAGTTTCAAGCGAAACCTAACCTATCTCTCCGAGATACCGCAAATAAGCTGGGTGTATCGTCTACAACCGTGCATCAGAGCCAAAAAACGAGCCGGACTATCGACTTACAAGAAGGTAGTGACTCAAATCGCGATGATAAACAAAATACGACGGCCAAAGCGCGATCCGGGGCTGTACCGACGATGCTGACGAAGTTGACTGCGTGGTAATGGACGACGAAACCTACCGTCAAAGCCGACTACAAGCAGCTTCCAGGACAGGAGTTTTATACCGGCAAAGGAAGGGAAAGGTAGCAGATATTTTCAAGCACACGAAACTGTCAAAGTTCGCAAAGAAATATCTGGTTTGGCAAGCCATCTGTACCTGTGGCTTGAAAAGCAGCATTTTCATAGCTTCCGGGACTGTCAACCAAGAAATTTACGTGAAAGAGTGTTTGAATAAACGTCTGCTGCCTTTCCTGAAGAAACACGGTTGTTCCGTACTGTTTTGGCCGGATTTGGCATCTTGCCATTACGGTAAAAAACCGTGGAGTGGTACACCGCCAACAACGTGCAGGTGGTTCCGCAGGACAAGAACCCTCCACACGCCAGAGCTCCGCCCAATTGAGAAATACTGGGCTATTGTCAAGCGGAACCTAAAGAAGACCAAAAAAACTGCTAAGGACGAGCAGCAGTTCAAAGGCAAAACTGGCTTTCTGCGGCGAAGAAGGTGGACAAGGTGGCTGTACAAAATCTGATGGCAGGGGTCAAGCGTAAGGCCCGGCAATTCCAGATTTGGAAAAGCGAAGCCAAACTAGATACTTTTCCTGACTCATGCTAACTGAACTTGAAAAAGAAATTTAATTTGATTTTTTAAATAAACGATTTCACCGATTGTTACACGCGTTTTTTCCCCTTGACCAAATTTTGACCGTTATCACCCTTACTACCAGGAATGTTAGTAAAACTAAGCAGAACTTCCAAAATCTCATATAGTGAAAACTCGCTTCCCGGATGACTCCCAGTGTCCCGATAGTCACCACAACCCTATCAACATGAGATAAGATGATGCGAAAATTTCAGCAATCTCAATTAAGATCAATCAACGGAAGTGATCACCTAATCCACCACCAGTAAGGAATTCTCGCAACTCCGGGAGGTCCTCCCGACCGGATTAGATCCGGACAATGCTTTTTATCAGGTCAGGTACGCGTGAGCATCCCATCTGCCAGGGGCGGATAAAAACTTCACTCAAAACGGAAAATTTGCCGACCAGCCAAAATCCATTGATCCAGCATCTCAAAAAGATTATCGCTTCCGAGTACTGGTGGAAAGCTAAAAACACATCAATGAACTGCAACTGACGCGGTCTGTCTCGAGAATGGCTATGATGGGTGAAAGAGGAAGGACCTGCATTCCTGCATTTTCGTGGAAAAATTAGGGTTTCAGTTTCTCTCAATGAGATACTTGTTTCCCTGAATCCTAGATCCCGTCGTCGTGGGTCTACCATTGTGGAAGGGCAGAGGAATTTCGGTCCTGCGAACTGCAAAAAATCCCAGCTCTCATGGGAGAATGGGATGGATTCAGGCCTATTGCCTATTGTCCACCGAACAACAACAACAAATAACGAGATCTTAACAGACCGAAAACATTAGCCTTTGTGGGTGCGTGGGGGGTAAAGAATGCCGACCGATCGACCGACCGACAGACCAATCGACCTGCTTGAGAGAGTGAAAAAGGTGTCGAATCAAAAGGAGATTACTTGGAAGGACGACGATCCAATAAAGCTGTTCTTCCCGTTGATCCGGCGAACGATTGATTCTCACGGATTCTTACGGATATTGAGTTTCCATCAATGAAACACTATCAGTTTATTCGGTGTCGGTTTAAGTTTTTTCGGTCAGCGTAATTCTTCAAATTACATCGAAACCTACCAATGTTGAGCATTCGAATTTGCTGAGTCAACACGGACTAGTGTGGAAAGGAAACCGGTTTTCGGGCTTGTTTCTTATCCTATGGTCCGGCAGCCAATGCTGGGATGGATGTAACTTCTTACAACGGACCTCAGCATTCCAAATAAAGGAAAAGAGTTGAAAAGCCCATCTCATCTTTCTGATTTGAAAACATCCAAATCCCTTTCTCTTGCCGCACCTCTCGGCCGGCCTCTCAGTTTTAATATTCAAACAGGTTCCATCCGATTAGAGCCGAACCAAGACCCTGACAGTGCCCTTCAACGTTTGGCTCTCTTTCTCTCCCCCTCATCCTCACCCGCAGTCCGAGAATATTCGTAGGGAGGAAATGTGTAATTTGAGCGGGAATTATCGACTTCCACCTTCTCACCGAGAGTGCCAGTGTCTGTCTTGGGTCCGTCGTGGGTCGCAACTTTCAAGGATTCTGTGCGCAGCAGTATAATTGCTTTCAAGCCGTCCGTTTTCTGGATGCTATAAAGTTGTGATTTTTTTTTATATTCAAATCCAGGCCGGTTGCTCTAGTTTCTGGTGGCAGCTAGAGAAGCGAAACGGCACGGGATCAAATGGCAGCAAACTTCCGGTCCTCGGGGTGCAATAAAAGCTCAGTTTGCTGTATTTTTTTAAAGTAGATATGTTGATGATGCAATGTTTTAAAATAGAACTGCTGACCTTCGACGAACTCTTTACAGAAAGCAGCTGAAAGGACATGGTTAAATGATCACAATGCCAAGGCTAGTCTGTGATTTTGGGTCTCGGAAATTACTTCCGCATGCGTTTTTTTTGACCTCAAATCCATTGTGACAAGTGAGGAATTTCCCACTTTAACACCAAAACATACTGCTTTTGCGAAGTTGAAGTCATATCGCAAATATCTCGAACATTCGGTCATAATCTGACCATACGGAAAGTAACTGAAATTTGAAATGAAAATCAATACTTCTTGAAGGAAAAAAAAAAGTCATTGAACCGGACTGCACACTCGGGATTGCCTTTCTCTGTATCACTATGTCAGTCGAGGAGGCATTGGCAGCGCAAGGTGCATCGCCAGCAGCCTCTCCGGGTCCGTTAGGGCTTGGCTCGTCATTTGAATACTAATTAGCCCTATTGATGGACAGTCGGCGGCTGTTCGAGTCGTGTAAACAAAAATATCGACACCGCAGAGTGCAAAGGATTGAATTTCTGAAGAAAATGCGCTAAAAATGGGTGCTGCTGTTATTGTTACCTGCCTTTGTTTCAGGCGTTTCCAGAAGACTTCAACACAACGAACAATGGGTGCCATTCGAATGGTCGACTAATGAAGTTCGTGATTTATTTGACGTTCTGCTGCCTGCTTTCAAACGGAAGGCTCGTTCTGCTTCTTGTGTGACGAATTTGCGATGGGTTTGAAGTTGTTCTCAAAGAGATTAACATATGAGACATGAAGAAATTGTTTAATTTGAAATATTACATGCTGAGGCAGAAAGAATAAAAAGAAATACAAAATTCTCGACAATTAGAAAAAAAAAGTGGACATTAATATCTCAATTTCAAAAGTACTATACCTGGATATAAATTAAAGAAACAAAACATACATATCAGCCTAAATTTCAAATTTTCCCCCCAAAGCTGTTCCCATGAGTAGCTCCTTCATTTGGTATTAATGAAAACGGATGGTGGTCTTTATTTTCATATTCAACCATCATCTAACTTTTCTTTTGCAGGTATGGAGATACATAAATATCAAAATGTGTTGTATTTTCGCAAATTTTAATTGGTTTTAAAAAACTCCTGTAGCTTTTGAAATCTTGGAATAAGAGCAATTTTACGTAGTTAGTTATTTTGGTCTCACTTTTAGTTCTTCAACGGATTTGTCGTTCGTGCTTCCAGGCCTACTTAGAGTACTAAGGGCATCTTGAACGGCGGTCTATTTTTTAGATCAATTTTATACCTGATTTTAATTACCGAAACTGAATAGAACTAGTTAAAATATAACAACTTTGCGTACCCTGCACCGGTATTGTATTTCGTTGTTAACCCGCACCACCTGTCATTCTGTCGATCATTCAACATCAGAGATCAGAAGTTTTTTTTTCAGTGATCGCAGTATTTTTCACAAACATTTTGCCACTAATTGGTTTGACCAAGTAATGTTTAATGCCAGTAGTGCGTCGTTAGCTGACGACAAGGAATACTTGTTCTTTCGTTTGGCTGAAGGTGAGTGTGTGAATGCATGCATTTCATTAAAACGATATTAGATAATGCTGATTTGTAGTTTGGCAGCGGATAAACAAGAGTCGAAACGGAGAGGGTGGATGACCTGGATGAAGCCCCAACGTCGACCGTGATTTCGTTCCGGCATCAGCTGTTCCAGGGACTACTTAAGCGACACGCAAACCTACAACGAGAAGCACTTTCTGCGTTTCCGCGTGCCAAGTGTGGTTTTCCTGGACATTATGCAAGACAACTACTCTGAGCAGGAGACAACAACATGCGTATACCTAATTTTGATACCAAAAAAGTACCTCTCAGGTATTTCAGGCATCCAAAATAACAAGTTTTGTTATTCGAGAGATATTTTGCTTGGCACCCTTCTTCGGTATTTTGCTCTAGGGTATTTTACCTCTTAATCTGAGCTCCTCAATACCAAGGCCAGTTATCAAGCTACTCGGTCCTGCTCGGGTAGAGTTCAACTAGAGGCTTTCTAAATTCATCTGTAGGACCGGGCGCTTACCATGACCAAACTATCATTACCAAACAGATTCTTCACTTCTGACGATTTCATTATTTTTCATTTCCGGGCAATGGAAATCCTAATCTCGGAACCTCCGCATTTCGATCTCCGAGGCATCCGGAGGCGAGAGCAACACAACTTTTGTCCACCGCCAGCATCACAAGCAGCGAACACGGCTACTGCTTCGGCTCTACATATATACGTCAGAATATACTCAATAACAATTGAGTTATTAGGGTTAGTAAAAGCTGAAGTTTCAGCCCAATAACTGCATTATCAAGCAGCAAGGTGGTCAAAGTGGTATTATCAACAGTATTTTTGCTTGTTACTTCCAAACTGCTGCAAGAAATAGATCGAAACATATGCCAGTTTTAACTAGATGCGGAATAGATCCTGCATAAAAACAAAAATTTAGCTCAGCGATGTGTTTGCGTTTGGCCTAAAAAAAAATAAATCCAATACACGATTTGGATCGCCATTGAAGATGCCCGTAACATACGCAACCTTTATGTCAACTGAACACATATAACATCGGGGTTGCCAAACAAAAGTCATCATTGATTTTTCTAGAAAAAAATAGTTACAATTTAAATGGAAATTAAAAAAGGACTATGAATGTTTCACAGAATATCTTAAAACTGAGTTAGTTTTTTTTAACTGAAAACTAAGCCAGGAATATGCTTGTAAAAAAGGCGGATCGCATTATTGGAGGCATCCAAGCAGCTGTAGAAATTGATCTTGATCGACTATTTATAATTTAGCTTTAACTCTGGCAGGAGTCGAGTACACGATCTACTTTTACAAAAAGGCCGATGTGCTCCTTTGATTGATAATGTTTTGATTGCCGAATGGTCGCCAAATCATATGTTAAAATCACTTAAGTAAGCTTCTTGATTTTGTTAAATTGGTAGAGCGAATACAACCAGAAAAATTCTGTACAAAGACTACATTCATTAGACTACAATCTACCGAATGGGACGAACCTGCATCGGCACAAATAGACTCCAATTTGTTGTTTACAGACCTACATTACATACGCATATCCCTCGAAAGTTTTCTTGAATTAATAAAATGAGTTGTATAAATTTTCGTGATACATACTACCAGATGGGGCTTATTAAACAGCATCTCAGGGAAGTGTATAGCTAGTTAAATTTTTGCTTCCTGCTCAAATACCTCATGAGTTATGACAAAAAATGTGATCTGACTTCTTGCATAATAGGCTGAGTTATATAACACTGTGTTCCATAGCCTATATTTTTTTAGAAACATGACCTTTTTTATAGGTTAACCGAATTAATTGTTTATATTTTTTTCTTTCTATTTTTTTTCTACCTTTCAACATCGGTACTATCCGATTGGATTTGGTTTTTGGACAGCTAATTTGAACCACGAACGTCTATCTTGCCGGACTATGATTTTAGCAAACATACACTAGACCCCAACAATAATTATTTGTTCATCTTAATACTTAACCTGTAATTTCAATATCGCTCATGCGGAGTGCTTGCTGCTTCGACGCCATATTCAATTGAGCCCAAAAAGCAATTCTCTTGAGAAAACACGTAATGCTTTTTACTTGATCTACGAGAAAGGTATTGGAAACCATTCTCATTTTTTATTGAACACCCGTTAGAGCAGGTGTATGCTTAAAGCTCATGGGAATATCTTATTAAAAATGCAAAGGTGCTTTTTTAATTCGGTAGCAGAAACCAAAGAGAAGAAGAGTTAACAAAATTAATCCTTTAGTATGTTCCTTTAACAGAAGGACAGATGAAAAACGTGGCAGCAGAGCCAAACCTTGCGAACATACAATAATGCAAAAACAATTCAAGGAACCCAAAAATTACATTCTTATTATCCTTCGTCTGAAAACAACACAGAGTAAAACTCTACTCAAACTGAGTCAAAAATGATACTTAAACATTCGATATTGTTAAGAAAATTGAGTAGCTCGATAATGAAACATAATTTATTATATTCAATAATAGATAAACCGTTTTCTGCAAAAGCACTGCAAAAAACATAAGCTGCAAAGAGACAAAAAAACAATGTGCAGCAGTTCTGGTTTTTCATCTCTCCAGGATCAGTCAACCGCCAGTTTTAAGCAAAGATTATGGGTTTTTAATACACAACAAAAAATATTATTTAAAATTTTTTTTAAAGTGTTCGGCATTTTTAGACATTGTTGTACGGCATCAAGTTTTATTTTTTTAAATAATTTTTTTTACATTGTTTTTTTTTTCAAAATGCTCAAAGAAAAATGATGGTTGGTTTGTTAGTGACGCTAAAACTCGAGAACGTAGCTAAAACCAATCTTGACGGTGTCTTCGGATGATTTGTCTCCTTGTCCAACAAAGGTTCAGAGAAGAGAAAAAGAAAAGTTGAAAATCTTTCCAGTACAGTCAGAAAAATTGAAA
This sequence comes from Aedes japonicus, assembly GCA_034211315.2. Classification (NCBI taxonomy): domain Eukaryota; kingdom Metazoa; phylum Arthropoda; class Insecta; order Diptera; family Culicidae; genus Aedes; species Aedes japonicus. The sequence goes on along the minus strand of JASCZW010000797.1, from coordinate 2,456 downwards.
AAATAACAAAAAGGCATTTTTTCCATAAAAAAATCAAACCTCATATATAGAAAGTCGAATGTCAAGCGTTAGTGAACCAATCTTGACGGTGTCTGCAGGATAATTTGTTCCTTTTTCCCCACAAAAGTTTCAGAGAAACTCCAAAGTTGGGAAATTCTCCAGGAAAAAGCTCAAGATTAGAGGATCGCAGCAAAGGCATTCTTCCAGTTATAAAAATATCAAATTTTATTTGTATAAACCGTATTGTTGTTTGTCAAAAAATGCAGAAAAATCACAAATAAATTATTTTCAACATAAAAAATTCAATACTCCAAATTTCAAAAACTGTATGTTGACCAATGCATGAACAGGTAGTAGGTAAGGTTCCTCCCTTGGCGTCAGGTCGGTGTCAGGCGCAGCCACAAAGCAACACCGTGCTGGAGGTGGCTGGGTCGCATTCTCCCGGTCATGGGTAGGATTTTTTCGTTAAGGAAAAATTTCTCGACTCCCTGGGCATGGCGTAGTGATCGTACTCGCCACATAATCATACTAATGCAAAATGGCACTGCATCGAAAAGCTCTCAACCAGACAACTGTGAAGTGCAGTTAGCAACACCAAGTTGAGAGCAAGCAATAAGCAAATCAGACAGTCAAATAAGCTTCAAACAAGCTAAAATAAGAAGGCCAAGATAAGCCAAAATAAAAACTTGTTTTTACATACCGAGCGAAAAATTCAAAATTTTTCCCCAAGTTTTAAATCCCAAAACCATTGATAAACACCTGTATCCACTTTCTTTAACGAGCAGTCCTTTCTTCATACTCAAATGCTTCTTGTTTCAAAATTCGTGATGAGATTCTCCCACGACAACATACAATCATGCAAGGCAGTAGAAAAACGATGTATTAGGGGTTGAGCTTTTAGCGATGGATCGTTAGTCGTCATCGACTGATCACCCTGATAGATACTGGCAGTATTGTCTACAATGTGCAGAACTTCTTCTGCACATTGCGGACGAAATACGCGTATCTGCTTCAAGATAAGCAAAGGCAGTTGGAATTAAATGGAAAATACTAATTTTTCTCTGACTCCCTAGTTACAGGTATTCCACTCAAACAGCTCAAACCATCTAGGACATTCAATTAAATAGATTTCTAGCCGTAATGCTGTGTCTTATTTTTTCGAATACAGTCTTTTGTAGGTTGCGTACGAAAACTAAAAAAAAGTTTCAACTTGTCTTTATAACCTGTTAGAACCCCGATATAAACCAAGACTAAGGTTGGAGTAACCTAAAAAGTGTGATAGTAGTTTACAAAATTGAGAAAAAAAAAACTTGGGAGTCCATATGAGCTAATCTAAACCAACAGTAAGGATGAAGTTGGGGCCTTTTTGAATGTTTATATACAGACTAGCACTCTCCCTCAGTATCGTTTTGCCATTCGATGTCATAGGCCAAAGTGGGTCCACACAAGTAATTTGATGTATTATGCAATATTTCAATAGAAATATCTTCCGTGTCGTTTTGCTCGAATTCCACAACAAACGAACCTCTTACCACTTCCTTTCACACGCATGCATCCAATCAAAATCAAAGAAAAGGAAAATAAAAGGTACATCAACCATAATTACAAACTATAAGCACAGAAGCACCGCAGAGGGAAAAACTTGTCCGAAAACGGATATCCCCCCAGCACTATCAGCAAAGTGCATCTCTCTTCCTCGAGATCACATCAGTTGAATCGAGCTGCTCAGAACTCGATAATCACGAACAAACGAGTTTGACGACTTGCTTCTCCCCGAACGATCTCTAACCCGCTGAACTTCCTTTGGCCGCATCTCCGGGTACGATGAGATTCGTAAGATTGGCCAAATTTCGCAGCAGAAAATAAAGGCGAAGCAGGATGTTTTCGCATTCCTGAGCACTTTCCTGTTCTCTCGTGCCGAGCTATAAAGCCGCGGCCCTTTGATGGCCTCCGTTGTTCCTGTTGTATGTCGAGAAATCTAATCCCTGGTGGCCTTAGCCCCGGGGCGGAGATATCTTCCTGGAACAGAATCTCGGTTACACGATGCGAAACGATCGGATCCCTGTCCGGACCCGTTGTTCGTTCATCTCATCTCTCTCTCTCTCGCTTCGGAGGCCATTTTTAAATACCCTCTTCTGCGAACTGCGAGCCTTTGTTGTTTTGTTTTGATGCGTCCCTTTAAAACGAAAAGGACATGCCACAGAGGGACACAGGTTCTCTCCCCCATACACAAACACCGAGCGAAATGATTGAAACTTTTATTGGACATGCATGCAAAGATGTTTGGAAATCGCCGAAACACAAAGCCACACGAAACTGTCTAAAGTACGGTCACATCCGGAAGTTGTCCGAAGCAAAGGGCCAGAAGGTTTTTGTTTTTGAACCGGTTGGCATTTTTTGCTTCGAGAGATTTTATGGCCCCACTCGCAGCAAGAGGAGGCCGCTCGTCTTCTGTT